>OY804600.1:54272799-54872799 GCA_963680895.1 Fragum sueziense | reverse complement strand
TGGTCTGAATGCACGAGACACATGAGCATTTAGTGATGGGCGGTTCAGATGTCGGTATAGTTTACAGAAAACACGACAAAGTTGCTGGGGCGTGAAGCGTATACATTGTCTCATACATGTCCCCTGATATGGTGCCGATCGAGGCTATAGGAAAGGAATGGTTAATGAAAACGTGTTTTGCGTTTTTAAATCGTGTCAGTTTATTAAAAAACTTAAGCTGGCATATATCTCATGTCAAAACGCAGATACTGGCTTGATATTTCACAAATAGAGACCTCCAACCAAGACCCCTTTTATTATTTGGAATCTTGACCTTTTACCTTCTGACTTTGAACTTGGAGTTTGATTTCTTTTTTTAAGAACTTTTACTGGGCACTTATTTTCTGCTCTAATACAGATTTAGCCTTAATATTTCACACATAGTTACTTCTTACAAAGACCTTTCATTTGGGACCATGACCTTTGAATTTATGACCTTGACATTGGAGCTTGACCTTCTTTTTAAAAAAAACTTATAATGTCCGTTGATTGGCAAAATCAAACTCTCGTGTCGAAAAAAAAAACACCCTTCTAAGAACCAAATATCAAAGTTTCTACAATTTTTTTGTCTTTTAAATTGGATATTTTGGTCTTTTCCGATCTTTACCGAACAAAAAAACGCTAAACTTCTAATTTAAAGTTATGACGTCATACCGGCCTTTTAATGACGTCATGGCGGGAAAAACGGGAAGTCATGGGTTATTTCCCGGTAAGCCTGAGATTTCTGACAAAGTAAAGTGTCCGACTTTTCTGTCATAAAGTCATTTCCCCAATCGATACTCAAAACACGGAATTTATCCTTGGTAAATGTTAGAAAAAATGTTAAAACAGTCAAAGAATATGTCGTTAGTGAGTGAAGGAATGTGCCAAAGAACGGTTTAAGTTTGTCTGTATTACTCTGACGATCGAGAATGCATAATAACTGAAACTTCGCTTTATGACAGAAAACTCTAAATTGGGGCAGAGACAAGCCACGGTATGACGTCATTCAGTGGAGATTCACGGAAATTGCCGATCTTTATTTCCTTCCAAGTATCGACGTAAAGAAAAGCAAATAAAACTTTCAAAACAATCGAATTTGACGGAACTTTTATAAAACACATTGATTTAATGATTTTCTTCTAATATACGGCGATATCAACTGTCGAATTTGGTATAGCCTTTAAATCTGGCCTTTATCTTATACCCTATTAGAGATGCAGTCTTGCAATTCACACATGGATGTATATATCTCCTACAAAGACGGTTTATTTGGGACCATGATATTTGACCTGTTGACCTGTTGACCTTGGACTTTGATCTTTTGCTTGTCACAATCTCTTCCATATGGTACATGGACAATTTTTATTACATTATACTATTTCTAGAAAAGGAATCAACTTTACAATGTCACATACTATTCTTTAATTGCAACATCTCTTGTTTATCACAGGTTGTGGATCCAATATCTACAGCATGCCAATGAATGGTGTGATAAAATTAACCTCACCAAACCATCCATTTAGTTATGGAAACAGAAAATGTGCTTGGCTTATCAAGGTAGGAATAGATTCATTTTCTGTGCATTCCATTTTGATAAGATTCATGAATCCTCAAGTTTTCAGTCATATGAATTGATCTTTACTTTTCCCATACAAGACCTGGATTTGACATCATAAAAAGGCTTCGAAAAATAATGAGACAAAAGAAATAGATGCTCATTATTTTCTCCTTTTGCATCAATATTTTGTGTACTGCATTGTTAAAACACAAAATGAACTCCTTTTAAAATACATTTTATTGTATGCATCATCTTAATTAGACTTTCGAATTGGACCATGGTAAATGTTTGCTCTTATGAAAAGGGGTTAAGATGTTTTTTCTGTGTAAGACATTGTGTATTTACCAGTATGAAGAATTACTGAACTGATGTTACTACTGCTCATATGTTACTGTAGAACTTCTATTTAGAAGAAATAATGTAAATTTTGTTTTTAAAATTAACATAAAAGAATGAATCACTTGTAAAACTGGTCTATCTTCCCAATATCTTTTTTTATTCGGTGAAAAGTGTATTGTGGCATTTGTAGGAGATAGAGAGAAAAGTCGAAATGTACAATCATTGTTAAATCAGATTGTGATATACTTATATTCTAATTTCTAAAAGAAATTGAGACATTTTGCATAATGACATTCTTTTGAAAAAAATACCATATTTATTGTATAAACATTCTGTGTACTTGTATTTTACAGAGTAGTGTCAATCAATTCATGTCTTTGTACTTGTTGCTGCTATTCAACAAAAAACCTCATAACTGCAGCTTGTTTTAAGCTGCAGTTACGAGGTTTTTAGCTCGACTTTTCGAAGAAAATGAGAGCTTATACTGTCACCCGGGCGTCGGCGTCGGCGTTGGCGTTGCAACAAAGGTTAAAGTTTTTTCAAACATCAATAACTTCCATACTATCAAAGGGATTCAACCCAAACTTGGAATACTTTTTCATCATCACACCCTCTACCTTACTTTTAGGGCCCATGACCCTGGCTCCACTTTATTTGGAGTTATGCCCCCTTTATACTAAGCAACTTAAAAAGTCGAGCGCGCTGTCTTCAGACAGCTCTTGTTGTTGAAAATGGACATTGCCTTTTACAGAGCAGTGTTAATCAAACCCTAAGTATCTCTCTCAATATGGAGGACCTGCCTCGCAATAAACATACACACAAGTGTTATCATTCTCTGGAAATTCGCTACAACCTGATTGGTCAACCAGGAGTGAGGTAAAATATTTATAAACATTCACAAGGCTGTAAAACTTGTTACAAATGTTAATAGATATTGCAAATAGAAACAAAGAAATTGATCATTCTAAATTTGAAGTACACTCTTCAGTTATTTGAATCACTTAACCAAATTTCCTAAGGTCCGTGCGATTTGGCCCCTTCTTCTTCCGGAAGACCACGTCATAGAAGATGTTTGGTCACGTGATAGAAGACGCGTAGAACACCCATTCTCATTTTTTCGGCCGAAAACCACCAGCAAAATTCCAAAATTCCGACTTTACAGAATTGCAATATTTTTATTACAATATGATAGTATAACATCTATACGGTTAAAAATAAATAATGGCCACTCCTTTAAAGGTGTCTGTCTTTACCTGCATCAATAATTTGAAGAACCCCCAAAACTACCATTTAATTTTACGTGACACGACTGTATTATACCAAATCTGGTAAAAAACATTCAAATAAGTTACTAAGGACGTAATGTTTTGGTAATTCAACAGGCGACATATAGCTGTATATTAGAAATTCAAGTGACTTGCATAAACTCGAGACATGTAAGAACAAGAAGCACCGCGAGTATGGGATTTATTAGAACTAATGTGCAAAAACAGTCAATATTTAAAACACTTGCTTCTAATTCCTCTCGTAACTTATGATGGCAACAAATTAGTTTACAAGACTAATGACTTCTTTAAGCAATATATGTTCTATCAAACTCAAAACAAATTAGCATGTATTTGGTAAAAATAAAAAAAATATGTCGACCTAACGAAATTTGATCCTTTGTCACGTAATATTCAGTGAAAGTAACTACTTTAGAATCAAGTCCTGTTTTTTAATTGAGTAGTATTATTTGAAAGTAAAATTAGTTAAAAAATAAAAGACAAACATTTTTTTTATTTGAAATACATACTATTTACATTAAATGAAAACTACCCCTACATTGTGGGTTATTGATATTTACACAGAAGTTAAGAAAGAAATCCAATTCAATCTTCTCCTAAAGCATTAAGCCATTTGGATTTCAGTGTGCGATATCGCCTCTTCCTACAATGATATTTCAAATTATCACTATACAATGAAAACTTACATAATGGTACGGGTTCTCGGTTTTTAAATAGAAACAAAGGCATAGATACCAAGATATAAAGATAAAGATATTTTGTCTGCTACCCTCGTTTCAATCGTAATATTCACTGTCTATCACTATTCGAATTCTTAAGGTATAGATCCTTCGGGAATCTTCTATCTGCATCTGGGTTAATGTATTTAAATTTTGCATGTAGCGTGGACCGCTGACTCTACCACAGGTCACTGCTAATAGAAATGTGGTTTTGTGACAAGCACATACGGTATGGGAGGGGGTATACTGCCCGTCTCTGGTGCTTCTTGTGTCTCATTTCTTTCTTTACAGCTGTCCAAATTCTTATTTTCTATAGATATGTCAAGGAATTCATGGAAAGAATAGTGAAAATCGTTTCAATGTCTGAAAGCTTGAGAAGCAGATGTGTAATTTAACTTGAAGAAACAGTGAATATTACGTGACGATCCTGATTGCAGCTAAAAGCCTGTTTAAAGGGATAAACATACAGAACACGCAAGTGTATCAGAGAAATACTATTTTTGAGTCTTAATGCAAACTTTAAATATCACACCTGCCAGGAGATTATGATATTGAACCAGTAATGTACATGGCTGTAAATCCAGCAAAACCATCCTTCGTATTCGGATTACTATCGTTGAATTTCAAAATGAATGGAAAAAACCTTAAACTTGACTCCATAGTACAAGTACAGGTCGTGAATAATAATTAGGTTGTTGTCAAACGAAGTTATGGTCACTTATGTTTTTCAGTGTCACGTTGTATTCAGTCACGTAAAATTAAAACTTACTTTTAAATCAGGATGACTTAACGTGGTTTCAAAATATATTGTCGCACTGTGTGTCAATAGTTTGTACATGCTAAAGGCTTTGATATACTTAAAACGATTTAGACATGGTCTTTACCATAAATGAAAAATCGCTGTCACGTACATATTCAAGCAAAAAAGTCTGACACTTGGTGGAGGTATTTCAAATGGCGACCATGAAGTATATACTTCCATTATTTGGATACACATGTTCTGGGGCAATAGCTATATGGATAATTGATTTAAAAAAGCGGTAAGCGGTATGGATTTGCTTCTGTTGTTAATTTAGTGCGCATACAAAAAACATAGTCACGTAGAATTCGCCTGAGTTGTGACAGAGCAAGAAAAGACATTTTTTTCAAAACAGCAAATTTATTTTATGATTCCAGGTAATTTAATCATATTCTTATACACCACGTGTCGAATGAAACATATTCAGCGTATATCGCCTTCTGGACAGAGATTTACCAACCTTTTGAAATTCTGAAAATTAGGTTGTGACACTGATTTTTACGGGGGTCGTGTTCTATAATCGCTGGTTAAGATCAAACGGAAGTTTAGATCACCCTTGTTTGATATGAATTTATCAGATATATGGTTAAGCAAAAATATGGCATGCAGAACAAGTATATTTTACACTAACAATGTCCCTTTCCAATGGTTAGAATGCTTGTGACATGTTTTGGGCCCAAAAATTGAGAATGGGTGAGAAGTCGGAAGACTAAAAATAAATCGAACATGTCTTGAAAACGGAAGTGGCTTTTCTATCGAAAAGCTCTTCAAAAAGGAGGAAATTAGAATGGCCAGCTCCAATTCGGTAGACTGGGTACCCTTCCTGATACTACTACGTTGTACTGATAAAGGCACTTCTTTTTCAAAAGCACAAGATTTGTTCTCGTTTTGATCCCACAATTAATACATTTTTTAACTAGCTGTAAACAAGCGATTTTCAGTATTTGAGAAAATCTCTACTTTGTAACTAAAGACGCTCTCATGTTGCCAACCACGTGACCTCTTCCGTCTTCCGTCTTCTGCTCAAAAATGGAAGAGCTAGAAGAGCTTCCAGAAATAGAAGAGGCCCGTTCGATTTAGTCGGAAGTGCTTGTCACGTGACTCTTCTGATCTCAAAAGAGGTAAAACAAACAGAATTTATGGTCTTCCTCTTCCGGAAGACCACTTTTGGCCTAAATCGCACGCGGCTCTAGACAAAAGGTTCAGACTGAAACAATTTGAGAGCGTATACAAACAATAAAATGGATATTGGTAAAGAAAGACTTTATTGTACAGTATAATACAGAAAACAGATATGAGGGGATAAAGGCATTTTTATGAATCAATCAAATCCACACCCTATGTTTTTGATACTTATTTTTATTGTCTCAAAGACAATTGAAATGAGTACCCACAGCATAGTGTTTGATGAACAATGGGTGACATTTAGCAATTAGAAAAAGCATAAGCCCCCCCCCCCCCCTCCCATCATTCAGAGCTGCGGCATTGATTTTCAGATCCTGTTGGTTACATCGTTTCCATTCCACCCTTTGCCAACCAAGCCCTGGTTTTGATGTCCCTAACAGAAATAGCTTGGGATAATATGGAGGCAAAAGAAGAAAATGATGATGATAAGCATTTTCTCCTTTTACCTTGATATTTTCTATAGGCCTACTACAATATAGAAATTTTCCAATTACTTTATTTCCATTTTGTCATCTGAAGCAGCTCTGAAATTTGAACACCCTAACTTTTTTGTCATTTTGGATAGAGTTAACAGTCACTTATCATTTAGAGCTCTCTGATTTTCAGATTCTGTGGGGATACATCATTTCCGTTTCACTTTGACAGCCTGGGCAGTTCAGTAATGATCATATTTCATGGTGATGATACTTCATACTCCGGCAAAAACTTTGAGATTAGGATAGCCTCAGGTTTGTCTGATTTACACTGCTTAGATTTTAAATGTACCATAATTAATCTAATAAACGCCCATATTCTAATAAACGCCCATCCCCCAAATATCGGCTGAAAGACATTTACTAAGATTCTTATTGCCGAATTTAATTGTTCTCATTTTTACATATTTTTTTCTTTAGAGTATGCCTAGTTCAAATATGCAAAGAAAAAGTGGGGTCACCATATTAGTTTTCCTTGTATTTGCATTCTTACAACACACCTGTAAACCTTTTTTGCATGATTTTTTTGATTTTTTAAAAAATACACACTATCTTAACAAATACATGATTTTTCATACCTTTTTCACATATCTAACATATTTCTTTGGTCATACAATTCAGTTTGTATTACAAACAAGATTTGGAATTCATGAAATGAGTAGAAAAGTAAAAAATACCAAAGGAATGTAGTTTTACAAATTACTACTTTTTCCGTCAAAGGCACATTTTTCCACAAATTTCGTTCAAGTAATGCACAAAAATCGAAATAAAAAAAGTTTTACGAATTTAATTTTTTTTTTAAATTCACAGATTTTGTACATTAAAGTATGCTGAAAATAACTGTAAAAAGAAATAAAGAGGTAACCATATTAATTTTGTTGGAATTTTGCACTAAAATAGACTGGGTTTACAGTTATGTTTTGATAAACAGTCGGTGTTGATATGAAATCTCGTATTTACGGCTTATACCAAGCCGTAGTTACAAGATTTTATAACAAACCCCACGAAATTCATTAGTTTGTCCGAAATTACGTCACAATTTACTTGAAAAATCGTTACCTTCTAAATGTCTTGCCAAAAGACACACCCCCAGTGGGGTTTGAACCGGAACCTCCGGGTTTCAAGTCGAGTGCGCTATCCACTGTGCCACGGAGGCTATCAAGAGTAAAGAATTTCAATGCGCACGTACGAACTTGCACACTAACAAACTCCCGAAAACGTCTTTAAAATCTGCTTATTTCAAGCACTATTTTAGTGGTAAAGGGTGATTCTAATAAACCCACATCCCCAGATTCAGAATTAGAATGATGTAAGTCATAAACAAAGATCATTTCCAACAGCAATGAAAAAGAGGATGTCCAGCCCTAAAACTGTTAACAGAACTTTTGCAATGAAGGAATTTCATCGAAAAAATATAATTTACATTCCTTATAACAAAACTTTGCCAAATTTGACTTGCTTAACTTTGAGTTCATAAAATGACTCTTGATTGGCCTTTGGCCAGTGAGCTATTGTCATGGTGTTGTGTCCGTCGTGCGTCTGTGCGTGCGTGCGTGCGTCCGTAAACTTTTCTTAAAAAATCTTCTTCTCTCAAACCAGTGGGCCAATTTTGATCAAACTTGGCAGAAATGTTTTTTGGGTGGTGCTTAACTTAAATTGAGAAAATTTTGATTGGTCCATAAATGTGGGCATGGCAGGGCAGGGCTTATCAGACTTAGAGAAATCACAAAATAATTCTTCAAAAATCAACCAGTTGGCCAATTTTGTCCAAACTTGGCAGAATTGTACCTTGGGTAGACTTTTATCTAAACTGAATGTGAAATTTTGATTGGTCAATAAATGTGGGCGTGGCAGGGCAGGGTTTATCAGACTTTGGGGAAATCACAAAGTAATTCTTCAAAAATCTTCCTCTCTCAAACCAAAGGTTCAATTTTGATCAAACTTGGCAGAGATATTCTTTTGGTGGTGCTCTACTTAAATTGCGAAAAGAATTTTGATTGGTCCATAACTGTGGGCGTGGCAGGCCGGGGCTTATCAGACTTGGAGAAATCACAAAATAATTCTTTAAAAATCAACCATGAGGCCAATTTGTCCAAAGTTGGCAGAAATGTACCTTGGGTAAATCTTTATCTAAATTGACTGTAAAAGTTTGATTAGTGGATAAATGTGGGCGTGGCAGGGCGGGGCTTATCAGACTTGGAGGAAATCTCAAAATGATTTTTTAAAAATCTTCTCCTCTCAAACCAGGGGGCTAATTTTAATCAAACTTGGCAGAGATGTTTTTAGCTCCACTGGCCAAAGGCCAGCGAGCTATTGTCATGGCGTTGTGTCCGTCGTGGGTGCGTCCGTGCATCCGTGCGTGCGTGCGTAAACTTTTCTTTAAAAATCTTCTTCTCTCAAACCAGTGGGCCAATTTTAACCAAACTTGGCAGATGTGTTCCTTGGGTGGTGTTTTACCTAAATTGCGAAAAGAATTTTGATTGGTCCATAAAAGTGGGCGTGGCAGGGCGGGGCTTATCAGACTTAGAGAAATCACAAAATAATTCTTTAAAAATCAACCATTAGGCCAATTTTGACCAAACTTGGCATAGATGTACCTTTGATGACTCTTTACTTGAATTGTATGTGAAATTTTGATTGTTCCATAAATGTGGGCGTGGCAGGGCGGGGCTTATCAGACATGGAGAAATCACAAAATAATTCTTTAAAAATCTTCTTCTCTGAAACCGGAGGGCCAATTTTAAGCAAACTTGGTAGAAATGTTTCATGGGTGATGCTTTACCTAAATTGCAAAAAGAATTTTGATTGGTCCATAAATCTGGGCGTGGCAGGGCGGGGCTTATCAGACTTAGAGAAATCACAGAATAATTCTTTAAAAATCAACAATTGGGACAATTTTGACCATACTTGGCAGAAATGTACCTTTAGTGACTCTTTACTCAAATTGTCTGTGAAATTTTGAATGGTCCATAAATATAGGCATGGCAGGGCGGGGCTTATCAGACTTGGAGAAATCACAAAATAATTCTTTAAAAATTTTCTGCTCTCAAACCAGACGGCCAATGTTGACCAAAGTTGGGCAGGAATAATCCTTGGGTGATCCTTTACTTAAATTGTTAAAAAAATTTGATTGGTTCATAAATGTGGGCGTGGCAGGGCGGGGCTTATCAGACATAGAAAAATCTCAAAATAATTCTTTAAAAATCTTTTCTATCAAACCACTGGGCCAATTTGGACCTAGGTTTGCAGGAATGTTCCTTTGGTGACCCTTCACTTAATTTGATGATGAAATTTTGATTGGTTCATAAATGTGGGCGTGGCAGGGCGGGGCTTATCAGACTTGGAGAAATCACAATATAATTCTTTCATATCAACCATCTGGCCAACTTTGACCAAACTTGGTAGAAATGTAGCTTGGGTGACTCTTTACGTAAATTGTCCGTGAAATTTTGATTGGTCTATAAATGTGGGCGTGGCAGGGCATGGCTTATCAGAATTTGACAAACCATGAAATAATTATTTAGAAATAAACCAATGGGCCAATTCAGACCAAACTTGGCAGAAATGTTCCTTGGATGACCCTTTTCAAGATTTGGCAGTGCGAGGCTTACAAGAAATAATGAGATATTTCCTTTACTTTAGCCAGTGGAGCAATTCGGGCCCTCTTGGGCCTCTTGTTTACTTACAAAATTAGAATACCTGTAATAAAGGCCCACCCCCTACTTTTCCATTGACCATGTTACTAATAAACGCCCGCGCATATATTAGAATAATTATGGTACATGTGAATTTTAACCCTTTTGCAAACAAAAATGTTTGGGTTTTTGGGCGGTTCAATTCAAAAGCTGCTGCAGACGACAAAATATGTGTTAACCACGATTGGATTTTATGTACAATATAGCTCATAAAAAATTGCGGCAAAGCAGAAAATGCTGATTATCAGCACTGTCTCCTTTTGCCTCAATGTTTTCCCAAGCCTTATCTACTAGGAATATCAAAAACCAGGTCTTGTTTGGGAAAGGGTTAAAAGAGTTTGTATCTATTGTATCTTTTAGTTTTGGGAAAAATAATATATCCCACAATACTTATATGATTACCAAGATTTTATTATGCTCCCTTATGACTGCAAGCGCTTGCACACTTTTAAAGCTGATAAACCACAGAAATGTTGTTTCTTCCCTTTACTCATCATAACAACATAAAAGTGAAAAAAGTCATTCAAGTTTATAGACCTACTGTCATGGTAGGCTATGTAGCATTACAAAAATAGGACCTTTGCAAAAAACTGATACATATTCTGCGTAAATCTCAGGCATTGGTAAAAAAATGACTTATTGTACAATACAGAAAAAAACTTTACTCATGTTTGTTGTTTAGAGTAGGGCTTGTTGTATATTACAGGAAATGCTAAGAAAGCATGCTCATCTAATCCTTGTACAGGGTTTGGTCAGAAGTGTATTGATGGGGTCAGAAAACATGAGTATACATGTGAATGTATGGACAACTTTTCTGGACAAGACTGTTCTCTTATTGGTAAGTAATTTTTTACCATTACAAAATTTCATGCTAAAATTTTTGAGCTCATTTATTTTTAAGCTGCTGCAGACGACAAATGGGTCTTGATAATGGGATCTGCATACATGTATGATACAGCACAGAAAATATTTAGGCTAAAGAAGAAAAATTCTATTAGCATTCTTTTTTTTTTTTGCCTCAATATTTTTACAAGCTTGTGCCATTAGGTGACAGTAAAAGTTAATGTGCTTTTCTGTTAATATATCAAATATGATCATACTTAATCAGCAATATGAATTATCACATATCACTTCAAATGTAACTGAACATAAATGAATGAGTTGAATTTCGGAAATCTCAAGGTAAGATGATGTTTGCTACAACTGCGACACCACAAGTTTCAACTGTACATGTGCTTATTGGTTATTATCGTTCCAGAGACATTAGACTGTAGTTTTGACAAGATTGTTGGTCCATTACCCCTGTGCTTATTTAGTCAGAGTACAGACGATCAGTTAGACTGGATCAGACATGAGGTGAGATTCTTACATAGTTTGTGTGGATCTTGATCAGACTGTACTTTAACTCTCCCCAAACAGCAAATTTTCAAAATTTCCATTTTGTAAGCTGCTGTAGACAACAAATGGACCTTGTTTAAGATAGAATTTGTGTATGATATAGCACAGAAAATATTGAGACAAAAGGAGAAACTGCTGGTTATCAGCAGTTTCTTCTGTCGTCTCAATATTTTCCCAAGCCTTTTCTATCAGGGACGTTAAAACCAGGTCTTGCTTGGGAAAGGGTTAAAAAGTAAAACCTCGCCTGTATCTCAACCAGTTTTAGATGTAAATCAAGCTTTGATATTTCGTACATGGATACACTTTGCCAAGGTCTTTCTTTATGACCTTGACATAAGAGTTACTTAGATTTACTTTAATAAAGACTACAACCAGAGGTGCGTTCTTTAGAGCGAGATTTCTTGAGATATCTTGAGATTTCTTTAGATATTTTAGGATAAAGCGCTCTTTTGAGCAAGATGTTTAAGAAGATCACTGCGAGCCGCCATTGCTTTATACTTCTTTCGGAACCCCTTGGTAAATTCTGTAGAATCTATATGTGAGATAATTGACCGAATTGTTCCAAACGCTCCACAATTTATAAACAGCAGAGTTCCGATTGCTCCATACTTCATACAAATGATGTCATGATGACGTCATTTGTATGAAGTATGGAACATTCGGAACACCTCACTTATAATCTCGGTCTCAAAGACGCTGTATCAAAAACATCTTAAGAAATCTTAAAAAATCTCGCTCTAAAGAACGCGCCTCTGGGCTATATCTTAGAGGTAGAGCCTTGATATTTGTTACATGGAAACCGTCTGCTTTTTTCAGCACCATGAACTTATGACCTTGACCCTGAAGGTTATTGTGTGACAACTTCTTTTTCGTTCAAGAGCTACTTTCTCTATACATAACTCTCTCCTATACCTAATGGTTAACCCATTACCAGACAACAGATTTTTTGTCTTTTCCGTATTCAAAGATGCTGCAAATGTCAATTTCAATTAAATGAAATTTCACATATTTCCATTTCGTTGGCTCAAAAACATTGTGGGAAATGAAGAAATTGCTTGTCACAAGCACATTCTCCATTTTCCACTATGTTTTAAAACCCTTTACCTTAAGGGTATCTAAAAGCGTCATTATGTGGGAATGGGTTAAATCTTATAATTTCACTTCACAGAAATCAACAAGCAGTAGAAATACTGGTCCCAATGGTGACGTTATAGGGGATGGGAGTTATTTGTATATGGAATCATCATATCCAGCCTTAACGGGTAACAAGGCAACTTTAGATAGTGCTCTTATTGCAAGTAGGTATATTTTTGTATGTTATAGGAGATGGGAGTTATTTATATATGGAATCATCCTATCCAGCCTTAACGGGTAACATGGCAACATTAGATAGTGCTCTTATTGCAAGTAGGTACATTTTTGTATGCCTGAAGGTTGGTATGTTAAGGCCCTGGGCCCCGTTTTACTAACGAACGTACGATTATTTTTTGCCTAATTACTTGTAACAACAAACTTGATTGGCCTAATTCGATTTTTCGTGCAATCAAATGCCTTGTTATACTGTTTACACAACAAAATGATCGTAAGATCATTAGTAAAACGGGGCCCTGGTCATCAGTACAGCCACCTGTCTGTTTGTTGCACTTTCTTGCATACACAGCGCCTTCTAAAGGTCTGATCCAAAGATAATCAAACTGATCACAATGAATCTCCAATAGTGTCTAGTTGTGCATGCTACCTTTGAAACTCAGATTACTCTTGTTGTTGTTGTTGAATTGTCTGCATTGAATGGAAAATGATGCTAAATTACATAGACTAGTCCCTGTTGGTTTTCATGTTCTGCCTCATGAAGATCTGATTAAGCCTTTCACAAACAAGACCTGCTTTTGACGTCCCTAATAGAAATTGCTTGTGAAAATTTCTTCTTTTGCCTCAATATTTTCTGTGCTATTATGTATGTAAATCCCATCTTTATCAACACCTATTTTGTCATTCTCAGAAGCTTTAACATGGGAGCAGTTCCAATTTTTTATAGGCGGACGTATATTGGCGTCATCTTCTCCATCTGTCCGTCCGTCTGTCCGTCCGTACGTCCGTCCGTCCACTTTTCTTGTAAACGCAACTCCTCCTAAGTTTCTGGCTGGATGTTCTTGAAACTTGGTCAATGTTATCACCTCAATCGGTATATGTGCATGAAGGAAGGATATTATGGTTCATTGATTTTTGCCAGAGTTATGCCCCTTTAAAACTTAGTCTCTGGGGCTTATTGAAATTGCAGCTTTGTCAATGCAACTCCTCCTAAGTTTCTCGCTGGATCTTAATGACACTTGGTCAATGTTATCACCTCAATTAGTAAATGTGCATGTAGGAAGGATTTTATGGTTTATTGATTTTTTCTAGAGTTATGCCCCCTTAAAACTTAGTCTCTGGGGCTGATTGAAATTGCAGCCTTGTCAACGCAACTCCTCCTAAGATTCTGACTGGATTCTTATGAAACTTGGTAGATGTTATTACCTTAATTGGTAGATGTGCATGAAGTAAGAATTTTATGGTTCATTGATTTTTGCCTGAGTTATGCCCCCTTCAATCTTAGTCTCTGGGGCTTAATGATATTTCAGCCTCGTGAACGCAATTCCTTCCAGGTTTTTGACTGGATATTTATAAAAACCTTTTTGTGAACACAACTTTTTACAGGTTTTTGAGTGAATATTTATAAATCCTTGTCAATGTCATTTTTTTTGTCTCAAGTTTTATAAGTGGCGGCGTAATATTGTGACCATGGCACTCTTGTTGTCTTTTGGGAAAGGGTTTTAAATCTTATTTCTGTTTTCAGAGGGACACAAGTGTTTGTCATTTTTCTACCACATGTTTGGCAATACGATGGGTAAACTGTCTGTATTTCTGCTGACTGATACGGGGGAACTCTGGTCCGATCATTGGATGAAACATGGTAACCAAGGCAATGAGTGGCATCATATTCTGCTGGATATTGTTTCATACACAAGCTTTAAGGTAAGTTAGGATAAAATGTTGAACTTTTGTCTTTAATTTAAGCTGTCACTTAATGTCCTGGGATGTAATGTCAATGTGCTAGTATTTTCAGCACCAGCATCAAGTCATGGGTTGTGTTGACTAGAATGGTCCAAAGTTGTCCCAATTTAATGCTGGTTACAAAATTTGCAATGGTAAATGTAAGAGTTGTGTACAAAATAGCACAAAAATATTGGACAAAAGGCGAAAATAATCAACAGTTTCTTCTTTTGCCACAATATTTTCCCATGCCTTTTCTGTTAAGGGTATCAAAACGAGGTCTTTTAGGGGAAATTAAGTGTTAAACAGAAACAGATAACAGCAGAGAGGCAATGATTACATGACTCTGACATTGCTAGTGATTCAGAATCAGTTGTAGATGTCCATGCAATGGGAGCACTTCACATGAAGTGTAAATGTTAATATGTATGCTTTTAAAACTGAAATAAAAGTGGTGTCTATTTCTTTGTTTTTCTTTTGACAGATACAAATCACTGCAGAAAGGGGAAGATCTCATCGCTCTGACATTGCTATAGACTCTGTATCTGTAATGGATGGTCCGTGTGATTATCTGGAGGACACGGGGGTAGAAATGGTGACCATGAAGGGTGACTCAAACTGTCCTATGTACTACATGGGAAACAATTGTGATATTATATGTAAGGACATATCTTAATATGAAAGTTGGGCATCAAAAGACAATATATTGCCAAGTTAGGTCATTACATATCACTTGTAGATGTTTGGATTAATGTTGGAGCTCTATAACTTATAGCAAATCTTGCCCATGTTCCAATGAGCTACCTTATTACTTTTTTGTGGGCTTGAAGGTCAACTTTGAAACAAATCACCTCCAAGTTTTAAATGTAATACCATTTGAATAACTATAGGCTAATTCCAAGGATAATTAAAGGAGGGGCTTTATTGTTTTACATGCTGACAAATTGATCATCTTCTCTGTCTGTCTGTCCATCCAAAAGTATGTCTTGTCAATGCAACTCTTACTATTATGGACTCATTTATAAGAAATTTTCACAGAATGCTATTACTCACCTATCCAGGCTCTCTTTGTCAGAGTTTTGTCATACTATACCATGTCATGGGAAAATGTGACTTAACCCATTCCCACTTTTTGGCGCGCCACAAAACAAAAGCTCAGGAAAACATTGTGGAAAATGAAGAAATTGCTTATGACAAGCAATTTCTTCATTTCCCACAATGTTTTCTACTATTAGTAGGACCAAAAAATGTACAATTTTACTTACTTGAAACTGTCATCTGTAACATCTTTGAATTTGGACCAGTCTAGAATTTTACCATCTGATAATGGCTTCATGAAAAGACATTGCGCTTGTAGCAATTTGTTTGGCAATATGAAAGATAACTTTTTTTGGAAAATTATTTCGTGCTATTTCAACAAAACTTTCTGATAAATAATCATGAAAGTCTTGCGCCAAAAAGATGCCCTGTTGTTTTTGGATTTCAAAGGTCTAGATCATAGTCGCAGATCATTTTTTGAAAATTGTTGGAAAATTTCTTTTATGTAAATATACTTGTCTCAATTGTATGGGTTGTATTGCGGTACCTCAACACTTTTCCAAACAAATTACGCCCCAGTAGCTGATATATATTGATGGTTCAAGAAAACATTGAGAGAAAAAGTAGAAAGTGCTGATGGCTACCATTTACTTCTTTTTAACTGGATGCTTTTCATGCATGCTTTGATGTGAAATAAATCTATTTGCTTTTTGTGACATAAATTTTGTCATCTACAATTTCTTTCAATTTTGACATACAGTCCACACTCGTTATGTCGACATGGGATAAGTCGAATTTTCGCTTAAGTCAAAGTTCAAATCTGGTCCCGTCCTCAGCTATTGACATATTTTTTTTTCAAAACAAAATAATTTCGAACTGAATTTAGCCATTGAAATATAGTAGGAAAAGGATAGAAATTGCTCGACACGAGCAATTTCTTTCCTTTTCCTACTATATTTCAATAATATTAGTACTTGATAAGTTTCAATAACGGTCAAATATCAAATATCGCGAAGCCGAACAAAATCGGATGAGTCGAACTCCGGATATGTCGAGGTATTTTGACGGCCCCTCCGACTTCGACACAACGAGTGTCGATTGTAGTTTCATATTTGTACCAAGGGAAAGTGTTAACTATTACAAATATTTTAATTTCAGATGAGAGGATGTGTGACTTTGATGAAGAAAATATGAATGATTTTTGTTTCTTAACAAATGATGGAGGAAATTCACAATCCTACATGTGGAAAAAGCATTCAGTATGGAAATTAACTCTTCACCTAAATGTTCTTCCTTTCTTTCAGTGATTTTCATATGCTACAAATATTTACAACCTGTGGTATTGCAAATATCATTGTCTCTCCATCCTTGGAATTTTAATGACCTTAAACATTATGTTTTGGAAAGGGTTACTCTACTTTCAGTAAATGAAAAGATAAAGGAAGAAATATTTAAGTTTTTCAAAAGATTTTTAGTTTTTAGCTCACCTGAGCACGAAGTGCTCGAGGTGAGTTATTGTGGTCACTTTTTGTCCAGTGTCCGTCCGTCCGTCCGTCCGTCCGTCAACATTTGGGGTGTTTACACTCTAGCATCCACAAAAGTTACTCAATCTTGATCAAACTTGGCCAAAACAAGTACGACCATAAGTTCTCGAACAAGTTCGATTATGGGCCTGATCGGACCAAAAAGTGCGGAGTTATCTGCCCTTGAATGTCAAAAAATGCTGTTTTTAAGTTTGTTTACACTCTAGCATCTACAATTATTGATCAATCAAGACAAAACTTGGACATTATGTTGGAGACCATAATATCTTGGATGAGGTCAATTTTCAGTCTGATCTGACCAGATAGATGAGAGTTATGTGCCCTTGAATTGGGCAAAATTGCCACTTTTTTGCTGTATTCAAAAAAGAGTTAATCTAATGGAAGGAACTCTGACACTACTTTACTTCAGTATAAGTAGAGTTATCTAAGTTGATAGAGGATATAAATAGATTCTAAGGGAAGGAACTCTGACACTACTTTACTTCAGTATAAGTAGAGTTATCTAGTTTGATAGAGGATATAAATAGATTTACACTCTTATTAACCCATTACCAAACAACAAAATTTTAGCCTAGTCCAAAATCATAGGTGTTGCAGACGACAAGTTCCATTGAACAAAATTTAACATTTTTTTGTCTTTCTTGGTAGAAAACATTGTGGGTAATGAAGAAATTGTTTGTCACAATGTTTTCCAAAGCCTTTATTTTGTGGGGCATCCAAAAGCGCCAATGTGTGGGAAAGGGTCAATCAAGACAAAACTTGGACACAATGTTGGGGACTTTAAGATCTCAGATGAGTTTGATTTTCAGTCTGATCTGACGAGAATGTTGAGAGTTATGTGCCCTTGAATTTGACAAAATTGCCATTTTTCGGCTGGTTTCGAACTTGTTTACATTCTAGAATCTACAATTATTGATCAATCTATACAAAACTTGGACACAATGTTGGGAACCATAAGATCTCATATGAGTTTGATTTTCAGTCTGATCTGATCAGAAAGCCGAGCGTTTTGTGCCCTTGAAATTGACGAAATTGTTGTTTTCGGTTGTTTTCGACCTTGTTTATACTCTAGAATCTACAATTATTTATCAATCAAGACAAAACTTGGATACAATCAGGGCTACAGATAAGTGGAGGTGAAGACATACTAACATTGTTTTTTCAAATTCAAATCCTATGTTGTGGGTACTCATTTGAATCGTCTCGACGAGACGATACAAATGAGTACATGTACCTACAACATAGGGTTGGATGATCACTGACAGCATTATTGCAGTTTGAAAAGTCACCACCCCCTCTTATCTGGAGCCCTGTACAATGTTTGGCACCATAATTTAGATCTTGGATGAGTTAGATTTTCACAACCTTATTGACCATAAGTTCTTTTTCAGTCTTAAAGTAATAAATATTAATTGAATTGAACAAAAGTGTTGCTCATATCATTTAGGTTCAGGTGAGCGATATAGGACCATCATGGTCCTCTTGTTTCATTGTTTGACATATCTATCATATCTTTTTCTATTCCAGCTACCCCAATTAATGAATCATCTATGTGGTGCACCGCAGCCACTGCAATTTAATTAGCTTTAGTTATTTATACCTTGGTTTTGTATTGGAATTGGTCAATTCCTGGTGACCAAACAAACAAGAGATATCTTGGAAATTAAGAATCTGATAATTCTTATGCAAAACCATCAATAATCAATGACTGGATTGTACTTTGTTTACTCTACAGGGAAGAACTCCCACATCGTTTACTGGACCAAATGAAGACGTGAGTGGGGGTGGTAACTATATATATGTGGATGGATCGTTTGTTCAGCCAGGAACAGAGGCTTCCATTGTCTCACAATATATACTAGGTAATATTCATTTCCACCGCTTACCTCAGAAGCGATTGATTCTTTATCTCTTTCCCAAATAAGACCTGGTTTTGAGGTTCCTAAATGAACAGGCTTGGGAAAACATTGAAACAATAGAAGGAACTGCTAATAACCAGCAGTTTCTCCTTTTGTCTCAATATTTTCTGTACCATAGTTCGCACAAATGCTATCTTTAATAACATCCATTTTGTCATTTGTTGCAGTTTTTTGAAGTAGATCACTCAAAGATGTTGTCGTTTGGGAAAGGGTTAACCTGAGGGCTGAAGTATTTAGACTTTGTGTACCTAGGTAAACATCTAAATGTCATCTATGTGTATCCAGGTATCATGTCATCTATGTGTATCCAGGTATCATGTCATCTATGTGTATCCAGGTATCATGTCATCTATGTGTATCCAGGTATCCCACAAACACATAACGCTCTGCTCATGATTAAGGAGTGTTAGAGAAATTGGGTAAATGTATACCCTGGTACTGGCAATTTTGTACCCTGCCTGTTGGTGCTCAGGACTACTAAGCCCAGCCATAGTTCTGGAATTTCTACAAGGAATTTTAAAGAATTGATCATTTTTACGCAGTCAACTTGCACTTTCTTGAAACATAGCACATGAAGTTGAATATCTGAAGATTAGAAACTGAAAATTGTCAAATAAGTTTTGAAAATTTATTTAACAATGTCAGATTCAAAACTTAAGTTCTATCACTTTTTCATGTTTCATCTTTAGTATGCTGTTGTCAGAAACAAGGAAAAACGTCCCTTATAGCCTTTGAGGCAGCCAATTGTTATAAGATCAGGCTGTGTCTAGATGCAGTATGACCTAAAGCGATGTTGCTACAGATCATGACAAAGCTATTGGAAAACAACATGGTTTCTGACCAGACTGTGTGTACACACAGGCTGATCTGGAACCATGTTGGGCTAAAAAGACTTCAGGGACATTTTTCCAAATTCTATGCCAAAGCCGGAAAGCTCAGTCTGTAAAATCGTAGTCTGTCAATCCAGGGGTGAGTTGGTACCCCGTCTCCGCCAGTCTCCATTGTAACATTTGACAAAAGTCTTTTTTCTCTCACCAATGGGTGTAAATCAACTATGTGAGAGAGCAGCTTGAGGCTCACAGTAAGGATACTGTTGTAGTACTGATGAGAGAAATACCAGGAAACCATGTTAAGTGGTTCAGCCGCCACAATATGACTATAGCAGTTGAAAAAGGTGTTAAACCCCAATAAATCAAATCCAGATCCTGACTCTTATTATGATTTCATTGCTGTATTTTAAGCTGGTAGAGTATGTTTGGACATCCAGGTCCATCTGTACGGTCAAGGTGTTGGTGCCCTGATGGTTAAAATTGAAAATACTGCTGGACTAGATTATACACTAAAGAGTGACATTGTGAGCGCCAATAAATGGTCCAAGGTCTTCTTTGACATCACATCTACTGAAAATTTTAGGGTAAACTGTGTTTTGTTTATATACTGAGAGGCAAAAATAAGTATACACCCTAGTTATTGTTTTGTGAGAAAACGATGTTTAGATTATTACGATATTCAAACGCCACCAAATGTGGTCGTTTGTTTGAAGTTCACGTCTTCGCCTATCTGTCTTTCCTTCCGTTTCGAAGATCTTTTCGTGACATACAGCGGCATCGAAAAGGGGGGTTAAATATTAAATTAGTGCAAGAATTCACGTTAACACAATTACTACAATAATGAACACATTTGGATAAAAATTTCACAGAAAATGCCTTGTCAGCTAGAACCAAACATATATTATTAGTGCTTTTTCCATATTACGATGCGTCATGGCAAAAGGGGGCTTGATGCAAAAAAATTGTATAACATAACTCCTTTTAAATTTATGGATGGATTTTGATAAAATTTGCGCAGATTGTTTCCATGCCATATGACTAAGTGTATATAGTGTCGCGTTTCTTTTAAGTTATGCTGTGTCATAGAAAAATGGGCCTTAATAGCAAAAAGGACATATTGATTGATTTCTACCAGTCACCGAGAATTGTGTTATAACGTTAGAGAAAATTTAATGTTGTGATTTGTTGTGATAAAGAATGAAGAAATTAAATACGGATTAACAGCAACATTCGATGCTCCACTAAGTCGCACGTGCAAAAGTTGCAAAATCGGCGTGTAGCACAAGTACGGGTAGTCGAGCAATTTCAAGCAAAATTTATCAACACTGTATTATTGATCTATGGGTAGAAATAAAAAGTACAAAATTTTGAATTGATATGATGAAAATTAAGAGAGATATCGAAAAACAAAAAGTGTATACTTTCTTTTGCCTCTCAGTATATTTATAAAGCCTGACATGATATTTATGTATATTGATACAAATTGCTACCAATCCAAAGTCTATATTAAGGGTAAGGGAATTTAGATCTATCCATTCTTTAAAAGGAGTTTCAGACAATAGAATTAATGTTAATTGGTACAGAACGTTAGATTATCATACATGAAAAGCATGACGTCGGTGCTATGACAAAATTGCGTAACAAATTAGTTACGCAATTTTGTCAATTTTCGTTTATAAATGCTTTCTACTAAGTATGTAGGAGCCCATATTCTGTCAAAACGGCGTTTCTCTACACCTATTAGGACCATTTCAATTATCATGTGACAAAATTACGTAACTCGATTTAGCTGACAAAAATGCGTTATACGTAGACAAATTATTTACACGAGAGTAATAAAAGGCTGAGAAATGGCATTCTCTTCTGTACTGTACTTTGACCAATATATGAACGGTAAGTTATGTTCAATTACCTTATTTTACCTTAAAGAAGCTGAATTGTTCATGTAGTTATTGAGTTACGCAATTTTGTCGGCACATTTTTTAAATCAGTAAAAAGTACTAAAAACGTTTTTGGCTGACCTGAAAAAATGGTTTTCGAGCAAAATTTTTATTACTCAATTTTGTCATAGCACCGACGATGAAATGTCTTTAAGGAAAGGTACTAAACTTTATGCTGTTAAACGGCAGGCTTTTCCACGACTCTCAAATAGTGTGTCATTGTAGCAATTTCAAAACAAATGGCCCCATGGAAATTACCCTGAGGGTCAATAATGACAAGTTTTAAAATCCAGATTTTTGTATGTACTTGACTCCTAGGGTGTTTATAAAAAATTGATTGCAAAAATTGGAGAAAACTCTTCGAAGGCAAGGGGTCATTTTGGTGTCACAATGGCCCCAAGTTCTTTTGCCCAGTGAAAACCCTGAATCAGCTACTACCATGTTTACCTTTTTGTTTAAACATGTATTGCAGGTGATAGTGACTGCCTGTAGAGGGGAGACCAGCACCAGTGATATAGCCCTAGATGACTTTAATGTGGCTAGAGGGAAATGTTTGGCAGCTTTCTCATACCCTGTTACACTGTCGTAAAGTGAGTTGTGTTTAGAAGTTGTCTTCAGTTGTCTACTGAAGTGTACTAAGAAAATCTACCCTTAGTGATTGAGATTCACGCTAAGATATAATTTTTGTGTATGGGTAATGTCATAAACGTTTGTTACATAATTTTCCAATCTGACATGTTCAAGGTTAGAAATAGTTGGCACTTTTCACCACCAAATTTTTACAATGCTTTTCAGAGAATTCCATCATCATGTAAAATTTTGTTAGAGGTGGACTAGTAAGTTGCTTTAATTACAACTTGCTAGCCTTTTTCCAAAAAACAAATCTTTGGACTGTCCAATTTGGGAGCTGGTGCAGACGACAGAGTAAATGTTGATCAAGATTAGATTTGCCAGCTATATAACACAGAAGATGCCGAGACAAAAGGAAAAAACAATGCTCTTTGCTTCTTATGCCTCAAGTCTTTCTAAAACCTTATCTATTAAGGATATCAAAACCAAGTATTGCTTGGGAAAGGATTAATTTTTCTTGTAAAAAATGTTGGGCCACAATGTCATAGAGTATGTCATGCTCAGGCTTTTCCCAAACAAAGTGTCTTATGTCTGGCTTCGGATAAATAGCCTATACATAGCTGTACATAGTGTTGTTTGACCTGTGCAGGAGGGTTAGCTTTTTACACTATTCATTCGGTACTGGATGAAAAGCAGTCTGATACCTATCGGCTAGTCGGCTGGTAAACGTTCCAGAATTTAATGTGTTTTTGGCAAAAGTTTCAATCCACTTATAGTAATTATTGTAGATCTCCGTAATTGTACTCTATATGTGTATATTTTCAGATGACATTAAAGAAACAGAGGGATAACAAAATTCAAGCCAGAGGGGGTAGTCGCTATGGTCATCTGTTTGTTTTCATCTTAAACTGTTTCAAAACATCTAAAATTTTAGACTTTTCAAATTACTTAGCTCCTGCAGATGACATTCGAAAATGACAATGATTTGATTTGTGTAAATTATAACGCAGCAAATATGGAGACAAAAGGAGCCATCAGTATTTCATCTGTTTGTCCCAATGTTTTCTGAATCTTTTTTGATTAGGGACATATTTTGTGGGAAATGCTAAATCCAGTAAATGTCATTCCAATGGACAAAAAGAAGCATATCATGCATTCTAGCATCATCTTTAACTGAACCCTTTCCCAAACGGCAAAATTTTAGGGTGATCCACTTCAAATACTGCCACAAATGACAAAATGGATGATATTAAAGATAGGATTTGTGTAAAATATGTCAGAGAAAAATATTGAGACAAAAGCAGAAACAGTTTCTTCTTTTGTTTCAATGTTTTCCCAAGCCTATTCTGTTCAGGACGTCAAAACCAGGTCTTGTTTGGGAAAGCGTTAAGTAGTGTTTGAAAGTGTAACATATTAAATCCGCCCCAATCATGACTTTGTTTTTGATGTCTTTGTAAGTAAATTCTTGGGAAAACATTAAGGCAAACAGAGAAAATGCTGATAAGAACATCATTTCCACTGTGTGCCTTGATATTTTCTTATGTTATATTGGACACAAATTTTATCTTTAATTAATATCAATATTCATTTTGTTGTAAACATTGTTCGGCTCTTAACCCTTTCTCAAACAATACCTGCTTTTTACGTCCCTAGTAGAAAAGGCTTGGGAAAACATTGAAACAAAAGAAGAAACTGCTGATAACCAACAGTTTCTTCTTTTGTCTCAATATTTTCTATGTCATATTTTACACAAATTCTATCTTAAATAACTTCCATTTTGTCATTTGTGACAGTTTTTGAAGTGAATCTCCCTAAAAAAATTTCCGTTTGGGAAAGGGTTAAATTGAAACAGCCCAAACCTTTGTTGTTTAGGAAAGGGTAAGGTATATGACTGCATGTTTGTCTTTCAGTAAAATATTTTACCCTTTCCCAAACGACAAAATTTTAGGGTGATCCTCTTGAAATGTTGCCTTAAGTGACAAAATGGATGTTATATAAGATAGGATTTGTGAAAAATATGGCAGAGAAAATATTGAGACAAAAAGAGAAACTGCTGGTTATCAGCAGTTTCTTCTTTTGCTTCAATGTTTTCCAAAGCATTCTCTATTAAGGACGTTAAAACCAGGTCTTGTTTGGGAAATGGTCAAAGTTTTTTGTTTGAATGTGTCATTAGATCTATTAAATATTCAATTTGTTGATTAAAATATGTTTCTTGTCTTTTAGCTAGCCCGGGACAAAAGTCTTTGAAAAGCTATTGTCATACCCTCGGATGTCATCGTCGGTGTCAGCGTCCGCAAAAACTTTAACCTGGCCCATATCTCAGCCTTGATATTTTACATGTGTGTACCTCAAACCAAGACCTTTCATTTGTGACCATGACCTTTGACATAATGACCTTGAAGTTTGACCTACTTATTTACCATTTTGAACTCCACTGGCCGAAGGCCAGCAAGCTACTAGTATTTCATGGCGTTGTGTCCGTCGTGCTTCCTGTGAGTCTGTCCATCTGTTGTTAACCTTTTCTTTCAAAAGCTGCTCTCAAATCAGTGAGCCAATTTTGCAAGAATGTACCTTGGGTGACCCTTTACTAAAATTGTTCAAAGACTTATGATTGGTCTATAGATGTTGGGGTGGCAGGGCGGGGCTTATCAGACTTGGAAATTCACAAAATAATTCTTTATAAATCAACCAATGGGCCAATATTGACCAATTTTGGCAGTAATGTTCCTTGGGTAGCCCTTTACTTTTAATGTATGTGAAATTTGGTTGGTCCATTAATGTGGACGTGGCATGACGGGCAATTCTTTAAAAACAACCATTGTGTCAGTTTAGTACAAACTTGGCAGAAATGTTCCTTTGGTGGTCCTTTACCTACACTCGTAGTGAACTTTTGATTGGTCTATAAATGTGGATGTGGCAGGGAAGTGCTTATCAGAATTGGACAAACCATGAAATAATTCTTTAAAAATAAACCAATGGACCAATTCAGACTAATCATGGCAGAAATGTTCCTTAGGTGACCATTTTAAGATTTGGCAGTGTGAGGTTTACAAGAAATCAAGAGATAATTTTACTTTAGCCAGTGGAGCGATTCATGCCCTCTTGGGCCTCTTGCTACAAACGTTTACCTGGCCCATATCTTATACGCCATTACACCTAGAGCCTTGATATTTCACATGTAAATACCCCTTACCAAGACCTTTCATTTGAGACCATGACCTTTGATATTGTACCTTGACCTTGGAGTTTGACCTACCTTCTAATAACTTTAAACTTGGTGCTTATAAATAAACATAGGTCAACATCGCTTATTTATCTGCAATATCTATTGTTATAGTCTGTAAAGATTCACTTGAACCCGACAAATAAGGCACAATGAGTTATTGTGACGCGGAGCATCTCTAGCTATTAGCCAGGTCATTTATCGTGAGCTATATTTGTGAGCCGGGACCATGGCAGAAAATCACATGACACAAGAATTGAAAAAAATATCGAAACTTCTGATTTGACGTATGTAAATGGTTTGAAGCAGATAAAGTCGATAAAATGCCAGGGATTTGCCACATATGGTAGATCTTCTTAACATCAGCTGATAAAAAAGTTATTGTCGAGCATGTAAAAATGCTTGCTCGTCAATAACTGTTCATCAGGTGCTGCTTGAAAGATCCAACACACCCAGCCAGTTCCTGACGGTTTTCTACCTCAGTTTCAAACCAAATGAGCCTGGATATGGAAAAAAGGCCCCTTAACCCATTACCACACAGTGACACCTTTTGACTCCCCACAAGATAAAGGCTTTAGAAAACATTGTGGAAAATGAAGAAATTGCTAGTGACAAGCAATTTCTTCATTTCCCAAAATGTTTTCTATACAAAATGACCAAAAATGTAAAATTTTATTCACTTGAATTTGTCGTCTGCAACATCTTTGAATTTTGACTAGTTTGAAATTTCGTCGTTTGGTAATGGGTTAAGGCTTTTGAGCCCAACATGGTTCAAAATCAGCCTGCGTATACACGCAGTCTGATCAGGAACCATGTTGTTCTCCAATAGCTTTATCATGGCCTGAAGCAACCATAATTATGAGAGTAAAACGGTTCCATGTCATACTGCACCTAGGCATAACTTGATCTTGAAACATAGCTGTCTCAAATGCTTTAAGGGACGTTTTTCCAGATCCCGGCTCAAATGTAATTCGGTCTCATTTTAAAAGAAGTTAACATTAAGCATTTCCTGTTTTTTGTGTCACAATTGTGTCACGATTTTCCGCCGTGTAGGACTAAATATGCCCGAGGAACTTATTATTGCCACTTCCCTATTATATTATTATCGGCATCGTTTACGTAGAGAATTTTACGTAATTGTAAATATTCTATACGTTAAATAATTTCCGGTGGTACATGTACACTCGGATAGCAAAAGCAGCGAATGAAAAAGATTTTAACTTGCTATAATCCGGAGGCGATTTTAGAACAAGAGCTGTCCGAAGACAGTGCGCTCGACTTTTTAAGTTGCTTAGTATAAAGGGGGCATAACTCCGGATATAGTGGATCCAGGGTGATGGGCCCTAATAGTAAGGTAGAGGGTGTGATGGTGAATAAGTATTCCAAGTTTGGGTTGAATCCCTCATGATAGTATGGAAGTTATTGATGATTGAAAAAACTTTAACCTTTGTTGCAACGCCAACGCCGACGCCCGGGTGACAGTATAAGCTCTCATTTTCTTCGAAAGGCGAGCTAAAAAAGTGACAGGAACGGAATGTCCAAAAAATCTGTCGAAACATATATTTTTTATAATAATATCAATTTTTATGAGTGTATACAATAAGATAATCTCATTTCGAACCTTTAACATGTTAAAATAAATACGTACAAAATTATATACTGGCCAAAAGTCCTAACCGGCCACTTTAAAAATGTCTATAACTTTATTAAAAGTAATTACATTTTAATGAAATTTGATATGTAAATTTTTAAGCATAATGCCCGTGGATTTCCATGATGATATACCAATAATTGTCAAATTTTGATGTGTAATAAAGAAAAAGCTTAAAAAGCTCTAAATCCTAATAGAGCTTGAGATGATACACATTCAACAATTCAAAGTATACAAATCGTTAGCCGCAATCCAGACCAAGAAAAAAATTGGAAAACATTGTCAATTTTGCGTGACTTGACTACAGAAGAAGCAGAAAGGATGGGAGGCATGATAAAATGGTGTTTAAATTCAACCGGCAAAACATGTTATCAAGCGAATATGCTCAAATATGGTCTTGCCGAGCCCGGATAGCTCAGTCGGTTACGTCGGAGTCTGTCAATCCAGGGGTCTCGAGTTCGAACCCCGGCTCGGCCAGTATCCATTCTGACATTTGACAAAAGTCATTTGTCTCTCACCAATGGGTGTGAATCATCTATGTGAGAGAGCAGCTGGAGGCTCGGTTTGGATATTGTGGTTGTACTGGTGCGAGAAATACCAGGAACCCACGGTTAGGTGCTCCAGCCGCCGCGATATAACCCTGGTAGTTGAAAACGGCGTAAAACCCCAATAAACTCAAACTCAAATATGGTCTTGTGTGGAAAAAACGATGCAACAAACTGATTTTACACATTTCCTACATTTTGTAGCTCGGTGTGAATCATCAGTCTTTATTTGAAGCATTTTCGAAGAAGAACGTGTTTTAGATGTCGTCTTTAAAAACCATTTGTCTGCATACATGACCTCTTTCATTTTCTTTTACGGTCATATGCCGCACATAATTATCAAACATTTTCAATTTTTTTCTTAGTCTATGTTGTAGCTAAAGATTCATGAGAGCAAAAACACTACATTGACAATGTTCTGAGCTCTGTGTGGGTTTAGAGCTTTTTGAGCTTTTCTCATGTTGCCCTTTTATTTCAATAAAACAACTAGTCTAGTAGTTATTTTCTGGCAGAGGCCTAGAAATCGAAAGTGGGAGGCCGGAATGTGTATGCAAAGTTTAATACTGGAAGTTGTTCAGGAACTTCTGCTGTGCTAGAAATGCCCTGTCTGCAAGTCAGCAATTGACCTTTGGGTGAGTTACAGGGGTCAAAGGTCACTGAGTGCAAACATGTAAAAAATCGCTATTTTGTTACATTTCAAATCCTCGAACCAAGAAGTTTCCGTGTGAATGAATGAAAGTTGTGTTTTCTTGTTGGCCAGATTGTTGGCTACATTTGTTGCCATGTCTGCAGATTCATTGTCGGTTCTAAGAGGTCAGAACAGGGGTCAAAGGTCACTGAGTGCACAAATTCTTAAATTTCATTTATGTCGATTCAAAGACTTTTAGGCATGGAACTTTGAGTTATGAATAAACAATATTTATGTTTTCTTATTACCAAATATATTGGGGAAATTTTTGCTTCCTGTCTGCAGATTCCCAGTCCGTCTTTAAGGTAAAAAAATGGGGTCAAAGTTTAATGAGTGCAAAAGGGCTATTTGAAATTATTCCTGGTTAAGATTAGATGTTTTAAAGCAATGATATTGGCTTTTAAAGAGACAGAAGTTGTATTTTATGTTTGTCAGATATGTAGATGACATGTTTGTCCCTGTCTGCAGATTCAAAAATAAAAGTAAGAACATTAAGACAAGGGGTCAAAGGTCATTGAGTGCAAAAATCATTAAATGTCATATATGTCCATTCCGGGACTTCAAGACATGGAAGGACGAGTTACGAATAGGCAATGTCTATGTTTTCCAGTAACCAAATATGCTGGGGAGCTTTTGATTCCACTGTCTGCAGATGCCTAGCTCGCCTTTAAGGTCAGAAGGTCAGAAAATGTGCCAAAGGCCAATGAGTGCTGAATGCTCTATCTGACATTATTCCAAATTCAAAATAATGGTTTTAAACTTTAAAGTCGGCTTATGATTGGACAAGAGTTGTATGAAATGTTTGTTAAATATGTTAAATATGTAGATGACATATTTGTCTCTGTCTTCAGATTCAAATTTAAGATTTAGAGATAGCAAAATAGAGATCAAAGGTCAAAGAGTGCAAACATTTAAAAAGCGATAAAAACTTGAAAATATGGATATTAACTCAAAAACAGTTATGAAACATTGAAATTTCAATGATACTTACTCTGTTAATAATTTTGATGCGAAAATAATCATCCATGATAATGATAGATCTAGATATGATTAAAATAATCAATGGCAAATTGTCCATTCTGAGAAGTAAATTGTTTAAATCTAAGTAGATATATTGTTTCATGTGAAATATAGCATTTTGTATATTATTTCTCGTGGGTTCTCTTATATAAAATGCCCACTTATATGTTTTATATGCATTTGAGGATAACTTATGGTCAAGCTATTATTTGTTTTTGTGATTAAGATGTGGACTTATAAACAAAATCTGCGAAAAGTCTTACACGGTATATAGATATCAAACCATCTAGAATACCAAGCTGTTAATTTCATTTTTCATTGAAATTACAACAGGGGCGATAACCATTTTCGATTATTGCACACTCCTCTTTTCAATAGATTTATTCGGTTTATTGGTACAAAACACATGCCAGAGACTGCAGTTCTGGTATTTTTTGTTTTAAATGACAACACAGAAAAAGCAAGTTACAAATCAAACTCTACTGGTATGTGATCTCCTTGTTAAAAGCTGTCCCAAAGAAGACAAGGTGTCTATTCGTAACTCTGTTGATTCTGTTTGTTAAATATTGCTTACAAATCTATGATTGAATTGAATTATACCATCCCAATTTACAAATTGACAATCAAGGATACATTTTAAAATATTTGTATTTTTCTTGAAAATATTTTTGAATGCAAGTAGATTCTTCGTTACATTTACGCATCAATTATAAACACATCTACGACTTTTGAATCCACATACTATAATGCTGGGTCATTCTTAAAGACATACATGTATATACTCATTCTTATTGTAGATTATGTTAAATCTTCACGAGCAGAATAGAATGCTTATAATACATGTCCATGAGACTCATGTTAAAAATGTACACACATTGAAAGAGCTTATGTAAACCTATTTCGAAATTCATCCATACTGTAGGAATTGTAGTCAGGAGGAACAGACACATGCATGCATGCCTATTGCATGCATGCATGCATGTACCCACACCGAAGTCTTCTTATTATACATTTCGTTAGACACAGAAGGGAGTCTTTTACAATGCCCCTTCTGAAATCAAAGAATAAACATGAGTAGATCTATTTACTGACATGTCATGTGAAAGCAAGATACATATCCCTTTTTTCAATTCTTGAGCTGAACAAGGCTTTGGAACAGTTCTTGCTTTATGAATTAGATTCCGGTATGAATATAGGGCTGCACTTACAAATGGGGATTTGATTTTTGGCTTTAATCAAAATTGTATAGATAACATACTCATTTATTGAAGAGAGTGGTTTTGCCAAACTAATATGACATCCATTTGCCAATATACAGATCATGGTCTGGACAAAGTTGAACACTTGCATGATGCATCTATACCAAAATTATGTTGTGGTAGGTACTTGATTATAGACATTGTCTGTATACCCCAAAATGGGTTGGATAACAAACAATTTATATGACAAATGCATAAGTTGACATGTACTCCATCAATACTGAAAATTAGGATAAGAAATAGACTGTATAGTACAGTATTTACATACAAATGAACATGTTGGTCATTGCAACTGTTGGTCATTGCAACAATGACCCCGCTATTTTTAACAATATTTAGTTAGATCGATGAAAAATGAAGCCAAAATCCAATTACTAGCTACATGTATGAAGATACATTGTTGGGCAAAAGTCATCACTAAATGTATGGCATTGTAATGAAAATATTGAGACACTGCTAAATTACTTGATTTCAGTTTTCATTTTTCTCTTTTTAGTCTGCCTGGATCATTGTAATAAGATCACACATGAGGTTAATTTTCGAAGTTTAGATAACATTATTCAGTACTTTCATCATTTGATGTTGGTCTTATTAATCTCTAGTATCTCTACTGTGATCACTTGAATTGTGTCTTCGAATAAAAAGTTATTGTCAGGTTTTAGTGTCATCGAAACCTCAATTTTGCTCATCTTTTTCTATGCACAGCACATTTTCAGGGAATTTGTTTTATATTTTGGTAAATTTTTACACTCTTTGACCTTTGACCTCTATTTTGTATACCCGATATTTTCAATTTTGATTCTGAAAACAGGGCTAAACATGACATCTACACATTGGGGAAGCATAAGATATAACTATTATCCGCCAATTAACATATACAAATGTCTTGAAACATATAATGGAGCAGGATTAATTTGATATAGCGTTATTGTACTCATTGACCTTTGGCTTCCTTTTCTGACCATAAAAACTAACCAATGATATGCAGACAGGAATCAAAAGATCCAAAACATATATAGCGACTGGAAAACATAAATACTATCTATTCATTACTCTTCGTTCCATGCTTGGAAGTCTTGGAATCGACATGTATGAAATTTAAATACATTTGCACTCTATGACCTTTGACCCCTTTGTATACACTCTTGATTCTAATTTTGAATCTGCAGATAGGGGCAAACATGTCTTTTACGCATTTAGCAGACATAAAATACAACTTACGTTCTTAAATTAGCAAACGCCAGCATTAAAAACGTTAAAATTATATCAGAAATAATTTCAAATAGTGTGTTTGCACTCGGTGACCTTTGACCCTATTTTCTGACCTTCATGCCTAGCTAGGAATCTGCAGACAGGATCCAAAAATATCCCCATTATATTTCATCGAAAAAAACATAGATATTGGATATTTTTAACTCAAACTTTCATGTCTGGAAGTCTTGAAATGGACATATATGAATTTTAAGGATGTTTGCACTTAGTGACCTTTGACCCCTTTTCTGACCTTATAGAACCAAAATTGAATCTGCAGACTTTGCAAAGTTTGTAGCTAACATTATGGCCAACTAGAATGCACAACTTTCGACCATCCAAGATTTAACTTCCAGGTTCGAGGATTAGAGATCTAGAAAAATAGCATAATTTGGCATTTTTGCACTCAGTGACCTTTGACCCCTGTTTTGATCGTAAAAGTCAAATTTGAATCTGCAGACAGGCCAAACCATGATGCCCACATGTTGGGCTATCAGAAAAACACAACTTTCGTCCATACACATTCCGGCCTCCCACTTCTAAAATTTTGGGTTTCGACTACCAGACTAAACGGGAACTTTTCGCTAAAATCACCTGGAAAGTTACTTAAAAATTCACATAGCAAGTTTCATGAAAATCCAATCGCCACGGAAAAAATTATCGTTGTTTTTTAAGTGGCCGATTAGAAGTTTTGACTAGTATATATAGGGTAACAATGGTATACTATTGCAATAAATTGTCTAACTTCATTAAAATTTGCATAGTGTATGTGTATACAATAATACAAAGCATTTGAAAGTCATATCTATAACGTGAATACAGAAAGATAGATAACACTTTTTAAAGTTAGTTATGTAAATGAACTTTGATACCAAGAACAACATGGGACATGATCAGTCTGCGTATACACACAGTCCAAGGGCGGATCCAGGATTTTTTTAAAGGGGGGGGGGGTCCAAGCCCAAGATTTTTTCCAGGGGGGGGGGGGGGGTCCAGGCTCAAATTATGGCTTAAAATGTAATAAAAATGTAACGTTACACTAATATTATATAGTCAAAATGTAAGTTTCGGCCAATGCCAGGTGGGGGTCCGGACCCCCCTGCAGTCTGATCAAGTCCCGCGTTGTTCTGTTATAGCTTCTCCATTACCCGCAACAACAGTCGGAGAGTATCGTCGCTTTTCAAGGAAAACCTCGTATCTGCAGCTTGTTTTAAGCATTGAGACAAAAGAAGAAATTGCTGGCAATCAGCAGTTTCTCCTTTTGTCGCAACATTTTCTATGCTATATTTTACACAAATCTGCAGCAGTTTCTAAATTGGATCACCCTTAAAATTTTTGTCTACGGAGAATCCTGTGATAGACTGTCCGTCTTTGAAACTATAAAAAAGAGAAAGATTAAAAAAAGGCCAGCTATTTATCACTTTGCTGCTCAAGGTCTGACTTCCGCTTCTTGGATTTCTTTGATTTCAGCTCATTAAGTATAGCAGACATTTCTTGTAATTTATTCGTCATTGTTTTCTCGATTGTTTTCGTTCTCTTCTCGATCTCTTCAACTTGCTTTGTGAGTGTGTCGGTAATCTCCGACTTTTTATCCACCATTCGGAAATACTCGTCCATTTCCGAGTCAGTAATCGTGACGTACCACCGTTCCTCGGCATTTGGCACTAAAATGAAAAGATTTTGTGAAATGACGACATAGTGCAGAAACAAGTATTATTGCCTAAAATGTGTGTTTTCATTCTGTTATTGGCATTGGATAACAAGCAAAAATCAGTCTGATATTGTCGAAAACGGTCGTTATTCAGTAAATTCACGTGCATTATCGGACCGATTTTGCATTCACATATCCTCGATCGGGGATTTGTTGTGAGTGCTTCAGAAAATTGAAAATAAAGCCGAAATTTTGTCATTTCCCTTTTCCGCGATGTAAATTCTTATAAGACCCCATTTCCAGTTTATACCCCAGTAAACTAGGTCTCCCAGTGTAACCATATCTGATGACGTAATAATTATAGTGACGTAGGTTTAATTCTTGGAATCAAAAGGTAGACAAACGGGCATCTGACAGATTTTGAACTAAAAGTGGATTTCGTGGACATGGAAGAATATAAATTAGAATTGAGTGGTTGTGGTCTAGGTCAAATGTGATGGTAAGCCTATATATGTGTTTCTTGTTCTTCTTTTAGTTACTGCAATTTTTCCTTTACAACTTTGTTTTTTATCGATATGAACGAATGTCTGAAACGAACCAGAGATCTACCTCGAAAGTTCCGACCTTTTGTTTTATTACTGTACCCGCACTGAAATGAACGTTATAATATCCAGAGTATGTTTCCAAAAGAAAACTTAGTCGAATATTGTTACGATTTCACCAACCCAAATGAAGATTATGTCAGTAAAAATGCGATGAAACTTGACTACATAGCTACACGATGAAAATCTAACGGCCCGTCTAGTGGATATCGGACTTACTCGATATATGTCGAGTCGAATGCCGGAAAACTCTGGTGTCTGTCGGTGAAAATGTGGCTAAATTTTCACAAAGTTTTTCAGTTATTCGTCTTATTTTATTACATTTCTTTGCAAGTTCTTCATATTTTATGCAATAATAGCGTCAATTCACGTTTTTTTTTCGGTCGTTAACATTCTCAGAGGCCCACAAAATGGGTTATCGCCCTCGACCTTCGGTCTCAGGCGATAACGCATTTTTTGGGCCTCTGAGAATGTTAACGACCGAAAAAAACGTGAATTAACCCTATATTAAAATATTCAGAAAAGTTGTTCCCTACGAACGTAAGGAAAAAAGTAGAGGTAGAACCATTGGCTTGTGAGGATCACAGGGGTCTGTAATTTGACCCTTGGCACCTTATATACTATTCTAAAGAATAGTATAGAAGGCGCCAAGGGTCCAATTACAGACCCCTATGGTGAGGACGGTATGATGTAGCACAATGACAATGACATTATCCTAAACGAAACAATTTGAGCTTGTGAAATTTGATAGGAGTCGAACACGAAAATGATTAGCATTGTAATGGACATGAATGCCAGAATTATGTTTTGGATAGGTTGATAATACGTTATGAACTATCATACACGGGAAATCAATTGAAATATCTTCTATTCTAATTTGATAACGTTCTTTAGAAATCAATACAACATACTCTGGATTATGTTTTGGATAGGTTAATAATACGTTCTGAACTATCATACACGGGAAATCCATTGAAATGTCTTCTATTCTAATTTGATAACGTTCTTTAGAAATCAATACATCGATACTTTTCTTCGACAACCTCGTAACTACAGTTTAAAGCAAGCTGCATTTACAAGGTTTTCGTAGAAAAGCAACGATATACTCGAATTCAAACTCTTGTCGTAGATACCGTTTGCAATATTACTGTCATTGAAGTTTACTATCTGTTGTTCTCAAAGTAAATCATACACTTAGAAAGTTAGCTGCATTCTATCATTACGAACCTACAATCAGTCAACTAATGCCCTAAGCAACACAACTTTGAGATGTTCTAATTTGAATGCTGCTGCAGACAACAAAACGATTGTTGATGCAATGCCATACATGTTGAATGTTGACAACATACAAAGTAATCTCTGGCTGTTAAAGCGCACGATAAATGACATGGCAAAGCACCTCTAGGTAATCGATTGAGATACACTGCCAGGTCATTTATCGTAAGCTATAACAACAAAACCTTACCTAATTTGGCCCGTATAAGTTTGACCTTTGAGAAGAATCTACTGGCGGGAAAACTGTTCTCGATCTCCAAGCCAAGCCTCATTGAGTCAATCCTCCACGCCGTTTGGTTACGACTGAGTATCATGGAGTATGAATCATTCATCATGGCGATCAGTAGGTTCAGTAATATCACCGTACCTAGAATCATGTATATCAGGTAGAGTATCTTAATGTAGACGTCCGTCCTACCTACCGCGCCCATACCCTCCTCTATTGTACCGTCAAATAGGTCGCCCATGCCGATCATCAGGTTGAAAGTCAGGAATAACGTGTCCCCAGGTGTACTGTAATTATCAACAATCACCTTGGATACTTGGAATAAAACATGGAAGGCGAAACCGAATGCCATCAGAACAAACAGGTAGACAACGACAAACCTCGAGACATCCCGAATGATCATGCTGAGGAGGAGTTTGTAAAAGTAATGGACCAATCGGATACCGCGCGTGAACGCGATTGACAGCAACCAGCCGATACAAATGGCGGCTGCTAGAAAATAGTCCTGATATTTATATTCCACAGAATATAAAATGATCCATACGCAGACCAGTAAGGCATAAGAAAGGTATATCACGTTGATCAGGTAGCTCTGGATGATCGATGTTAATAAGTATATTCCCGTTTTCCGACTTAGTTGAGTTCTCCTGCTTAGATCACCTGTCGTGAAAAATCTAATGAGCGTGTATGCAAAATAAAGGATGATCACCAACGGTTCTAAAGGTACAACAAAATACAGTAGACAAGTATGGGCATCCTTCAGGGTAATCTCGTATCCCCCTTCTCTCAGATCTTTCTGTAACTCAACCCCGGTGTAGGTGAACACTGCCATGTAAACAATATGGACCACCATCAGAATGGAGAATGACCAGGCGACCATGGAGGTGAGGTATCCCTCTATAATCCTGACTGACGGCAGATCCAGGATTTCTGCTGTCCGCGATGTGTCCTTGTTTGTCATGAGCCATTCTATACCAGATAAGTTACGAAGCTGCTCATTGTCTGAAGAGGCCGAGTCCATTGTTTGAAGATTATCATCGTCTGGCAAGGGGCTGACGGATGTTCTTTTCTTTAACTTAACTAAATCTGCCTGCTTGTCCTCGTTAGTCCTTGGTATGAACCCGGATATATCTAACTTGTGGATTCCTGATTCCTCAAACACAGTTACGTTTGGCATAAGGAGAAGACGAGATAGAATATCAGGTGATGCAATTTCAAAGGCCTGGTCAAGCACCGACAAACCATTGTTATTAAGAATATTTTGTGTGACGAAAGTAATGGCATCCCTACGATACGTGTTTGTCTGTTCCGTATTAGACTCGTCTGGTATAGTAAAGTGATGATTGATGCACCACCAGGTGACTATAGAGTCTAGGATGATGTCGAACACAGCGAGATGATGGAGTTTGTTGTGACTATCCAGCACACAGGCTCGTACTGTTTTATGTAGCACAGTATCTCCATTATAGTCCGTATCCGCAACATCCGCACCCAGATCAATTAGACGCTTCACACAAGACGCGTGACATTCAGCGGCTGCGAAGTGAAGCACGGTCTCCCTCGACTCGAAGGATTGCTCATTTATTCGTGCATCTCGCTTCATGCGCTCAAATATGTCCAGCATGGCATGTAGTGCTTCTGGTTCACCGGGCCTCACGGCTTCATGTAATGGTGTCAAGCCGTCCTTGTCTTGATCCTTTATACGAACAAATCTGAATTCCCAGATTACCTCAGGTGTGGCATGTTTAGCTGCGATATGTAAGCAGTTGTTGCCTTGAAAGTCCTTTTCATTCAGTGTCTCCCAAGCATGGTTCTTGATGGTGTAGGCTACCAGCTTAGATACCGATTCAGGCGAAATGACTTTAGAAAATGCTGCAGAATGAAGACATGTTTCACCATTGACGTTCTTTACGTCAGACCTTGCTTTAATTTGTAAAAGGCAGTTAATTGTATCTGAATATCCCTTTGAACATGCGATATGAAGAGGTGTGTTTCCTTGTTTGTTACGAATATTTACTGATACAAGGTTGTGAAATCTCTCGACGATTTTGTGTTGGTCGACCATAGCAGCGTAGTGTAAGATATTGTTTCCGTCCATATCACGACTTAATGGATCTTGTCCTATCTGTATTAGTTTCTCTATTGTGTCACTACTCCCAATACTTGCTGCTATACACAACGGTTGTCTGTCAGACTCTATGCTAGTGGGTAAAGTATTCGTCAATAATTCCAATAGATCATAACTTTCATTCTGAATAGCATGGTGCCATATATCCAATCCTTCGTGATTCCGGTGATCAGTTTTCGCCCCAGCGTCTGTAAGTTCGTTTACGATATCAATATGACCATTCTTGGCAGCTAGCAGAAGTGGGGTATCACCAAGCTCATCTTTCTCATCAAACGCCGCTCCTTTAGAAATCAGTAATCTAACAATGTCCAGGTATCCTTCACTGGATGCATGGTGTATGGGCATTTCTCCTCCACGTATACGTATGTTTACGTTTGTGTTCGGATGGGACAGTAGAACAGACACAATATCTGTATTTCCATACGCGCATGCAACAATAAGAGGAGCTACAAGACCAAGTTTTCTCGTCTTGTTAGGATCGGCCTTTCCCTTCGTTAACAGGACTTTCGCTGTTTCTACATGTCCGTATCTGACAGCCCAGTATAGAGCTGTAGATCCCTTATCGTTGTCGACCTCAGCATCAGCGCCTTTAGTTATCAATGTTTCTACTGTTTTTGTGTGTCCCCATCTCGACGCCCACAATAACGAAGTATCATGTTTACCATTCAGGTGATTCACGTTCATTCCTATATCCACAAACTGAACCACGAGGGATGTTCTACCATGATAGGCAGCTAGATGAAGACAGGACAACAATCTTGGTCTCTGTCCTTGTATAGCTACTGCCGTCTCCATTTTTAATAATTTCAATTTCTTATCCAACTTAGGAACTCTTTTGAGTACAGAATTTATCAAATCGTCTGAGGCGTTGGTTTCAATCAGTATGTGAATCGCATTTCTATGGCCGACTAGACCTGAATATTGCACCTTATGGGAGGACATCAACATTTCTTCGCTCCCCTCTTCTATAATTGCCTTCCCGGTCTCATAATATTTGTTGCTCAACGCGTAATGAAGAATATTCTGATCAGTTTCGGGGTCTCGAACGGAAGGTAGTTCGTTTGTACGGAACTTCCCGCGTGCTGCCACAAACTGTAAAATGAAAACGAATAGATTCTAAAACCGAGTCCTTTCGGCATCATAGGTGTGAGAGGTGAATGGAATTTGACGACACCCGGAACAGATAAATGTGGATTGCTGTCGTTTCTTTCAACAATACTACCACAATATTCCATCCGAGCCTGCAGCTGATCCCTAACTTAGATTATTCACATCCATTTCAAGATGGTTTGTGACAGACAAGAGATATTTGTCAAATATCAGAAGGGATATTGGCCTCGCAGGGGTTCGGATCCCCGACATTTGGATTGATATTAACTAATATATCACGGCTTGGCGTAGGTTACGTCGGATTTCAGGGTTCGTAAGTTCAAATCTGGACTCGGCCAATATCGTTTCTGACATTTTTTATATGAATCATCTAACTTTGATGAACGGCTGGTTGCTCGAATTGTGTGGCGTGGTAATACTTGTGAGAGAAATGCCAGCAATTCATGGATGCTACAGCTGCCACGGTATCACTTAGATAAGGGCCATGTCACATCATCTTACCGTTTAGCCAGCCTGTGCCGAACGTGTTTGATTTTAAATAATACGCTCCCAACACGTTGAACACGCTACAGACACATTCCGCACACGTAACTTCGTAAACACGAAAACTTCGTAACACGTTGACACTCGATGACACACGTTTTAAGTACTCGGCGTGTGCTTACGTGTTCCGACGTGTTGTTAACGTGTGCAGCACATATCCAGGACACGTTCAACGTGTTGTGAGAGTGTTAATTAAAATCTAATACGTTCAGTACACGTTTGCGGAACGTTAATGTGTGACAGGCACATTAGGAGTGGCATTAAACCCAATTTTATCAATGATTTCAAATCTAGAACATACATTAAATTTTATTATTTGATAGGAATTTCAATATTCGGAAGAATTTTTAACTGTTGTGATTGCAAAAATCTGTGTCAGATATTAGGCAAAATAAACATAAACTAGGCCTTACTAGATTCTAACTAACCAATGGGGATATTCAGTTATTCCAGCTATCATAAGATACCATTCGCCTCTAACTTCGACCCTTTCCGTGACAACGGATATTGACGAGGGTATCAAGAGTTTCAAAATCCGGATACCCTTGTCATTCTCCGTTGCCATGGATGATACCGAATTTGCTCGAAGTGTTTAGTACATTGTACTATAACATTGGGTGGAGAACCTATAAGTTATCTTGCGAGATTGGGGAAAGTTTTTTTTCGAAAATGACAGGTAAAAAGTAACTACCTTTGTTACGTCGTTTGAAGTGACCGCCTCAAATAGCTCTTTACGGGCCACAACTTTGTTGTCTACAACAGACTTCCACTTTTCAGCACGCACGGTTTTCTCGTGTAATGGCGGGAGAGTGTTTTGTGCAGCTTGGCGTTCTTGTCGCTGAAATATGGAATCAAATTTTTATACAAGGTGAACTCTTTTCAAAACAAGCCGTAGTTTTTGTTTTCCATTAGAATAGAGTTTCAGAAAATGTGGAAAGAAAAGTTGAAAATGCTGATCAGCATTTTCGCCTTTTACTTCAGTATTTTCTTGTACTATATTTCACGAATTCTCAACTTTCGGTACCAGTTATTTTTGTCGTCTGCAATTGGTTTTAAATCGGGACAGTCCAAATATTCTATGTTTGGGAAAAAGGTTGTTCTTTTCGGTTCTGCCAAAGAATAACCGAATGCATGCTGGAATGAAGGAAAGAAGGAAAAGGGAAAGACGCAGAATTTTCGAATTGACAGCTTAGTTCATGTACATGTAGACGATTAAAGTCCAAAAGGACCATAGTGGTGGGAGTGGAACCAGCGATCTCTGCAGTGCCTGTCTTTATTATAACAGACAGATAGACAGACAGTCTGCGGCGACAACAACAACAATAATAGCATCATGATTTTACCATTTCCCTCGCTTTCCGCAGTTGTACAAAATCACCATCCTCGCCGGCTTCCGTGGACGGAACGTGTGTCTGACGTCGCTTCTGTTGATAGGACGACATCTTGTGTTCTCGCTAGACACGTGTACCTGGAATTGCAATTAGAAAGTCAGTACATCATCGCTTTGCAACTAAAACCTCGTAACTGCACCTTGTTTTAAGCTGCAGTTACGCGATTTTTGTTGAAAAGCAGCGAAATCTTCCCATAAAACATTGGTAGTCATTGTTTTCTCTCAAAACATTACTTAACTGAAATTCCTTTGTTCGGGGAAGGGTTAACGAGAGAGAAATCATCGATTTCGGTTGATTGAATATGAAATATTTTTGATTATGTTTAGTTTTGAAGCCATAATTAGTTTACACATAACGATTTAATCTAGATTTAATTCATTTGCGGTTGAAGTATATCGCACCCTATTACCGACCATCACTCATGCAGTTGCAATCACTCTTAACCCTATCCCAAACAATACCTGGCCCCACGGTGGGTAACCCACGTGACTTTTGGAAAGCGTCCACACGGAAAAATCGTCCGCTTCAGGGTATATTTTGTTTAATTTCTCAGCTTATACTCTATTGATTTTGATGAGATAAAGTGCACGGAACGCGCGTTTGAGAGGGCTATTCCCGGCTCTAACTCACTTTGCTTCAAATCCAGTGGTTTCTTCAAACATTCGAGCCAAAGTATTTGTAAGTGCAAAACGAAAGTGGAAAGCGTTCACGTGCAACGACAAAAACTTTCGCTTGAGTGTTTGAAGAAACCACGGAATTCGGAGCAGAGCGAGTTACAAACGGGGATAGCCCTTTCAAATGCGCGTTCCGTGCACTTTATCTCGTCAAAAACAACAGAGTATAAGCTGAGAAATTAAACAAAACATACCTTGAAGCGGACGATGTTTTCGGTGTTAACGCTTCCCAAAAGTCACGTGGGTTATCCACCGTGCCTGGCTCCGGTTTCTCGAAAATACTTAAGTACGTTCTCATGCTCGAATCTGAGCACCGTGTTCAAATTGCACGGAATCCACGTGAACTTCAATCGAATACCCTTCAACGTTAGAGAGTATTCCTTTAAAGTTGAGCATGTTCTCATGAGTATGTACTTCAGTTTTTTTTTCGAGAAACCGGAGCCTGGTTTTGACGTCCAAAATATAAATACTTGGGAAAGCATTGAAATAAAAGAAGAAACTGTTTATAACCAGCAGTTTTACCTTTTATCTCAATATTTTCTGTGCCATATTTTACAAAACTCCTATCTTTAATAACATCCATTTTGTCATTTGTGGCTGTTTTTGAAGTGGACCATCCTTAAAATCTTGCCTTTTTGGAAAGGGTTAAAGCAACTCTATCGATGGTAAAAGTAGTGTTATTCAAAAACATGACCATCATCACGAGTCTACAAAATACATATAAAAAACATTTTAAAACGCAACATAATTGAAACAATATATTAGTACATCCAGCATTTATCGAAATAACTGCACGAGTAATTGCAACAGCATAAATGATTGCCGGTAAAAAGGGCGTGCACGTTTAAGTCGAGTGGAACGATGTGTGACGTACTTTTAAGATAGCATGTCGCCATTTTTGCTTTTGAGTTCCTTTCCCAAACAGTATAGTCCGTGGGCTGGCTACACCCTAGGTCCCCCCCTACCGGGATTTTATGACACCTATATCATTGTAAAGCTTGATGAATTCCCTTTCAAATGCAACTTGTTGTTTGATATATAAGTGCTGGATAAGCATATGCGGAACGATTGATTATCTCCCCTTGAATTACAAAAAATACTTGTTTATAACTCATCTTATGTACATTCATGGGATCCAAAATAACCCAAATTTAAGCACAAATGACCAAAATGATTACAGATTTTATCAATTCATATCGTTAAATAGTAAAAGATAATTTCACACCAAATTAGCACGAATTATGCCCCTTGAATATGTAAAACAAGAGAAAAATAGTACAGATATTGCCTTTGTTTATATTTACTTTGCATTTGGAAATCATTTCCACAGCGAATAATTGCTAGAATTTGTTTTAAAGTGTTTATTAGATGACTTGTAATAAAATTCAAATTCTTGACTATCGACATTTTAGGATATATTCGACATTTCAAATGATTTTGCAAGATGGCCGCCGCAAAATGACCACTTGACTATATATTGAAATATCACTGCCCTATAATTTGTAATCATGTTCTGTATGTAAATGAGATCATTTCTTAGGAAAATTGAGTATATTAAATCTAAAAGTGTTGCCATGATTATAATAGGCTTTTTTGTCATTTTTTTTTAATTTTCAAAATGGCCGCCAAAATCTCAAATATGCAAGTGCAAAAATGATGTAAATGTTTTTCGTTTCTGCAAATCTTCTGCACTTAATATTGTATTTTCAAATGTATTTCAACTTCTTATTAAAACTACATGATTCAACAAGTAAATAAATGACATAACCTTGAAAATATATATTTCCAAAACGGTCCTAATTACCGTATAAATGGTAATAAATCCCCAATCCCATAAATTAAGTACTGAAGAAAATCCAAATTGATTATTTTCTAGGAGAGATAAGCATTTTCCCTCTTTGACAGAAACCATGCACCCGATTCCTTGATAATGAGACCACATTGGCGTACATCATTGGTATCTTTTTGCATGAAGGTTTTAAGTCTTACATGGACACGGGACGCTTTGGATAATAGGTGTTATAGAGGATATAAAGACATTAAGGATTATTTTGGTCATAAAGCGTTTAAGCTCTTTTTTGTGGGGTGGATATGTTTAATACAAAACACCAATATCAACACTTTTGCCACGCTAAAAATGGCTTCTTCATTCTTAATTTACATGACATATAATACAATACAATAATATGTATTTTATGTAATCTGCCGAAATACTCAAATATGAGCATGGATCAATGAATAACTGACCTAACTTTTTATGTTTAGATCGACATCTTTTCTCTTGAAATACTTTCCACCCAGGCCTATGCGCTTTGACCAAACGATATGACCCTAGCAGTTGAAAAAGAAGTTAAACTCAAATTAATCAACGTTAAAGGTGGTCAAGTGACATCAGTCCAGAAGTAAAGAAGTCCGAGAACTTTCCAAAGAACCACACATAAACTGCATCAATAACTTCTTTCATGAGACTTAAAATTGCAACCATTCGTGTCCTTTTTAGGAAAGAAGTCGATAGTAGCAAGGGCATGTGGCTAGGAAGGGTGTGATCTAAATTGATACCCATTTTTCTCGAAAGCATCCATTGTACTTTGGCAATTGTGTACTAATGTAATTTTCAGTTGCAAGCAGCGGTCACATTTTGAGCGTTTGCCGCTACGTTTCTCACGTATGGTCTGCTTCAGATTGTCTAGCAACTTGGCATAGTATGCTTCGTTAATTGTACCTTTCTTGGGTAATATGTCCAACAAAATATTCTATTGCAACCCCCAATTGTCCCAAAACATTGAATACTGAACCTTGTCTGTAAAACATTGAACAATTTTCTTGGCCCTTGGGATTCCATACCAACGTACCTAGGACTCTGGGGCCTGTTTCATCAAAACATTTAAGTCGTATTTTTTACTTACCAATGTCTTAAAACTCGCTTAAACAACAATCGCATAACCCAGCTTTTGATAGAATGGCGGTACACTTTTCTTACCCTAAACTTGTCGTAAGTCGTCGGTAAGTCAAAAATACGACTTAAATGTTTTGAAGAAACAGGCCCCTGGACCTTGTTTTCGTTCATGAGAATGCAACATGTGCTCTTTGGAATTTTAGACTCAACAGTCTGTAAGTTTGTGCATCCTTTTGCGATCAAGCAATATCTTGAAAAAGATAATGCATGGACAATTTCTTACTTTAATTCGCTCAGCAAGTATATCAGATCTGTGAATTTATGACACATACCATCGACAGTGGTTGCAACTTTGCAACTTTGCCTTCAGACCGAGCATCATCTTCTTAAGTTTCTCTGTCGCGTTATAACCTCCGCCCCCCCCCCCCCCCCACCACGATATTTTACTTGAGAATAAGATGGTACAGAAGACCAGTAAACTCATCATGCATGCTTTACCCTCAGTCCCTTTTCAATACAAGTGTCGAACCATAGCAGGCTCTCCTTTTTTTGTGAAAAGGCTTTCTAATAACCGTATATTTAGACAAGTTTGTGCAAATATAATGACATATATAAATCGCGTATTCCTTGGTTGATTGGAAAATGCTTATATGTGTTATTCATAGCTAGCCCTTGTGTTTTATGGATTTTACCTCATCCTGAGGTTAGCTTGTTGTCTTCCACAAAAGTCAGAATTCCAAAAACTAATTTGTGTTGGAGATGTTTGAAATGAATTAAGAAATGCACGAGCATATCTAAAACTGATAACAAAACGAAGGATTTCAAATCTTCGGCAAGCGACATATTACAACACTAGGAGTTGGAATATGATTTGTTTCCCTCTCATCATAATCAACAGAAATTGTGTTTGCTATTTAAACTAAATCTTTCAAAACAACATTTTGTTACACGAATACGAGGATTCCTCACAAATAAAGTGTCTTCGAAGTACTGGTATCCAACCAATAAGGTACATATGTACAATTTATAACTGTTTATATTATCGCATATAAGTATTCTGAATTATAAAGGTGTAAAACGATGTCACTCGAATGCAATTTGAAGAAATGAATAATTCAGTTGCTGTTATAGGCAATTTTAAATCATCAATTAATGCACATGACAGTGCAAATATGAAATTGACCAGTTTCAACTATCGCTTATTAGAATATATTTGGTAAACTGTGTTCCTGTAACATAGCATTCCAATCAATAGAAGTGGTTTGGAAGATTTCTCTATTGCACAGCATGTCTCCAATAGTATTGTTAAAGTTAAACTTGGAGCAAAGTGTACAAAAGCATGCATAACAAGGCAAAAATGGTATAAATCAAAGGTGACCATACATGTACTCCAATAGGAATTCATTATTAAAACGCATTTTAGTACTTAATTTTTACAAAATAAAGTTTCTTGTGTAAAAGAAAACTGTATTTCACATAGAAAAAATCAAAGAAAGCAGGTTAAAGTTTTCAGCATGTCTTTTGCGCTAAATAGAATTTTATTGCCATTTATACGGTAATTTTTCAGAGCATATATTGTTAAGATTCTCTCTTTTAATGGATAAATCATGAAATTTTAGTTTTCAAACACAACAAGTAAACAGTTTAGGGAAAAAGATGCAAAAATGAAAGCCACTAACATTATTAGAGAATATTTGAAAATTTATTTGCCATTTAGAGAAAAGTATGCAAATAATTGTGAATGCGAATAAGCCCGTATTTGCTTGTTCTGTGTATCTGATGAATGGTTTATGAACTTATTATTGATCTATTAGTGTTCCTAATCATTTGAAACATTACGCATTATAAAAACGTATCGCCTCAGCATATTTATTCCATAGAAAAGCCTTGTTTTAGCTAATTAAACACATACTTCTACCTTTTCATTAATATTCATGAATATGCAAATTAGCTAAATAAAAATGATTTCAAGAAAAATGTCTATTTAAAAGTTTAAAACTAGTCTCATGTTTTATTACCAAAATAAGTATATATCTTAAATAAGTATTTTAAAATATTTTATTGCAATAAATAGATCCAAGCACTGAAACGTAGGAAAATGAGCAGTTGCCATGGTAACAGGCCTACCATTTTCTTATCCAGCACTTTTAAATCAAACAAGAACCTGAATTCATTAATATGTTTCCTGCGCTTCAAGAAAATATAGGTCTTAAAAAATCCCACATGGTGGGAAGGGTTTCTATTCACTAGTAAACTAGTAAAGTCGTCTTTTTGCAAATTAAACACATATTTTCCACAATCTCATTAATATTCATGAATATGCAAATTAGCAAAATTTCTGAAAAATCTTTTGGTTGTGAGAGAAATGTAATGACAACATTTTAAAACAAGCCTCAATGTTTTCTGACCAAAATAAGTAATTTTATTGCAATTAATTGATCCAAGCGCCGGAACGAATGAAAATGGGTGGTTACCATGGTAACAAGCCAACTACTTGCTTATCCAGCATTTTTAAATCAAGTAACAAAGTGAATGTATTGAAATACATCATAAACTTCAAGAAAATATAGATCTTCAATTTCCTACCTGGTAGGGAGGTTTAAATTCACTAGTTTAGTCCTGTTTTTAGCAAATTATACACATTTTCTTACTTTCTCATTAATATTCATGAATATGCAAATTAGCAAATTTTCTAAAAAATATCTATATTGTGAGAGAAATATCTTGGTAATAATTTAAAACTATTTTGAAAGATTTATGACAAAAATAAGTAATTTTATTGCAATTAATTGATCCAAGCGCTGGATTGTAGAAAAATGGACGGTTGCCATGGTAACGAGCCCGCCATTTGCTTATCCAGCACTTTTAAATTGAACAACAACCTGAATTCATTACTATACATCATAAGCTTCAAGAAAATATAGGTCTTCAAAAATCCCACTAGGGGGGGGAGGGTTTCGGTTATGGGCCCATGGACTAGTACCTTGATTTGACACCCCTTATAAATGAAGCTTGTGAGTACATTAATTGTTAATGCAAAATAACGAAATGAAAACAAACGATTTTTGTCATTATTTTTCCCGGCTAATTTGTGCGCAAATTCTGTCGTTATCAATACCTCTAACCCTTTTGCGGTCTACAACAATTTACTTTCGAAATTTGGCATTCTTCAAAGTCACACATTCTAAACACGGTGGAGATTGTGCATCATGGGATGGATAACGAATACGGACAAAATGATCTCGAATCTGGTAAGTTTTTTTGCAATAACTTCATTGTTTGTGCGTCAATTTTCAAAATGTTTGTTACATGTACCCCGCCTTACCGAGCTCTTTCATCGGATGTATGACATATTAGATAACTTGTGGTACTTTTTCCAAAATATTGACCCAATCGACCAGAAAGCGAAATGGTAACGAATACGGCCAAATTAACCACGCTTCAGGTAAGAATTTGTGCAATAACTTTCTTATTTCTACGTCAATTTTTATGCAGTTTGTTGCATGTACTCCGCCTTACTGAGCCCTTTTCTCAGATGCATTACTTATCTGGAAACTCCTTGTACTTTTCTCAAAAATCGATCCCAACCGACTAGAAAAAGGACCTGGATTTTTGTCGTTTTTCTCGTCGGTTGGGATCAATTTTTGGACAAAGTACAAAGATTCTACAAACAAGTCATATATCTGAGGAAAAAGCTCACTAATGCGGGGTACATGCAACAAACCGCTTGAAAATTGACGCAGAAATAAGAAAATTATTGCACAATTTCTTACCTGAAGCGAGGCAAATTTGTCCGTATTCGTTATCCATCACAGTCATCATGCACAATCTCCACCGTGCTAAAGTATGGTTGTTTTTAAAAAGAATACATATGCAAATGATATGAATAAACCTTTACAAAACCGCATTATTGTAGACTGCTCCAACTTGATAGAAAATTTAGACAACAGCCGGACTTTGATAAAATAGGATCTCTTCGCATCATAATTGCACAGATAACAAGAGTGCCATGGTCACAATATACGCCGCCACTTATAAAACTTGAGACAAAAAAAAATGACATTGACAAGGATTTATAGATATTCACTCAAAAACCTGTAAAAGTTTTGTTCACAAAAAGGTTTTTATAAATATCCAGTCAAAAACCTGGAAGGAATTACGTTCACAAGGCTGAAATATCATTAAGCCCCAGAGACTAAGATTGAAGGGGGGCATAACTCAGGCAAAAATCAATGAACCATTAAAAATCCTTACTTCATGCATATCTATCAATTAAGGTAATAACAACCACCAAGTTTTATTATGATCCAGCTAGAATCTTAGAAGGAGTTGCGTTGACAAGGCTGCAATTTCAATAAGCCCCGGAGACAAAGTTTTAATGGGGCATAACTCTGGCAAAAATGAATGAACCATAAAATCCTTCCTTCATGCACATCTGCCAATTGAGGTGATAACATTGACCAAGTGTCATTAAGATCCAGCCAGAAACTTAGGAGGAGTTGCGTTGACAAGGCTGCAATTTCAATAAGCCCCAGAGACTAAGTTTTAAGGGGGCATAACTCTGACAAAAATCAATGAACCATAAAATCCTACCTTCATGCACATCTACCAATTAAGGTAATAACATCCACCAAGTTTCATTAAGATCTAGCCAGAAACTTAGGGGGAGTTGCGTTGACAAAGCTGCTATTTCAATAAGCCCCGGAGACTAAGTTTTAAGGGGCATAACTCTGGCAAAAAGCAATGAACCATAAAATCCTTCCTTCATGCACATCTACCAATTGAGGTGATAACATTGATCAAGTTTCAAAAAGATCCAGCCAGAAACTTAGGAGGAGTTGCGTTGACAAGAAAAGTGTACGGACGGACGGACGGATGGACGGACAGACGGAGAAGATGGCGCCAATATACGTCCGCCTCCGGCGGCGTATAAAAATGAGATAAAAGAAGAAAATGTTGATTTTCAGCTTATTTTTCTTTTGTGTCTCCATATGTATTTTCCTAAGCCTGTTCTATTAGGGACACCAAAACCAGGTATTTCTTTGTGAAAGGGATAAATGTGTCACGACCAAAAAATGTGGCTAATACCGACCAGGGGAGGGTTACAAGTGCAGTATTTAAACTCTATTACCTTGTAAATGGCCTTTATTATCGGTGGTTATTCCTGTCGGATTTTAAACATGATAGCCGCCAGATCATCAGATTCTAAAAAAAAAATGTAATTTTTCCGTCAATTGAAATAGTCGACATGTCTTTTCTTTGCCGTCTGGTAATGGGTTAAGTCCGAATCAATGTGGGTCTTACAGAAGGAAAACAAGTCTTGACATTTACAATAAAGAACGTTATTTAAAATTGCTGTAAGAAGAGATGTAGATATCATTTTCTTGTCAAAGTGTTACTTTTCCCACCCAGTTGATTAATATTATTTGACATTGCCACTGAAAAGAGCTATGATGTGGTTTGTATGTTTATTGGGTTTTACGCCGTTTTCAAGTGCTATGGTTACGTCGCGGCGGCTCGAGCACATGATAACCATGGATTCCTGATGTTTCTCATACCAGAACTATAACATCACCCTAACCGAGCCTCCAGCTGCTCGCCCACATATATCAACGATATCAATCTATTGCTGAAAGAATATTTGCCGCGGCCGGGGATCTAACCCGGGACCTCTCGAGTGAGAGACAGATGCCCTGCTAACTATGACTTCGTAAGTTCGTAACAGTTCCCCTGAGAACGTTAAAACTACCATCACACCTTTGACGTAATAAACTCATTACCAAACGGCAAGAAATTCGGCTAATCCAAATTAAAAAATGTAACACGACAATATCAAATGAATGAAATTTTACATTTTGGGTATTTCAGGGTAGGAAACTTTATGAGAAATGAAGAAAGTGCTTGTCACAAGTAATTCCTTCTTTTACCACAATATTGTCCAAAATAATTATGTAGGAGGAAGTCAAAAAGAGTTATTGCTTGGTGGTTTAGATTAAGATCCATGCATCACTCTCACAGTTTCTATGGCTAACGAAGAAGTTTTCGGAGTACACAAGGATCTTGATCAGACTTCAGGCGTACACCGTCTTTTAGGATCCCTGTTAGTCCATTAACACCCTTTATCCACAATTCAGCTGAAAGGGTTAAGTTTGGGTCCGTAATCAATCCCTAATGACATTCGCGCGACGTCGGACTTTTTCGAAAAAATGTCGTAAATATTCGGCGCTGGAACATTCTAACGCCGAATGTTTGATATCGCCTGAATAGGTTTAGGTACGTAACGAATGTTAATGACGTCGCGTTAAAAATTTCGACGTCGCGTGAATCTGATTAGAGGTGAACTACCTTAATCATAAACTTACTACCAGTGGCCTACATGTACAAGAAGAAATGATCTGGAAAAACGTCCCTTATAGCAGTTTTAGAAATTGAGTTTCAAGATCAGCCTGTTATCAAATACAGTCCAATATGCATCCATGCTGCTCTCTATGATGTACTACAGGTGGCGAAGAGCCTATTAGAGAACAACGTGGATCCTGATCAGACTGTGCGTATGCGCAGGCTGATCTGGATCTATGTTGGACTCAAAAGCCTTAAAGGGCGACGGTAACAGATGGTCTAATTGCAAAAAATTAAATTTTTTGAAAAAATATGCAAAACTTTTGTGTTGACCACCTCGGGATGGTTAATAATATGCGATTCAGACAGAGAATGAGCCGAAATTACAAGACAGATAGCTGATTTTAGGGAGAATCCAAGCCTAAATTCAACCCCATCACTGATGGGGTTAGAATTATTTTCAAATTGTTGCGCATGCGCATACAGCGCGGACCATGATTCAAACGAGATTCCTACTTAAATTTCAATATGACGTCATCATGTATGTTGTGACGTCATTTAAGAAAGTCGCATGTCCTACTGTTTTGACCTACTTTCGACATCGCTTCATGAATTTGGTATCAAATTGCGAAAAAATGAGTCGTTGCTTCAATAGTTTCTCGTAATCATTTAATCAGGTCATATAAAGCTTAAAAAGTGTACATTTCGTTTGTATTTGACAATTTTTGGGTCCAAATCTGGGAAATAGTAGCTTTAAGGGACGTTTTTCCAGATCCTGGCTCAAATACTTTTCTCATTCTGGTTGGCCCGGTGTTATACGACGCGTTTTTAATTAACCATAAATAACACATTCCACATTTTCGGTCAGCCGTTGCTTAGTAAGACACTATCTATGTTTCATAAATATATATGATGGGAGCGGCCACACAAAGATGGACCTTCTGGAGACTGATAAATGTATCGCCTGTGACTGGCCTTCGTACTCTGATCACAGTCGAAACTTCTTGTCGTATTCCGATGCAATACAAGAGTCTCCAAAGGCACCAAACGACCAGCATTAACGCTAATGTTTAATGAGATATGTTCCATCCAAAAATGCAAAGATAAAAGCAACAAAGAGCAATGACGGAAAAAGTAGGCGTAGCAGAGTCACTGTTCTTGTAGTGACGTTTTTCTGCATTGTGAACTACAAGTTTAGAAAGTTTGAAGTTAATATCACTTATGGTTTAAGAAGTATGGGCCTGACAAAAGTGTGACAAATGGACGGACAGACAGACGGACGGAATCGAGCAGACCTCTCAACCGGTAACCGACCGGGGCAAATATCCTATACCGATACCCGGTGGGATAATTTAGGTCGGTCTCACATATGACTTGACTTGCGTTAGTTTATTTGTTTGCATTGTTTGTACAGCAGATCATTCTTAAACATAATCTTTACAATCCAAGTGCAAGGTATTTATAGCTGAAGAGATACGACCCTAGTATCCTCAGATCTACCGATTTTGACATATTCAACCTTTCACTAGATACCAAATACTTCGTGCAGCGTCGGTAGTTAACTTCGCTGTTATTCATGATGACGGGAGTTAACCAGGATTTACAAATTTCGAGAAACCTCGCGCGTTTCTGTCATCACTGATAATGGCGACTTTGCGCGAGGTGCCTTGTAGCCTATCTAATGACGAATACTCTCCATTGCCGAGGTCTATTAATTAAACCATCAAATATGATCTCTGCAGTTTTCGGTACGCCAACAGCCTATTTGGTCGTCATAATCTAATTATAGCACACCATTTGAATTATCGAATCAAAATCATTCAGTTTTATCTTGCATGATCATTACGTATACATTACGTCGCTTCTATTTTTGGCTGAAGCCGGTAACATTTGAATTATCGAATCAAAATCATTCAGTTTGATCTGGTTTGATTACGTTTACATTACTTCGCTTCTATTTTTGGCTGAAGCCGGTAATTTGAAGCGTCAGCCAATGAAAGTTTGTATCAGCTTTTTAAATTGTTTTGTTGTGTATCGCCAACGATTGGATACTGAAATCCCGCAAAGGCCCCGAGATTAGACGTGAAATGACCCCGCGAGAACAGAGCTCATTCTATCGAAATGGAATGTAGAGATAATGTGCTCTGTTCGTATAAGAGAGTAAATGATGAATGGCTCAGGTCCCTAGGAAGCAATATAAGAGAGGGGGGGGGGGGGCTCAAGCCTTTTTGTCTGAGTATAGGGGGTATATTGTATTTTCCCCAAAATTTCAGTGTAAAAGGGGGAAACGTTATTTTGGGCCAACTACATGGGCGCCATCTTTCAGTATCGTAATGACGATTAGCCAATGAAATATTTCATTTAGCCGGTGGTCTTCGAAGACCTCCAACACCGAAATTGTTGTCTTATTGATCGTCGCTTTTCAACAAAACTCCGTTACTGCATGGTAAGTTTCTCGGCTGTCTCAGTGGAAGAACATCGGGCTTGTGCCCTGGGGAGTCTTAGATCCAGGTCCCAAGGATGCATTTTTATCCCCTTATATCTACGGTAATGACGACGCAGTGTATCGGTGAGCACATGTATGTAAGTGGGGCGATCGGCCCGGGCCTGGTGGTCTTTGCCCCGAGGAGTGGGTAACTCCCAGGAATTTATGATAGGGTTTGTTCGGATGATTGGATAGACTTGCGACTAAATGTATAGTAGACGAAATAATGAAAGTGATCAAATTTAATAAGCAGAACGTCGGTGTTGCAAAATCTCGTAACTCCAGCTAATTGTCCTGTGCATCTAATAACGGGGCAGGCTATAAGGGCTTAATTAGTCCATTTCTTTTCAAGCTTTGATATTTGGGACACTATTAAAGAAATAGGCTACATGCTTAATTGAATAAATTCATTAGCGCTAATGAAATAACACAATTCTTTCGTTTTCTTGCTCATTTAGTAATTTATACATAATATACAGTTTCATCAGATTCGACCAAATTTTACCTGGGTAATTGCTAGCCCTTTTATACAAACTCCTAAAACAAAACTACACCACAACCATTTATTACAATGTACATGTATTTACTTCACTTCAATGATTACAACATTTTAAAATAAATTCAACCTATTTACACCTACATAAATATATTTATATTAGATCGATACACCCGCTTCGTATATACCCTATTTACTCTATTGTTAAGCGTGGAAGGTAAGTAATTTAGCAATGAAATTTGTGCTAAAATAGAAAGGTTAACCGTTATATATTGGATAAACCTTCGGTGTAGTTATAAAACCTCGTAACTACGGCTTGACTCAAGTCGTAATTACGATATTTTATAACAACACCCACGTAAATACTATTGTTTGTCCGAAATTAAATCACGTTTACCAGGATAAAATTGTTCCCTATTTCGACCTCAACCTTTTCTTAAACGAAGAAGTGGTTTGAGTGTTAAAGATTTGAAAGCGGCAGCAGGCAACATGATAGATGCTGATATAAATAAAACGTGTATAAAGCGGCATAGAAAATACTTAGGCAAATAGTGAAATGTTTTTTAAGTGTTTTCTTCTTTTGCCTCAACATTTTCCAGTCAATTTCAATAATAAGGGATAGTATAAATCAGCTCCAGTTTGAGAATAGGGTAAAATAAAGGTATTTAATTAGACTCATACGCGTAAGTATTTTGACCGCATTTACGTGAGGTTTACTAACACTTTACTAACCAAGGCATTCTTTTGATAGTCTGCGAAAAAGAAAGATTTGAAGAACGTAGAGGGAAACGAAGACGTCGCGGCTATTTACCACCACTCTCTACTTTTGTCTCTATGATTCACTGCGTAACAATGTAGGACTTCTCTTCAGTTTCAGCTAGGTCCCTATTTGGACGCGAGGCTATTTAGTTTGGTCAAGTTCATTATTTTGTGGACCGGGAAAAGGATACATTTTCCTAAAGCTATTAATTTTGTGCTAAAAACAGACTTGGTTTTTCGATATGTTTTGATATAAACCGTCAGAGTTGTTACAAAATCTTATTTTATAACAACACCTTCAGAAAAACAACTGTTTGTCCGAAATTACGTGACGGGCAGCTGGATAAAATCGTTCCCTAATTAATTCCGTATATTAATATGTCGTCGGTGTAAATGCAGAACATCGTATGTCGATATGTCGATGTCAAATGTTGTGTTCCCAGTCAGCCAAGTCATACAGGTTTTGATGTTTTTTTACTAATCAGTATCACTGGTAGTGAACTCGACCAAAGCGAGGGACGTTTTTTCGCGAACAATGTATTCCGCCGGTGTTGTTATAAAATCTCGTAACTACGGCTTTTATAACAACACCGACGGTTTGTCAATACAAAACGGTAAACCCGGTCTGTTTTTAGAACAAATTCATTGTCATTAGATAAACTGATCTTGAAACCCATATATTTAAACGCAAACTATCTATACCTTGTTGTAGCGAAAAACGTCCCTCGCTTTGGCCGAGTTCACCACCAGTGAGTATTAATGACACATTATTCGTGAACAATATGTCCAAATTCCAAGTAAATCCTTTCAGTTTTGGAAAAGTTATTACACTTATTTCCGTCCCCTTTAAAATTTTCCAAAAGCGAGATACGAGGTTTTGCATTTACAACGACGATGTGTCATTTTAAAAACACATTCTAAATGGCTCTTAAATTGGATACCAAACAAGGAAACGGCTTTTAAAACATGGTTGAAAATAAACAAATTGTTCAATTTCTTCATTTCACACAATGCTTCCTGTAAAGGAAGACAAACATGTAGACTGTCAGTGACCAGTGCAATTTCAAATAATTGCAGACAACAGAATAAGTTACGCCAAAATTGAAAAAAGTACATGTTGTACCACAGAAAAGGATTGGACGAAAAGAAGAAATTGCAACAATTTCTTCTTGTCTCTCAATGTTTTCCCAAAAGTTCTACAGGGGAAGTCAAAATTAGAAATTGCTTGGGAAAGAGATAAAAATGATTATGTATAATAATCTTGACTTGATTTTATTTTATTTATTTGTGAATATATACATACATGTCATACAGTTTAACAAATAGGTCCTATACGAGATCATAAAACAAAGTATCACAGATGTAAAATATGACAGATCTAAAGGCAGCACAGACAGAATTTCAATTATCACATTTCATGTTTTGATTAAGATTAGCAACTATCACAGTAAGAGAGGAAACATATTCTCAAAATATTGGTTTGATTGGTAATTTTGTTCAAGAAAATAATGTATATATATACACACAGGATAACCCATGAAAGTTTTTCAACTTATTTCCATTGGGGTCCTATAGTCATTCAGATTTAAACGTCATTTTCACACTTCGAATGACTCAGATCGAAATTCCCCAATACTTATGAATAACCTTTCCCAAACTTAACAAGACCTGGCTTCGACGTCCGTAATAGTAAGGCTTTTAACAATATTGGGACGAAAGAATAAAATGACGATAACCAACATTTTCTGTGTTATATTTTACACAAGTTTATAAGTCCTAACTTTATGAACATTGTATTTAGTGTCTGGAATGGCTTTCAGATTGAACCAATCATATATTATGTTGTTTATTAAAGGGTAAATATAAACCTTCATTATACAGTTGTTTTACGTCAATGTTTTACTTTCTGACGCGGTAATTTATTTATGGCTTATTGAAAAAGGAATGCGCATAACGGTTGAAAAATAATAAAAAAAACCTCCTTTTCGAAACAATGGAATTTTAGGATGGTCCAAATTGAAAGATTTTATGTATGGATACAGAATTGTCTTATGTACAATACAGGAATATGTATATAACATGTATACAGCCAAAAGAAAAGGTGCTGATTACTTGAATGTGTTTTCGTCTTCGCTTCATTTGCTTTCCTAAGTCAAAGTATTGCATGTGGAATTTGTCATTTTCGTCTCACTTTAAAAGTTTTGTCTTGGCTTATCAGCAACAATTTAAAAAAAACTACAGCATTCAAACGCATAAAAATAACCAATCTTGGCATCAAAACATATTTTCAATGGGTAAACTGGGAATTAAATGTCTCTTTAATGGTTCCACGAATCAGAGCATGGTACAGACAAAAGCGGGACAAAGACATTCAAAATTCGCTATTTCAAATCCAAACCCTTCGAGGTAAGTTTGGAGAGCGGCCTTGTGACTCACTGATTTTGTGTCTTTTCTTCGGTACGAAATGCCCATGCTACAATTTCAAGTTTTTTAAGAGAAACATTTCCCTTTTTGTGATGATGAATTTCAAATGAAGTATTTTGTTGTTTTAAATAAAAACATCAGCCAGAAAATTTTAGATTTTTTAGAAATATTTTTGTCATAATCAGGCTTAAACAGGCTGGGTGGGATAAGATAAGTCAAATATATATTTTTTTGCGTGGAAAGGTGTGCTGATTTTTTTGTAAAAATATCTCTTGGTATTATAATTCAAAATATCCGAAAACAAAAAATATCTATTGCTTATTTTTTTGGAAAGTTGAAAAAAAGTGATTTTTCATATTTTCACATATATTATTTTTTCCAGAAAATGGTTTGAAAATATTTCTTTCAATCATATCATCACATTTGTGCATATGTCTCTAAATAGATATATAACATTTGAAATTATCCATTCAGAATAACTTGCTGTATGGCTTTAAAACATATGGTAATGCGAAAATGGTCCCTACTAGTCGAGGGCATATAACTCTGACACGAAAACGAGATTGTAAACTTAACCTGATTTTTCCATATTTTGTTCAGGAGATTTAGTTTACAACATATTATGTAGAAATGTCCAAACTTACCTTAATACGGGCACTCGTTCACATTGCCTCAACTAGACGATTTCGTACAATGAGTACTAGTATCCTAGATATACGACTTTGTTAAGAAGTTGTCAAATTTCGATTTTTCTCTATTAAAATGATTTCACATTCAATTTTTATTTCTTAAAAGTATGCACTGGTAAATGCGCCCTTAAAGTTGAATGAACAAATTATATTTACATCTGAAATATGGTAAACAAAAAGTAGTTCAATTTTAACCAAAATATATATTCCTAGTAAAGGGCGCAATAATTCGGCATGAAAGTTTCAGAGATGTCATCACCATTATCATCGCCGGTGTTTTTTATCATGCAGGTGTAGGGACTGTGCCACCGTCAGCGGGATCCCGTCCAGATGTCTGGCTGGCTGCACGCATAACAGAATTAACTTCAATTCTCCATTTCTTCCTGTCGCTGGTTTCAGAAATTGATAGGTTCCAATCCCTGGCATATCTCTCTGATAACTTTTTCTATGAGTTTTTTTTTGGTTTTTGGACGTCCTGTGCTATGCTTCCTAGAGACTTTGAGCTGGTATACAATCTTGATTGCATTGTTCGATCTTTGTACATGGCCATACCGGCGGAATCGTTACTCTCACAGTACAAGGGCGATGTCTTCAAGGCCGCACTAGACGCACTAGAAGCTCATGTGACCGTACAGTGGCTGTGTCTTTTGGTTTAATGCCACAAATGTGGCTGATCATAGCCCTTTCGCTGCGTTGTAGTCGCTGGAGGTTTTTTCTCTGTCAAGGCACAGGTCTCACTGGCATTGTAAAGCCTTGATATTTTTCAATGTCATACTCATTTCAAGTTCTTATTTTGTATAAATTTGCTAGAAAGAATTTTTGTTCGTAAATTCGGCGAAAAAACGTGTGTAACATGTAACATAAATGTTCAAGAGTAACGGACATTTATTAGCAATTCTGCGATTAAGTAACGTCAAACACATGGAAAATATATTTTGTGACAGTAGAAATGCTGTAGGATGTTTTACCGATCGGAAATAAAATTTCTACGTCGATTACGCAAATTAGCCCAGTTTATTTACCTAAAATCAAAGTGTAACAATTAGAATTACGTCGCAGAAAAAATGACAATTTTGTTGAATATTTTGTTGAATTATGACTCTAGTGGAACCAAACTTGATATAGAAAATACCATTTTTCTCTATTTCTATAATATATGGAAGAAAATCAGTTAGCATAATAAACGAAACAATAATTATATAAAATGCGTGTGGACAGAAGTTGTTTCATGGCGTTGAAAACTCTACTTTTTTACCATTTAGACTTTAAAAAATACAAGTTCTCTTATTCATACAAACATTTAATTTCAATGTGGAAATACCATTTTTTTCTTGTTGATCATATCAAAATTTCGACGCAAAATAACGAAATGTATAAGAGAAATTCAAATTTTCTAATGTATTTATAAACGTATACTTTATTTACTTGACGTAATTCTGAAATTATCTAATTGTGCGCATTTTAAGGTGAAAAAAGAACGAATTATTAAAGTGGCGGAAAATCTATAAAAAAACAACAACAAAAGAAAGAAACACTGGAGTATTTCTTAAAACGTGGTCCTGTCTTTATGAATCAGCTTAGATTAAATAGAGAGTAAACATTAAAAGCACAACACAACCGTCTACGCAAAAACTTATTGTTACGCAATTGACGTTCGCTAGTTTGACGTTACATTTTAGTGCCGCAATACCGTGCGCGACGTCTCAGAGCTAGACGAACATGACGTCATCGCTCAAATTTGACAAATACGTCGCAAGTTTGACACAAACCGACTGTGTAACCCCCACTTTTATGACGGGAAACACTTTAATATCAGTTTCGTAGGAAGTGTACAGAATAACGTGTATAAATTGGAGAATTCTTCAATGAATGATTGTTTCATAATTCAATAATTCAAGATCAAACGGCTGATCTTATCCAATGAGAGTACTTTCTGTCGATTCTGCAACTAGGGACACACAAATATTGACTTTAGATAAAGTTTATAACAAATTCTGATCATCTTTATTCGAATAAAGGGGATAAAACACTACCTGGATATTTCAATTTGACCCCTTTATAAATGGCACGGTAATGGCAACATCAATGAAAGGTGAAAACTCTCTTCTAGCCCCATATTTCTAATGCCAAATGGCAAACGTATTGTGGCGGAGTTTGAGCCACATTAAATTTTTGTTAACTGAGAGTTCAGGTCAAATAAATGAAGATCAAAAAAAAAACGTTTCATTATTTTATTACTGGAAAAACAAAAGCTTTCAATAATCATCAAAAACAAATTCATCCAACACTAGAAAATTAGAAAATTTCACTTTATATCCAAACGTTAATCAAATCCACTTTTAAATAATCCAAAAATCACTATTCACGAAATTCCGAACTCAAGAACTCAAGAACTCTAACCGACACACGCAAGGACACTCGTTTATATACCATAAACGGGTGCCGTTGCGTACGTCGGTATGTTTTATAAGGATTTATGCCACGCGAGGCACGTGCAAAATTATGAGTTTTATGCTTACATAACGTGACCGTTGACCCAACGGTACAAGAAATATCCCCGGTCAAAAGATATCGCGATCTTCGCGACACGTATATCTATAGTATAATTAATTTCACGAGATGTGATAAAGTTTTGATAAATTTAAATGAAAGTAAGGTGTATAGTTTCTTTTGCCTTTCAGTATATCTAGGTTGAGTGGTAAATTTATGTTTCTTTCTATCAAAAACAAGAGGATCCAGCTTTCAACGTTGCTAGTCTTAACGGGAGCTCGTCAAAAAGGAAAAAAGTTCAAGGTTGCGACATCAAAGGTCACCAAATGAATAGTCTTCGCAGAACGTGTCCATGTGTAAAATATCAAGGCTCCACATGTGTAAAATATCAAGGCTTCATCTCATACAGTGCAAACGATAAATGAAGGTCAAGCTCATAGGTCTGAGTCGAAGGTAAAAGGTTAAGACCCTAAACGAAAGGAAGCACCATATTATAGGCCTATGTGTAATATCATTCATTGGATTGTGGGTATTAAATATGGCGGACGTGAAAATTTCAAAACTGAGCGAAAAAATGGAAAAAATGCGAATTTAGATGATAAAAGACATATTTGGACTATTGTGATTATCGCATTTAAAGATGAAAGTACGTGCTAGAGATATTGAGATCTGAAATTTGGAATTAGTTGTGAGCTAGTCAAGAAAATGGTTTAAAATGTGTCAACCCCTAGTGGCTAAATAGGAATGTTGACATTTTGATTAATGGGGGGTAGCAGTAGAAGGAAGAATAACAAACGGACTAAAACACAAGCATCGCCAGAAACAGTAAGTGATCAACCGTGCAAGAAACCCATGAACAAACAACAACCCAAAAATAGCAAAAACAATAAAACATCAGAGGAAAAGAAGAAAATACCAGATAACGGTAAACAAACGTGTGTAGAAAATAGAACAATGGCTGAACAAATAGTAAATACACCAAACTATACTTCTCCCGTGTCATACCAAATGGGCTCTTATAGCCCACAAATGTTCCAAACACCACCACAACAACAATATATACCGAATGGACAATTCGTACAAAACGCGGGACAACAACAAAATGGAACATTCCAAAATATGGGTAATATGGGTAATATGGGAAACACGGCTAACATAGATATAATGAAAAAACTTGAATCGATGGATAAAGGGCTCAACAAATTAGACGCCATTGAGGAAAGGATGTCTGAAATGTCACAGCAAATGACCTATATGAACAGTAAAATAACGGTACTGGAGCAAAAAGTGTCGGACACGGAGAAAAAGGTGATAGAAATAGAGGCCAGTAAAGCGTTTGAAAGCCAGACCTTTGATGAAATAAGTATAAAGTAACCGGTGGGTTCTAGTTTGGGGGTAGGGTAAATACCTGAACTATAATGTGGTTATAGGCTGTAATTGTCCTTGGTTGTCTCCAGTTAGCATCCACACATGTTGTCTGTTGGCCGACCTCCAGGAGACTACACAGTACACAGGTGGCACGTGCTATATGTACTGCCTCACTTTGACCTCCTATGTCACAGTTCGTGACCTCTCAACTTGCTGGTTCCCCGCGTCACAACATTCCCCCCGACTTTCTCTAAATGGAATTGGTTCCATCCTAAAAAACTTGCATCTGGGAGGATAGCTTCTCTGTCAAAGTGATGGTTTTACCTGAGTACTGCATGTACGACTAAAAGCCAATACAATGCTAGGGCTAAAAGCCACTGTAATGCCTGATGTCTGCACAAAGCTAAAAGCCTTTAGACGCTTTATTTATCCAGCTAAAAGCTAGAAAGAACTTACGAGACATTAATGTCCTAGTCGACTTGTAAGGTGCTTCTGCTAGGTACCAATATATTCAGAGACTAAAAGCCATACTGATGATTCATTGGTTATTATGGACATATGAAACTCATTAGATTGACTTGATTGAACAATCCTCTATAGGCAACTATTAACTTGCAAAATACTCCCATTAAAACTAAACTTACTTAACATACTTCAGTGGTTCCTTTTGCTTATCTCAATCTGTCATCTCACTTTTGGCCTACTGAAAAAGCTGACAGACATATTGTCCAGCCACAACTCGTCCATAGAGCCACAAGGATTTTTTGTCCTTGAGGTGCAACCGCCTTCTATGACCAGAGTCCCTAACGGTGTTAATCTTAACAAGGAATGAGGCGCTACCCCCAAACCAAGTACACCGGCCGACCACACAGTCCCCCAACCCCTTCCTTGACAGATAGGCTTTGTCAGCCGTACTTTGACCATAGAGCTTCTAAAACTCATTCCCTAAAAGTCTTGATCCCCTCATGGAATGAGGCGCTACCCCTAAACCATATATGCATGTATACTAGCTGACCCCTAAATTCTTAAACCACACTGACCCTTTAGCACTATACACTCTTAATGTTTTGGAACCAGGCATCAAGTGTTCTTACGGACATACAACACAGTATAGCCTGTAACCCCTCCAAAAACCTAACCCAATTGTATAGAGCTATACCAAAACTTTACTTTCTGAACTGTCCCTGAAATTACTGTCCTTCGAGTTTTAATGTAATAGTTTATTTGCCTTACACGACTAAAAGCCATGGTCCTACCTTCTATGTCCTTATTGCACCACCTTACTGGAAACTTCTCTATGCCACTGTAAATCATGCTTATTGACCAACATTACCTGTATCTAGGGCTAATTGTATATAGGTTGTATTATCTGATCAATTTGTTAGACTAAAAGCCATAACAGATCTTCATGTCTCTGTCCAGCTAAAAGCTAAGACAGATCTTACCAATCATGTTTAACCCATATAACTTTATATTTCTCATACAGACTTAGATCTACTTTACTATGATTGTTTTCAACCTCAGAATACCACATCTGTTTAACTTTGCACTAACCAATTTTGGGTTTCGTCCACTGTAAATCTGCCACCTTCCCCCCAACTCTTAAAACGAAAAGAATGAAACAAGTGCACAAATATTTCCTTATTTTCAACCAAGATGTAGGGAAAATGGTCTGTAACATATACCCGAGGTACCAATTTGGGAAATGTTACCAAGTAAACTTTCCAGGTTGCATTAACTTACAGTAAGCCTTGAAATCTTCAACCTTGGTTAAATCATGATTTAATTGCTTTGCTATACAACATGCATTTTTATGAGCCCTTTTTAATGTAAAAGATTATTAAGTTCTTTTGTGTTTAAACAGGTAATGTTTTATTGCTTTGACCTCATGAATACTAGGGATGCACTGCATACAATTTTTTGTCAATGTTCCATTCTGAAAGAGTAATCATCCCTTACTAATTGCAGCATTTTGATTCATATGATAAGTTTAACATATTGTTCAAAGCATTTGGTATTCTTGATTGAGACTGATGTTGTTCCAAATGACAGCTTTAGCCTCTATTTTTTTCACTTGCTTTAAAATTTCCATTTATTTTGCTGCTTCAAACTTAAGTCTAAAAGACTGAAACTGAATATTGTATTCTTATGTGTGCTTAGTCTAAAAGACTTAACACTGGTTCTTCCTGGTGCGCATGATCCCAAGGACTAGGATGTTCACGTTTGGTCCGTCTAAAAGACAAGACAGAATCACCCTGTGGCATGGAGTTTATCACCTTGTTCATTCTAAAAGACTGACAAGGGTCCGGGTCTATGCATAGCCTAAAAGACCATGTATTTCCAAAGTGAGATTAGTTCAAGAGCAATGACTGCTAGAAATGTGGTTTAAAAGTTATTTAATTGACAGATCATTTTTTAGAATGGCCAACAGACTGAGTTAAATTTGATAGAACTAAATGTGATGTGGATGCTTATTTTGAACTGTTAAATTTTAACTTTTTAATCCTAAAAAAAACTCTTATCCTTTCCCCTCCTCCCTGAATTTCAAGAGAGAGTAAACATTCAAGTGATTTACTAAAATCTTAGCATGATACCAAATTTAATTCCTGATTCAAAAACAACACTACGCATAATCAATCTCAACTGTCAGTCATACCTTAGTCATGCTCTTGAGAGCTTAAAGAGCTCTTGACAGACAAACTTGTCCATGCAGTTTGTATTAGAAAGGACTAAAAGCCACTTCCCTGTCTTTTGGACAATTACTTTGAGGTTTCAGAATAAAATCCGCGAAACTTCGACTGGCTGGAAGCAATTAAAAATTACCTCTTTGGTCCTAAACCACATTACCTACTGCATTACCCTCCCCAAACTAGATTCTTAAATCTTAAATCACGAAATCTCTGACATTTCTGCATGCCTTGCAAAATGGACTAGTACACTTTAAACGGGACCTGATACCCATAAACTCAGACAATTTGAGTATAAAAAAGAAATATCCAATATTTCACTAAGCAGTAAAAGGACAAGTGGGTGGGGTATGTACTCAATGACCTTGAACCAACACTCAAATTAAACACTGGCAGAGTTCGAGCCAATTTAATTCTGAACTCCCAAATAAATTGAACAGTTTCCTGACAGAATTAAATCCAGTTTGACCATGAAATAAAAAAACAGAAAATACAAAAAAAAAACTGACAGCTATTCTGGACCAGCAGAATTAACTGAACTGACAGAGTACTATACTCTGGACTTAACAAAAAGCACAAATGGGAACACCCAGGAAACATTTCCTTTGACTTTAAGATGAAAACCTGGCATGGTCAAAAAGAGACTCAAAACGAACAAGTCCGTTTTAAGGGGGGTGCTCACTGGGTATTAAACCACTAGCCATAGACAAACTGTCATAGTCGGGTCCAAAACTATGTCATGCCTAACAATTTCTTTCCAAATCTATCCTGAAAAGTGCCTAAGCCCAAAGTGAAATCAAATAGTGAATAGCGGAATATTCGACTCGTAGCTGACAAGGTTAAAGGTGGGTGGGGTGTTGTCCTTCAATGACCATGTGCTTAGAACATTTGACCTTGCATGTCCGAAAGCCTGAATTTAATTCTGAACTGACAATGCAAAATTGACAGACAAACTGGCAGAATTAAATAACTAGAATCTAGCAGGGCAAAATTAATTTGACCTGAAACTAACAGAGTGAAACTCTGAACTGACAAAGTAAAAAGTTAATTTTACTAAGAAACTGACAAAGTAAAAAATTAATTTTACTAAGAAACTGACAAGGACACAAATGACCTTGAACTGGCAGCAAAACTGAATTAACAGAATTTACTGAATCTGACATGAAAGAAAAATCTAATTCTCCTTCCAAGATGCTGGGTTAAAACTAACAAACAATGCAAATATGGGTTCTTTTAAATTATTCTCGTCGCCAATAAAGAAACCGGTGGGTTCTAGTTTGGGGGTAGGGTAAATACCTGAACTATAATGTGGTTATAGGCTGTAATTGTCCTTGGTTGTCTCCAGTTAGCATCCACACATGTTGTCTGTTGGCCGACCTCCAGGAGACTACACAGTACACAGGTGGCACGTGCTATATGTACTGCCTCACTTTGACCTCCTATGTCACAGTTCGTGACCTCTCAACTTGCTGGTTCCCCGCGTCACAACAAGTAAAACACAAAAACAGATAGAAAAAAGTCTTAAGAAAAGTCAGGATCAGTGTGGGAAAATGAGTGAGGAATTTGATCGGCTAAAAATGGATAATAAGCGGCTAAGTGATGAAATAACGGATCTCCAATCACGATCAATGAGAGATAACCTTCTATTTTTCAACATGGAGGAAAAGCAATCATTCGATGAGCGGAAAAATGAAGACTGTGTGAAACTAGTCCATACTTTCTGTGAAAACTCGTTAAATATGGAAAATGCACAAATCAACATAAAGATAGACAGAGCGCATAGAGTAGGAAAGTTTAAAAGTGGTCAAACTAGACAAACTAAACGAACGCAATATCGACGATAGCATTGAAAGTGTATCAAATCTTATGCATGATATTTCTTTTGGTTTACATGGAAAAGTATTTTCAAATCAACATACATGTAAAAACAAGAAAATGGGAGCACCATGGTTCGATGAACAATGCCGATTTTTAAAATCAAAATTTCACGAATCTAAAAGGCTATATAAATCAGTTCCTACTGAAATAAATCGTGACAACTTCTTCGCTCAGCGAAATTTGTACATGAAATATAAAAAGAAAATGAAACTAAAATACTATCAACAAGAAAAGAATAAATTATCAGAAATGTCTAAAAATAATCCTAGAAATTTTTGGAACCATTTGAAAAAAATTAGAAATAAAGGTAAAATTACAAAAAACACGTTTGATCCACAGACCTTTGTCGACTATTTCAAAAAAGCAAGCAGTGCAGACGACTCTTTTGATACGCATGATCAAAGTACGCAAAGGGAAGCTACTCTGAGTGTTGATGAACTCGACAGACCCTTTACTGTGGAAGAATTAATTAAAACTATAAAAAGCTTAAAAAGAAACAAAAGTGCAGACTTTACGGGCAACATTGCTGATTTCTTGATAGATGGGTGTTCATTTTTAGCCCCATATTTAACTGCTATATTTAACAAAATATTTGAAACAGGTCAATATCCTACGCTATGGTCAAAAGGTATAGTCGTGCCTATATATAAAAAGGGGGATCAATTGGATCCAGCCAACTATAGATGTATCACTTTGGTAAATATATTAGGTAAAGTTTTTTCTCTAACACTTCGAAATAGACTCAATGATTGGTCAGAAAAGGAACATCTTCTTGACGATTCACAATTTGGATTCCGTGATAAATGTAGCACTGTTGACTGTATATTCTTACTTCATTCTGTTATACAAAAGGTTTTTCACAATAAGAGAAAATTATATTGTGCTTTTATAGATTATGAAAAAGCATTCGACTCGATAAATAGACACATATTATGGAATAAATTACTCAAACAGGGGGTTAGCTGCAAAATGGTGAATATGCTTAAATCTATTTACAGTGACGTGAAATCATGTATACGCTTACCAAATGATACTCTGTCTGAATCCCTAGATGTAAAGATCGGTTTGAAGCAGGGCGATCCTTTATCGACGATATTATTTTTATTCTTTATAAATGACATAAGCGAGAATTTACATAATGATAATTTGACAGAACCTGATTTAGAAGCCTTATCTTTTTACTTGCTCTTATTCGCAGATGATATAGCACTCTTTTCAACGTCTCCGGAAATATTACAGCAACGGTTAAACAAAATCGCCGAATATTCTGAACAGTCTGGTTTGAAAGTTAATGTAAACAAAACAAAAATATATATTTTTGAGAAAAAGAAATCGAATAACACTTTCCGTTGGACTATAAATGACCAAGAATTAGAGGTAGTTCCAAATTTTTGCTACCTTGGTATAAATTTTCATTATACAGGTAATATGAGACACTCAATTAAATCTTTGATAGAGAAAGCAAATAAAGCATATCATAGTCTTTTGTCACTATTCGAAAACGTACAATTAGATCTAGAAACAAAACTCAAAGTCTTTGAAACAATGGTTACACCTATATTACTTTATGGTGCAGAGACATGGGGGATCTACGGTTATAATGATATAGATAGACTGCAAATTAAGTTTTATAAATATTTATTAGGAGTTAACAAACAAACACCAAATGCAGCCGTTTACGGTGAAATTGGTCGATTTCCACTGTCAAATATAGCGAAAGAAAGGTCAATCAATTATTGGATAAAAATTGTATCAAAACGAAATTCCCTAATATATAACACGTTTATTGAACAAATTAATTCGACAAATGATAAAACGTGGGCGTCAAAAATATCAGACTTTATGAATCGATTAGGATACGGTTTCCTACTACAAAATCTAAATGAAGTAAATAATTACAAATCTTCAATAATCCAGAGAATTAAAGATCAATATATACAATCGTGGAATACGACCATTCAAGAATCTAGTAAATTACGTTATTATAAGCTCTTTAAGACCAAGTTCGAACTAGAACCGTATCTAACCATATCAAACAATGTGCGTACACAAAAACACTTTACAAGATTTCGACTATCATCACACGAACTAAATATTGAAAAGGGTAGGCATTTACAACAAAATATAAACGAAAGAGTTTGTACGTTATGCAACTCTCTAAAATTAGAAAGCGAATACCATTTCTTATTATGTTGTCCTAAATACCAACACCTTAGACAAAAATACCATATAAACAATACATGGACAACAATAAACAAATTTCAATCGATTATGAGTACCACAAGTAAACAAAAACTGTATAATTTGATGAATTTTGTTAAACACGCTACAGAATACAGAAAACAATGCTTAAATGATAATTTGCATACATAGCCCATAGATTTGAAAATACTAGCACTATATTCGAAAATTTAACCAAATTGTTCTTCTTTGTTATATGCACCAATTTAGCATGTACTGAATTTAATTTGATATGTTTATTTCGATGTGTTTATATGCATATATTTTGTTAACAACATGTTTCATATTTTGTAATATTTACATCATATTGTATTATTTACATGAGTTTGCCATATGTACTATTATGTTATGGCCAAAGGCAAGATGCTTTGCCGAAAATTGCCAATAAAGATTTGAACTTGAACTTGAATCAATACTCTTTCTCTAATATTGCATGATATATAGGTCATGTTTAAAGTTTTAGAAAATTAGGTTAAACTACAAGATCAAGGTCATGGTGTAGGGTAAAAAGGTCATTGTTCCAAGGGAAGAGCCTTGTCAGGTCGTCATAACACAAAGTGTCGGCTCGCTAATGAATTGATGTCTTAAGGGGAATGTTTTTAGATTAATTATTGGCGGATATATACATGATAATTTAACTAGTTAAACGTTTTAACCTTAAAGAAATGAATGGACGAAGTACCTGTGAGGAGGCCGACCGGACTGTGCAGTTTTGCCAAAAAGTAAGATGTTTCGGTTCTGACAGGCTTGTTTGATATCTCAAGCTGATGCGAGAGGTCCAGTCGGCCGTGCGATAAAAAGTTCCGATTTCGAACCCGTAGTGGATTTGTTTTTATTTCACCGTCAGTTTATTCAGTGCAAGAACTGGTAAAGTGTCCAAAGAAGTCGACTTGAGAATAATTAATAGAAGTTGAAAAGAGGATTATCTTATATATGATTTAAAATAAAGACATTGAATGTTACAGTGCTTGTTCAGGGAATTGATACAAATAAGATTTATTTCCCTCTTGTTTCAACATGTTCAGTTAAATTTCGTACATTTTTGCTATCTTTATCAACCTTTTTTTTGTCTGCAGAAATTTTAAGTGGATCATTTAGTTTTTTATAATTTTGGAAAGGGTTAAGTCATGGGTCCGTAGTCCATCCCTAATGACATTCGCGCAACGTCGGAATTTTTCGAAAAAATGTCGTAAATATTCGGCGCTGGAACATTCTAACGCCGAATGTTTGATAGCAGTTTTAGAAATCGAGTTTAAAGATCTGCCTGTTGTCAAATGCAGTCTGGGACAATATGCATTCATTCTGCTCTCTATAATTTACTACTGGTAGCGAAGAACCTATTAGAGAACAACATAGATCCTGATCAGACTGTGCGTATGCGCAGGCTGATCTGGATCTATGTTGGACTCAAAAGCCTTAAGGGACGTTTTTCCAGATCCTGGCTCAAATACCTTTCTCATTCTGGATGGCCCGGTGTTATACGACGCGTCTTTAATTAACCATAAATAACACATTCCACATTTTCGGTCAGCCGTTGCTTAGTAAGACACTATCTATGTTTCATAAATATATATGATGGGAGCGGCCGCACAAAGATGGACCTTCTGGAGAATGATAAATGCATTGCCTGTGACCGGCCTTCTTACTCTGATCACAGTCGAAACGTATTGTCGTATTCCGATGCAATGCAGGAGTCCCCAACCGCATCAAACGACCAGCCTTGACGCTAATGTTTAATGAGATATGTTCTATCCAAAAATGCAAAGATAAAAGCAACACAGAGCAATGACGGAAAAAGTAGACGTGGCAGAGTCACTGTTCTTGTAGTGACACTTTTCTGCATTGTGATCTACAAGTTTACAAAGTTTGAAGTTCATATTACTCATGGGTTAGGAAGTCTGGGCCTAACAAAAGTGTGACAAATGGACGGACAGACAGACGGACGGAATCGAGCAGACCTCTCAACCGGTAACTGACCAGGGCAAGTTTAAGTAGTTTATTTGTTTGCATTGTTTGTACAGGGGTGCATCATTCTTAAACATAATTTTTACAATTCAAGTCCAAGGTATTTATTGTTGAAGAGATACGACCCTAGTATCCTGAGGTTGACCGATTTCAACATAATTATTCAACCTTTCAATAGATACCAAATACTCCGTGCAGCGTCGGTGGGTAACTTCGCTGTTATTCATGATGACGGAAGTTAACCAGGAATTACAAATTCCGAGAAACCTCGCCAGTTTCTGTCATCACTGATAATGGCGACGTTGCGCGAGGTGCTTTGTAGCCTATCTAATGATGAACGGAACAGGTCTCTAGGTACTCTCCAAATCCGAGGTCTATATTGATTAAACCATCAAATATGACCTCTGCAGTTTTCGGTACGCCAACAGCCTATTTGGTCGTCATAATCTAATTATAGCACATCATTTGAATTATCGAATCAAATTCATTCAGTTTATCTTGCATGATCATTACGTATACATTACGTCGCTTCTATTTTTGGCTGAAGCCGATAACATTTGAATTATCGAATCAAAATCATTCACTTTGATCTTGTTTGATTACGTATACATTACGTCGCTTCTATTTTTGGCTGAAGCCGATAATTTGAAGCGTCAGCCAATGAAAGTTTGTATCAGCTTTTTAAATTGGTTTGTTGTGTGTAGCCAACGATTGGATACTGAAATCCCGCCAAGTCCCCGAGATTAGACGTGAAATGACCCCGCGAGAACAGAGCTCATTCTATCGAAATGGAATGTAGAGATAATGTGCTCTGTTCTTAAGAGAGCAGTCCCTAGGGAGCAATTTTACAGGGGGTGGGCTCAAACCCCGCTGTCTGAGTATTGGGGGTATATTGTATTTTCCCCAAAATTTCAATGTAAAAGGGGGAACCTTATTATGGGCCAACTACTGGGGCGCCATCTCTCAGTATCGTAATGACGATTAGCCAATGAAATATTTCATTTAGCCGGTGGTCTTCGAAGACCTCCAACACAGAAATTGTTGTCTTATTGATCGTCGCTTTTCAACTAAACTCCGTTACTGCAAGGTAAGTTGCTCGACTGTCTCAGTGGAAGAACATCGGGCTTGTGTCCTGGGGAGTCTTAGATCCAGGTCCCAAGGATGCATTTTTATCCCCTTATATCTACGGTAATAACGACGCAGTGAATCGGTGAGCACATGTATGTAAGCGGGGCGGCCGGCCCGGGCCTGGTGGTCTTTGCACCGAGGAGTGGGTGACTCCCAGGAATTTATGATAGGGTTTGCTCGGATGATTGGATAGACTTGCGACTAAATGCATAGCAGACGAAATAATGAAAGTGATCAAATTTAATAAGTAGAACGTCGGTGTTATTGCAAAATCTCGTAACTCCAGCTAATTGTCCTGTGCATCTAATAACGGGACAGGCTATAAGGGCTTAATTAGTCCATTTCTTTTCAAGCTTTGATATTTGGGACACTATTAAAGAAATAGGCTACAGGACTAATTGAATAAATTCATTTGCGCTAATGAAGAAATACACAGTTAATGGTTTTACATCAAATGTAAATATTTTATATGATATAACACAATTCTTTCGTTTTCTTGCTCATTTAGTAATTTATACATAATATAGAGTTTCATCAGATTAGACAAAATTTTACCTGGGTAATTGCTAGTCCTTTTACACAAACTCCTATAACAAAACTACACCACAACCATTTATTACAATGTATTTACTTCACTTCAATGATTACAACATTTTAAAATAAATACAACCTATTTACACCTACATGTACATAAATATTTTTATTTTAGATCGATACACCCGCTTCGTATTGACGGCGAGATTTGACCCGGCAGAGCAGACCAAGCGGAAAGGTCAACAGACTTATCGTCCAGGGGTGATAGGTGTGCCGGAAGCCCTCGTGATTTGCCGAACACTTCGCATGCTTCGCTATTTACAGCTAACAATTATATTATACAACGACTTAACAGTATTTGCACGTGCATACATTTGTCGCGTCATCTTAAAATGGTAATTGGTTAACTGAATATGCAAAAATGCCGATCCTGGTCACCCTGTGCCATCTGTAGGGTATGACCAAGATGTGAACTGTATCTAAATATTTTCATTTTTTGGAGATAACGCCTATTTTAATGATTAGCTTTACTGAAAATTTCGATCCAAACAGACCACGGTAGCTTACCACTTTTATTTGACTAGATAAGATAAAATTGAATGATTAAGCTAGACTTACCTTGGTAAGGTGAAGGTTGATCGTAATTTCATCCGACACAAAAATCCCTATGAGCTCACACAGATATACGACGCCGCTTTCACACCAGGTAGGTCATATTTTAGAGCCATGACATAAATATTTCGAAAGGCATGCACTGAGGGTTGGGTATCGATTGGGCGGGCGTGTGAGCTCATAGGGATTTTTGTGTCGGATGAAATTACGATCAACCTTCACCTTACCAAGGTAAGTCTAGCTTAATCATTCAATTTCATCCAACACATAAAATCCCTTATGAGCCCCACAGATAGTTTAGAGATGATGCCCGAGAAATATTTTTCGGTGTAAAGAAGATATAGATCTACCAACTAAACGGTAAGCTAGCATCTATATAGGAATTTATTTTCCATTATTTACATTTCAACTTGAATCATCGTGTTAATATAGCTAAATGAACAGACGAAGTTTTAGTTTCTATCGGTTTCTTGTAGTTCTTTTTGAACGTGTCCGCATTACTCCATCCCGCAGTTTTAAAAGCATATGATGTCGAAGCAGCTCTAGTACTGCGTGCCGCGTAATCTGATGAAACACCCGATTTTTTAGGAATTGTCTTAATCCAACGAGTAACGGTTTGCTTAGAAATGTTCCAATGATGTTTCATTGTCGAAATCAGTGAATTATCACCCTGTCTTGAGCTTTCAGTGCGTTGTAAATAACAATTTAACGTTTTAATGGTGCATGAATTTTCATCGCCTTTATATGAATGCAACCCAATTGGTTCTATATGAAATCCTGGTCTGCTCTGTTTTAGTAATTGTGAAATGTTTATGAATACACCTTCTGGTGTGTGATTTATATCACTGATCTTAATTGCGTGAAGGGTTTGACAGTGTTGTGCTGTGATGAGTAAAAACAGCATTGCTAATTTACTCGGAAATGCAAATAATGATGATGTATCCATCGATCTTAGAAATTGTAACACAATTTTCACATCCCAAGCCGTAGTGTAATGGGGCAATGATGGTTTCTCATTGCACGTCCCTTTCATAAATCGACTGATTAGTTCGTCACTGTGAATGTTCGAATTTCCTGTTATTTTAAGGAAATTACTGACCGCAGATCGAGTCGTAATTGTAGTTGAATAACTCAATCCCATTCTAAACACGTGAGTCAGGAATTTAATGACTGTGTTTACAGATGTACTAAAGGGATCTGCTTTCCCCTCACAGTAACGTTTCCATTTTTAATTTATGTATTTAATTGGGATTTTGTCCCTTTTCTCCAGGAGTGATGTTTTGAGCGTTTTCCGGAATTCCTCGCTTTCCAAATGCTTTCCTGATGTATTGAAAGCAGTTAGATGCATGTTTGTCAATCGATGTGCAACTCCCGGTTTGTGTTCCAATATTAGTATCGTTTGTGTTTTGGTAGTATTTGAATTTTGTTCGTTGTTAAACGTGGAATCGCTGGCCATCAACATGTGCTGGCCGAAGTGGGGCAATGATTATAGTCTGTGGACTAATTTGTCAGTCCATTGAGTACTGAAATCGTCGACTGCCATTGCATTCACTGTAGGTTGTCTTGCTACAAAACGGGTAATTTTTGTTCAGCCTAGAAGCAAACAAATCTATTGTCATTCCAGGGAAGTGCGAACAAATTATTTCGACAACTTGTTGATCTAAAGACCATTCAAGACTTCTACTAAGTTTGTCAGACTCTTTGTTTTCTGTGCCCGCGATATGTGTTGTTGGTAATTGAATATTTCTATCAATGCACCAAAACCTTATTTGCCTTGTCACCCTATCCGATGAATCGTACTTCCCCCCGTAACGGTTTATGTACGAACAACTTGTAGTATTGTCGGTATAAATGTGTATATGACAATACTCTAACGTTCTACAGAGTGTAACCAGCACGATTTCACAAGCTTTAAGTTTACATGTAATTATGTTCTGACCAACTCCAAAACCCATTTATTCGTGTATTGTTCGTGGAGTTATATGCTTCATACAACATTAGGTGGTTTAGTTGTAATTGACTTGTAGCTATTGTCCACCACTGAATTGTCTTATGAACTCCGACAAAGACCGCCATAAAGCTATCGGGAATTCCCTTATGCGTTTTTAATTCTGAATCTTTAACCTTTTCCAAAGGTCGAATATACAAGGGTGCATGTTTGACGCCTGGCTCGGTTGCAATTAATCTCAATTAGATTTTGCGAATTTACGTATTGCAGTTTGTCTAATTGAAAGCATGTTACCACATTCAGTAGGATTGTTGTTCTTTTTGTCTGTAGTTAAGTAACGGTCATCATTACGGAACACAAAACGGAACCCGGATTTCTACAGGGCGTGAGCACCGATTTCTTAAGATTTATTGTAAGTCCTGGACTGTCCATTGAATTAACGGTATCAATTACATTCTGTCTGCATGTCTGGTATTTATCTCCTGCCGAGCACGAATCGTCTATGAAATACACACTGCTGTGACCTTTTGCCCTTAAATAAGCGAGAACTGGTTTCGTAATTTTAGTCCAGATTCGAGGGCTGCAGGAATACCCCATAACTAACGATGTGAATTCCCACTTTTGGCTGTCAAATATAAACCTTAGGTAATTCCTATCCTGTTCCCTTACTTTAGTTGAGTAATAAGCGTCCTAAAGGTCAACAGATGCCATGTAGCAATCTTTCCTTATCATGTGGATTGCCAATTTTAGCGATTTCATCTTGAAATTCGTTTTTTCTATTAAATGTTAATTTAAGTATTTTGAATTTAATATTATTCGGACGCGCCGATTTGGTTTTGGCCGTAAATAATATTTGGAATGAATTCATTTTCAGTGTCCGCAGATGCCTTAGTTATTATGCCACAGTCAATGAAACGATTGATTTCTGTGCGAATCTTATTTTACTCCTCATCAGTGAATTTTATCGGTTTTGGTACAAACGTCTGATATGGTATATTCTTTAATTCTAAAGAACAACCCCTTATTGTATCTAATACCCAATTTTCTTGCGTAATGTTACTCCATGATCGAATGAATGAATTCTGCAGTTTTACCCCCACGGGAATTTTTTTTACCGTATTGTTGATATTAATTTGTAATTTGTTACTTACTTCCCCTACTTGCGGAAGTATCGCTTGTTTTCTGATATTTCCCTTGCGTTTGGTAATTCGGCTTTTTGTCTTTGGGAGGGGGATAGGAAGGCGCTTTCTGGTTGTACCGTGGCTGTTGGTAGCGTGACTGCTGGCTCCCCCCTCCCTTCTTCAATAAAAAAAGACGTTGTTTAACGTCGGTCAGCTTGGGTTTTGTTTCCTTCATTTTCCTCACATCTTCATCCAGTGAATCTCCGAATAGTTTTGTTGTCGAAGCAGGATTACCGCATAGCTTTTTGTATTGTGGTAAAAGGGTTTTGGTCTTTTATATTTAGTCTGAAATTCCTTAGCTCGTTCATCGTTTGGTTCATAACGCAGCGATTTATTAACCAGCGTTGCCAGTTTTCCTGCAATTGGTTCCCTAACTTCTGTATCCTGTTCGAAGAAATTCGCAATACCGGGCCATTTGCATTCTTCCCCGTCGGACACCCCTTCATTATTCTCGTCTGAGAAATAACAGGTGATATCTTGATTGTTGATTGCATTGGGCTATCAAGCCTTAATCGCTTGTCCTCAGGCACGGGGTCATCGGTCATGTCAGGTCGCGCCCTTTTTAACGAGTGAACGTCACTCTTCAAGTTCTGAATTGACTGATTCATCGAGTTTATTGTGGCAATAACCTTGGACCACTCGGGGTTATCTGAGGTGACGGTGTTTATAGACATTGTCTGGGAAATGTTCCCAGTCTCGTTTTCATGACCTTTGCCCTGACTGTCAGATGGAAAAGCCTGAGAATTGTACCGTTATCTGTAGTAATGCGACGGTTAATATGGTCATTGCAATTCGCACAAATGAAAGTAGATCAATTTTAATTTCACGAATTATGCATCATATTCGCTGTGCTGTACCTTTTCCTTATTGGAATGCACGAGTGAATATGTCATTCATGAATAGGTTCTATTATGGCTGTCACCAATAAATATCCGGAGCTTTTTGAAGCAATGTTGATTTTTAAATATGTGACCATTTACGTTTTGTTGAAATACCAAACGGAATCCGTCGCAATTACTTGATATCAGTAGAACGTGATATTCGCTCTGTACTGAAACATTTTGTAATTATGCACATTGTAATTATGTTGAACCTGGTTTCCGCCAGAAGTAGGTCAAACTATCATTAGAACGTAGTATCTGTTCTATACGGACATAATTATTTTGTTATTACGTCCATTGTAAATATGTTGAACCTGACGTGGTTTCCGCCAGAAATAGTTCAAACAAATCAATAGAACGCGGTATCTGTTCTTTAATGAAGTATTTTGTAATTACGTACATGTACATTGGAATTATGTTGAGCCTGACGTGGTTTCCGCCAAAAATAGTTCAAACAACCAATAGAACGTAGTTTCCGTTCTTAAATGAAATATTTTGTAATTACGTACATTCTAATTATGTTGAACCTGACGTGGTTTCCGCCAGAAATTGTTCAAACAACCAATAGAGCGCGGTATCTGTTCTTTTATGAAATATTTTCTAATTACGTACATTGGAATTATGTTGAACCTGACGTGGTTTCCGCCAGAAATAGTTCAAACAACCAATAGAACGTAGTTTCCGTACTTTAATGAAATATTTTGTAATTACTTACATTGGAATTATGTTGAACCTGACGTGGTTTCCGCCAGAAATTGTTCAAACAACCAATAGAACGTGGTTTCCGTTCTTTAATGAAATATTTTGTAATTACGTACATTGGAATTATGTTGAACCTGGCGTGGTTTCCGCCAGAAATAGTTCAAACAAATCAATAGAACGCGGTATCCGTTCTTTAATGAATTTTTTTTTTTTTTTTTTTTTTTTTTTTTTTTATTTACGTACATTTGAATTATGTCGAACCTGGCGTGGAACCCGTCTGAATTAGTCCAAACCAATCAATAGAACTTGGTAAGTTCGTCAATTTCTTGAATTAAGTATTGAATAGAAATTTCAAACATACCCCTAAGTCGTCGGGACCCAACACCTCTGTTTCTATATCCATTAATTAACACAATATAAGTTTCAACTATGAACGTTAACTGTCAACCGTACCCGGTGCGTGTTAGCTTCGTTATGCCCTACCTGGTGTGAAAGCGGCGTCGTATATCTGTGGGGCTCAAAAGGGATTTTATGTGTTGGATGAAATCTTATTTTCACATGGCGGCACAATGTTGTATAACGGATACAGTGCACGCTTTTACGTAAATTATCTACGGACCATTCCCATCTAAACTGGACAATAAACTTTTCCACTTTTGTGAACAGTTAAGGTCACTCTGCCGGGTCAATTATTTTCCTCTATATATACCCTATTTACTCTATTGTTAAGTGTGGAAGGTAAGTAATTTAGCAATGAATTTTGTGCTAAAAATAGAAAGGTTACTTGTTATATATTGGATAAACCGTCGGTGTTGTTATAACATCTCGTATTGTCCAGCAAGATTAACCCGGGACATCTGCATATGTAATGACCCCACTTCGGCTTTGTTTTGTTAAGAGCCTCAACTAACAGACTTTGAGCACGAAAATTAAGTTGTCCCGGGTTAACCTTGTTGGACAATAACTACGGCTTGACTCAAGTCGTAGTTACGAGATTTCATAACAACACCCACGTAAATACTATTGTTTGTCCGAAATTATATCACGTTTACCAGGATAAAATCGTTCCCTATTACGACCTCAACCTTTTCTTAAACGAAGAAGTGGTTTGAGTGTTAAAGATTTGAAAGCGGCAGCGAGCAACATGATAGATGCTGATAGCAATAAAACGTGTATAAAGCGGCATAGAAAATACTTAGGCAAATAGTGAAATGTTTTAAGTGTTTTCTTCTTTTGCCTCAATATTTCGCAGTCAATTTCAATAATAAGGGATAGTATAAATCAGCTCCAGTTTGAGAAAAGGGTAAAATAAAGGTATTTAATTAGACTCATACGCGTAAGTATTTTGACCGCATTTGCGTGAGGTTTACTAACACTTTACTAACCAAGGCATTCTTTTGCACGGTGGGGATTGTGTATGATAGGATGGGTAAATCTACGGACAAATTTGCCTCGCTTCAGGTAAGACATTTTGCAATAACTTCCTTATTTCTGCGTCAATTCAAAAACGGTTTGTTGCATGTACCCCGCCTTACTGAGCTCTTTCCTCCGATGTATGCTTTACACGACACTTTTTTGTACTTTTTGCGAAAAGTGATCCCAACCGACCAGAAAAACGACAAAAAATCTTATCGTTTTTCAGGTCAGTTGGGATCAAATTTTGGGGAAAATATGGGGAGTCTTCAAATAAGTAATACACCTGAGGAAAGCGCTCAGGTAGGCGGGGTACATGCAACAAACCGCTTGAAAATTGACACAGAAATAAGAAAACTATTGCAAAATATCCTACCTGAAGCGTGGCTTATTTTGCCGTAGTCGTTATCATTTTGTGTTCTGGTCAGTTGGGATCATTTTTTGGAAAAATTAAAAGGATACCACAAATAATCCATGTATCCGAGGAAAGAGATTTTCAATGCGGGGTACATGCAACAGACCTTTTTGAAAATCGACAAAGAAATAAAGGAGTTATTGCAAAATATTTGACAAGATTCGATATTATTTTTGTGCGTATTCGTTATCCATCCCAGAATGCACAATCCCCACCGTGTTTTGATAGTCTGCGAAAAGAAAGATTTGAAGAACGTCCAGGGAAACGAAGACGTCGCGGCTATTTACCACCACTCTCTACTTTTGTCTCTATGATTCACTGCGTAACAATCAACATAGGCCTTCTCTTCAGTTTTACTCTCTTAAGAACAGAGCACATTATCTCTATATTCCATTTCGATAGAATGAGCTCTGTTCTCGCGGGGTCATTTCACGTCTAATCTCGGGGCCTTGGCGAGATTTCAGTATCCAATCGTTCGCTATACACATCAAAACAATTTAAAAAGCTTATACAAACTGTCATTGGCTGACGCTTCAAATTACCGGCTTCAGCCAAAAATAGAAGCGACGTAATGTATACGTAATCAAACAAGATCAAACTGAATGATTTTGATTCGATAATTCAAATGTTACCGGCTTCCGCCAAAAATAGAAGCGACGTAATGTATACGTAATGATCATGCAAGATAAAACTGAATGATTTTGATTCGATAATTCAAATGATGTGCTATAATTAGATTATGACGACCAAATGGGCTGTTGGCGTATCGAAAACTGCAGAGGTCATATTTGATGGTTTAATCAATAGACCTCGGGCTTTGGAGAGTATTCAGTTTCAGCTAGGTCCCTATTTGGACGCGAGACTATTCAGTTTGGTCAAGTTTATTATTTTGTGGACCGGGAAAGGGATACATTTTCCTAAAGCAATTAATTTTGTGCTAAAAACAGACTTGGTTTTTCGATATGTTTTGATTAAACCGTCAAAGTTGTTACAAAATCTTATCTTATAACAACACCTTCAGAAAAACAACTGTTTGTCCGAAATTACGTGACGGGCAGTTGGATAAAATCGTTCCCTATTTAATTCCGTATATTAATATGTCGTCGGTGTAAATGCAAAACCTCGTAGGCCCTATGTCGATTTTGGCGATTTTTAAAGTCAATTGTTGTGTTCCCAGTTAAGACAAGTCACGCAGGTTTTGAGGTATTTTTACTAATCAGTATTAATGACACATTATTCGTGAACAGTATGTCCAAATTTCAAGTAAATCCTTTCAGTTTTGGAAAAGTCATTACACTTATTTCCGTCCCCTTTAACATTTTCCAAATGCGAGATACGAGGTTTTGCATTTGCAACGACGATGTGTCATTTTAATAACACATCCTAACTGGCTCTTAAATTGGATATCCAACTAGGAAACGGCTTTTAAAACATGGTTGAAAATAAACAAATTGTTCAAATTCTTCATTTCACACAATGCTTCCTGTAAAGGAAGACAAACATGTAGACTGTCAGTGACCAGTGCAATTTCAAATAATTGCAGACAACAGAATAAGTTACGCCAAAATTGAAAAAAGTACATGTTGTACCACAGAAAAGGATTGGGCGAAAAGAAAAAAATTGCAACAATTTCTTCTTGTCTCTCAATGTTTTCCCAAAAGTTCTACAGGGGAAGTCAAAATTAGAAATTGCTTGGGAAAGAGATAAAAATGATTATGTATGATAATCATTCAGATTTAAACGTCATTTTCACTAGTCGAATGACTCAGGTCGAAATTCCCAATACTTATAAATACCCTTTCCCAAACTTGACAAGACCTGGGCCCGGTTTCTCGAAAAAACTTAAGTAAAATCTCATGCTCAAATCCGAGCACCGTGCTCAAATCGGCCATGATTTTGAGTATGGAAGATGAGAACGGTTTCTCGAAAATTCTCAAATTCAACTTCGTGCTCAAAATACCGGATTTGAGCATGGATAGTTGAGCATGCTCAGGGGCTTTCTCAAATCTATTTTGAATGCTCAAAAATGGCCGCGACACTCGACTCGGAGATTCAGCAGGGGAAAAGGAGTATTTTGTAGACGTTTTCGAATGAAAATCCGTAAGTTTCTAGTCTAGATTTTCCTGTAAATGTGCTTGATTAGTGATTTTGATCGAAAGAAACGTGCGTTCGCTTTATCGCCGACCTGTGACCTGTCATTTCGCCTTCGATCACTCTTTATTTCGATTTTATGGCGAGAAATTTATTAATATTACTCTGTTTTAATTAAATAAAAGCTACATTATGTACACTAAATAGTATTTGAAAACGAAACCACTCGTTCATCGTAGTTCCAACCAAGTAGACCAAGGTGGGTGGGGTAAGATGCAGTATTTCGTTTGACAGCTACAAGAAAAACTCGCAAATGGAGGCCGTCATCGCTGATATGAGATGTAAAAGTTACCAATGTGTAGGGATTTTGTCAGTGAAAAGATAAATAAGCTATCACTTTCGTGGAAAAGTACAATTAGCTTTCAAAATTTGATATTTCATTTGTCAACTTCAAAGTTCAATACAGATTTTGATAATCATAATTTCAAAGTAATGTAAAATGTATTTTAAGGCCCTATTAGGTAGAGCAATGTAAATCATGTTATTTCCAAATCAAACTTTTTGTTGTTGATACCCAGTAGAAACAGAATCAAATTTATTTGAAATTTCAATTGTGTATCGTGGATTGACCGGTTTTCGATACCCTTACGGTTCTGGATAAATGATGAGGAACATAAGGGTTTACCCAACAAATTCAAGCTGAATCACAAAAATCTTACCTATTTAGTCTCCAAAAATCTTATTTTCGTAGATATTTATCAAAATAGAGTTGGAAAAACAATGACCTTACAAAACAAGGTAAAACGGGTCATTTCTGGTAAAGTTGACCTATTTTCGATACCTTTTATATCTTTATTGTTGAAGAGTATTCATCTACAGTTTGGTTTAAAATGTATGCAACATGCAAAATGGAGGACAACTTGATGTACACAAATGGAATAATTTCATAAATGCCTATGGTTACTTGCAATTTTTGACTCATTACCAAGCATCATAATTTTGGACCAAATCATAAACCAAAGAAGTTGCAGACAACAATCTTTTGCTTATGAAATTGATTTTTGTTATTATTTTTGTACAAACATCGTGGATAAAGAAGAAACTGCATGTTAAAAGAAATTATTCATTTTCAAAAATGTCCAACGGAGTTTTGTTGTTGTTGTTTTTTAAAGAAGAAAACAAATGAAAAGAAGTGAAAATATTAAGAAAAACAGAAAATTCGAGTAAGATACCATCACTTTTGAAACACCCTGTACCTACCCAACCACTGGCCTCACATGACTGTCATGTGACTTTTTTTAAGCAGACGAATGTGCCAGATCATTGGTTGGTAGTTAAATGTTAATTTTTAGACCATTTTAAGTATTTTTTCGTCTTTTTTGTGGACAAAGAAAAAGTAATAGTGTAAACGTCATGTTATTTTCCGAAAATAAGAAATTAGTGATTAGTTGCTTGTTTTTCAAGCATTTCTGGTAAAAATTCCTTTGAGTGAAGAACTAATGACACCGGTCCAAAAATTGAAAACAATGACGTCAAGCATCATCCGGTTTACTGAGCATGCGCAAAAACCATAGAGTCACGATTTGAGGTACGTATCGAAAACAGGTTGAACTACGATACCAACAGCACAGGTTTTTTATTAATATTATTCATTCTTATCATGGCCTTTGCATTTCAGTATTTCTCCCACATGACCAGAACCCGGCTGGCAGAGCCAACTAATCTAAAACAGATCAAAGAGGTCAAGGGCTACATAGATCGGATCCTACAACAACAGTTAACAACGGTAAATGACAAGTTTTGCACTTATCGTTTTATACAAACCATCACTCGACTCAAATGATCTGGCTCCACAAACATGCTAGAATTTCAGGGTCAATATCTTTTCTAGCTGAGTCCGGATATTTTAGCTAGTGAGTAACTGCATCTTCGCAAGCCAAGTGTGAAATCTACGACGTAATGTCGTTTCTGTATTCACCCTTGGCGTTACGGCACATTTAGTCTGATTTTCTTTGTGTCCTGGAAAGCGTTTCCATTGGTTCCAGCGAGACCTCAGCGAGAGCTTGCTGGAACCAATTAGATTGGTCGAAACATAAATATTTGTTATGAGTAAACAATTCACGACAACGGGCGATAAACAGTATTGCATTTGCAATTCAAAAACACAAAGATGAGGGATTTTAGTTCAGAATTTCTTTTAATAAACAGCTTTTTTATTCAAGGATATACTGTATTTGCGATAATTCGAATAAAAAAGCAGCTATTTTTTGCCTAGTCCATGTGGAGAAGAACGCGAAAAATAACATGTTTTAATGACATATATTCATTAATCTATGAATTAATGTCAAATGCGTTTAAAACGCAATGTTTGATTGGGTGCTACTCCATTAATCCGAGTTTTCTCTGATGAAATTCGACGAATCGTTCTTTGATATGTTGATGTCGCTCATTTACATCAGAGCGCACTACCACTCAAAAACAACGGATAGTAGGTCATTGTAATCAATGGCTGTTCAGGTGAGGGTTGTTGCAAAACATTGCCTATAAACCTTTTAGATATATACTTTTTGGTCTTAAATTTTTCACCAGGCATGACAATAAATGGTTCATTGATCGGTATCATAAGGCGTTTTAAGGATATCCTTTAGGATCGGACAGTGAACAATGCGCCACAACTTGTCGAACTTTCCGTTGCTTTTGAATGGTAGTGCGCTCTGATGTAAATGAGCGACATCAACATCAAAGAGCAAATTTCATCAGAGAAAACTCGGATTACTACTCCATAAGAAATCAAGAAACCAGCAGGACAACCACTAGGTGGCGTTTGGCGATTTCATGAAAATCAGACTAAATCCGCCAAGGGTGAATACAAACGTAGGTGGGTTCAACCTTGGCTAGCAAAGATGGGGTAACTGTGGATACCATCAATCCAATGATACTGGGTTCAAACTCTGACTCGGCCAATATTCTTGCTAACAATTGACAAAATTTTCATCTTCATCACCAAATGGGATGAACAGCTGGTTATTCAGATTGGATTTTCATGGTCGTGTTAATTGTTGGTACAGGTTCGAGAAATACTAGGAAGACATGGTAAGGTGAACAAGTCACACTATATGACTGGAAAAATGTTGAACACAGCCGCTGTGCTAAAGTTTCATTGAATCAGTGACTATTTTTGGTCCAATAGAATTATAAATTTTATATTTGCCGAGCACTGTTTGATTAAAATTTTTATGCAGTGTTTGTAATAAAGAAAGAGTTGCAGAGAATACACTGTTAGGTGCAGCAAATTACATAATTAAATGACCATGTCCCACAAAAGACCCAGTTTTGATGTCCCTACTAGTTAGGCTTGGGGAAACATTGCGATAACAGAAGAAAATTATGATAGCCAGCATTTTATCCCTTTTCCTCAGGCCAAATTTTCTTAATTTTACACTGAAAATTTTGGGACAATCCAAATTAGCCCCCCCATCCCCCCCCACACACACACACAATATGAAATTGCTTCCTACGGGCATGTTCCTTGATACTGTTTGGCAAGATCGTTGAGAAATTTTTCTTTTGGCAATGAAAGACTGATGGCTAGGATTGGTTGTTTTAGTATAATTGTAATGAGGGTGAAAAAACCAGGGAGCACATTGTAAGAGGACAAGCTAATGCAGCCCTAACTCCATGAAAGCAGACTTTATGACTTGATTTGTTGTATCTATATTTTCAGGGAATGACTGAATTGGACCATTAACAGAACAGCTGAATACAAAATCATGATGTTTTACTGGTGTTTTCATCTGTGGAACATATGTTGAAGGAACTTAAATGAGACAAAGAGAGGGGAAAAGATGACAATGTTGATTTACTGCTGCTGAGGAGTGCTGGTTAGGATACCAAGACTTTGACTGCTAGTGCTATAGATCGAGCTTCAGTGATTGTCAAACTTGACACTTACCCAAACAAGATATTGTTTTGATGTCTCCAATAGAAAAGGCTTGGGAAAACTTTGAGGCAATAGATGAAAATGCTGATAATCTGCATTTTCTCCTGTTGTCTCATTATTTTCCATTGTTTTGTGCACTGATCCTGTGAAATCAAATCTAAACACATTTCGTCATCTGCAGCCCCTTTCAAATTGGAAAACCCTGACATTTTGCTGTTTGGGAAAGCGTTTATGGAATAAGTGTCTTTAATTGGAAGATGACTATGTTTGAAAATAAAGTAGTTTTAATCCGACTATCTGGCTCTCTCTATATTATAAGGCTCTAAAGTTATTTATACCCCTTTTGTGCATGATGGCTGGCGCAAATATTAAATCAGATTTGCTTCTATAACTTAGTGGAAAAAGATGAAACTGTTAATACAAGCATCCTTTTCCCAATTGGTGCTTTCAAAAGCTTTTTTTCTTGAACACCCAACTGGTCACTGGTTCCTTCTTTTCCCACTGGGGTATTTCTGATGATATTTTAAGCTGTATTTGACATATTTTATGGAAATTCTGTAGTAAAATTTAACCAATGCCACATAATGACTCTTTTTGACTCCCTACAAGATAATGGCTTTAATAAAAAACATTGTGATAAATGAAGAAATTGCCCATGCAATTTATGCATTTTCCACAATGTTTTCTACCCAGAACGACCAATATTATGTCAAATTTCATTCATTTGATATTGTTGTCTGCAATATCTTTGGATTTGGATCAGTCCAATTATTGCCGTTTGATCATGGCTTTTAACCCTTTTCCAAACAAAACCATGGTTTTGACGTCCCCAATAGAAATGGCTTGGGAAGACATTGAGACAAAAGAAAAAAATGCTGATATTCAACATATTCAGCATTTTCTCCTTTTGCCTCAACATTTTCAAGGCTACATTTCATACAAATTCTATATTTATCAACATCCATTTTGTGGTCTGCAGCAGCATTTGAAATAGACCACCCTAAAAGATTGCTGTTTGGTTAAGGGTTAAGTCAACAAAGAAATTATCCTGCGATTGACTGGAGCTGCTATTTTTATGTTCCTTGAAAAATTTTCGGGGAGCATAATTCAAGTCGCCACGCTGTCCTTACAGCTTTCTGTCCATAGTTACCGTCACTCCGTCATGTATCCCTTTATATTTTCTACCATATCAAATGAAGAGTTCACATTATAATTCAGGTTTGCATTATTGTCAACAACCATTTTCATTTTGGACCAGTCTAGCAGATAAGGATTAATCCATTACCACATCAAGATACTTTGAAATTGATGACCCACAAGATAAAGGATTATGAATATAAGTTATAACACTGTGGAAAATGAAGAAACTGCCTCTGACAAGCAAGCAATATTTTCATCTTCCACAATAACATTTTCAAGCAAGAAACTTTTGAAAGATCGAAACATAAAATATTATTCTCTTGAAATTGTTATCTGCAACATCTTTGAATTTGGACCAAACTAAAATTATTTGAGAACAACATGGATCCAGATCAGCCTGTATATTATACAAACAGTCTGATTAAGATCCATGTGATTCTCTGGTGGGTTCGCCATGCCTTGTAGCAACTATCAGAGAGCAATAATATGTATCCCGATCAGGCAGTACTTGGGTATGGGCTTGTCTTGAAACATTATAGCCATAAATACCCATTTTCCAGATCCTGTTTCGTTTACATTTCTGAGATGATAGGATCACATGGCTATCTTGCAGAATGATCGTACAAAATGGTCTACCGGGTATATACATTCAAAATCCACCCTGTTGACAGAGGCCATAGCACAATTGGTAACGCATCAACTCCGAGTCTCACTAAAGAGGTGCTACTGTGACCGTCCCATTTCCTTTTGTCTATTTGAATTTGTATCGCACATATGATTGAATGATAGTATACCTAAGTGGGAAAACAGCTGGGGTCGAAAATGATGCCGTGGTTGTACTGATGAGAGAAATGACGGGAATCCATGGTTGAGTGCTCCAGCTGCTGAAATATGATTATGGAGACTAGTAGTAGAGAGAGGCGTTGAACCCCATTCAATCAATCATTCATTCAATAAAATGTCAGAAATGACATTGGCCATTTTAGGATCCAAACATGTGCAGAGATACAACTTACATCAAGGTAGAATACCTATAATGTGGCCATTTTTAGATTCATAGAACATCAGCACTTTCCGAGCGTTGTCATTACATGTTCGAACCTATTCGGGCGCGGTCGTAAACATCCGGTGGTGGAAAGTTCCACCGCCGAATGTTTACCACCGCGCCCGACATCACGCGATTCTCATTATGGGTGGAATACCTTAACACTAGGATTTCCCAACCAGTCTGAGGTTTTTGAAACCATGTACAAGGAAAGCTTTTGAAAACAAAAGGCAAAAGAAGAAAATGCTGAGCATGGCCCTTTTCTTCAATTTTACTTGCTGGAAAATCCATTTTTCTGCAGGCTCTATTTTGTCGTCTGCAATGCATGGCAAATGCAAGAAGGCTGCAACTGTAGCATGTCTATCTAAACTAAGGGTCTTGAGGTCCCAAGTTCAATCCTCAATTATGGCCATATCCTGCCAGGCATTTCTCACCCAACAATTATAGGATCATGGTAAACAATGGATAACAACTGGTGGCTCTAGAGCGAACGGATGCAAAATTGGAGAGAGGAATTAGTCAAAGGAATACAAGGCTAGGTGCTGAAGGCATGATATTTTTATGGTGTAACTACCAGGCCCGTTGGAAGCATTTTCAAATCGGGAGGATTCAATCCCCTTTGTCTGAATATTAGGAGGCTGAATTGGGGTTCCCTAAATTTTGTGTAAAATATGGAAAAAGTTGGCATTTCTTGGGGCTAAGCCCCCCCCCCGCCCCGTTCCTACGGACGTGACTACTGTTAAGCGTTAAACACCATTCGATCAATCACATTTACATTGCAACAGATCAAAACTTTGTGGCCTGTGTAAGGATTAACCATGGGTGGATATAGAGGGGGGTATGGACCCCTTGGCGTTGCAGCTGCGGATCCAGGATTTCTGTGAGGGGGTTCGAATATGCAAAAAGGGGGGTTCGTTTTCCTAGTTTTACACAATATTGACTGAATTTCTGCTTGAAATTGAAATAATCTGGCTTCAGAGGAGGGTTCGTTTGAACCCCCGAACCCCCTCTGGATCCGCCACTGGATGGGGAACCCATCCGATAATCGCTTCGTCTGGTCGACGAGTATCGACTATCTTTTAGCCGTCATAAGGGCTATAATTGTGTGTTCTTTTGGCGTCAATCTGGCAATTTAATGTATTGACACATTTTCCCGCAAAATGTCAAAACGTTCTTTTTTACTCTCATTTACCGGAGAGTATCGAGATTAAGGCCGCTTGTGTTAATGAAAATTAGAAAAACCCGTCGAGCACCGTGCTCAGTTGAGCATATACTTAAGTTTTTTCGTGAAACACACTTATGGCGACATTCTCAGTTGAGCAAATTTTCGTGCTCAACTCAAAGTTGAGCAGGATATTTGAGTTTATACTTAAGTTTTTTCGAGAAACCGGGCCCTGGCCCCGGTTTCTCGAAAAAACTTAAGTATATTCTCATGAGTTCATGCTCAACTTCTATTTAATACCAATCAACGTTGATTGGTATTCAATTGAAGTTCACGCGGATTTCGTGCGATTTGAGCACGATGCTCAGATTTGAGCATGAGAAGATACTTAAGTTTTTTCGAGAAACCGGGGCCTGGCTTCGACGTCAGTAATAGTAAGACTTTTGACAATATTGGGACGAAAGAATAAAATGACGATAACCAACATTTTCTGTGTTATATTTTACACAAGTTTATAAGTTCTGACTTTATGAACATCGTATTTAGCGTCTGGAATGGCTTTCAGATTGGATCATTCTGATATTGTGTTGTTTATGAAAGGGTAAATATAAACCTTCATTATACAGTTATTTTACGTCAATGTTTTACTTTCTGACGCAGTAATTTAATTATGGCTTATTGAAAAAAGGAATGCGCACAACGGTTGAAAAATAAAAAGAAAATCCTTTTGGAAACGGTGGAATTTTAGGATGGTCCAAATTGAAAGATTTTATGTATGGATACAGAATTGTCTTATGTACAATACATGTACATGTATAACATATATATCAAAAAGTAAAAGTGCTGATTACTTGAATGTGTTTTCGTCTTCGCTTCATTTGCATTCCTAAGTCAAAGTATTGAGCCGTTTACTAGGAATATACTTTTTACCTTAAAATTGTATTAATTGTGGTAAACTACGCTTCAACTACATATGGACTTTGTCATTTTCGTCTCACTTTAAAAGTTTTGTCTTGGCTTATCAGCAACAATTTTAAAAAAAAAACTATAGCATTCAAACGCATAAAAATAACCAATCTTGGCATCAAAACATATTTTCAATAGGTGAAATGGGAATTAAATGTCTCTTTAATGGTTCCACGAATCATAGCATGGTTCAGACAAAAGGGGGACAAAGACATTCAAAATTCGCTGTTTCAATTCCAAACCCTTCGAGGTAAGTTTTGAGAGCGGCCTTGCGACTCACTGATTTTGTGTCTATTCTTCGGCACTAAATGCCCATGCTACAACTTCATCAAGTTTTTTAAGCGAAACATTTCCCTTTTTTGTGATGATGAATTTCAAATGAAGTATACTCAAAGGCAAAAGTAACTTTACAGTTTTAGAAAAATTCTATTTCCTTAATTTCAAAGTATATTTATGATATTTTCACGACCAGATGTTTCCACAGTTATTTTTTGATATTCTAAATGAACACATCCGTTTCATCGACGTTACATCAATCTGCACGTGCATATCATTAAAATTGTCAAAATACCCCACCCACACAATGGTGTTGTAAATAGGGACATTATTTTTTGCATGTTTGATCTTTTGTTGGTCGCCACACAAAAGGCCAGGATTGTATTCCAGTTACCAGGAAAAGGTTAGCAATCCGGCGCCAATAAAAACAGGACGTTAAGCTTGATGAGATGGCCAGGATGAAATTTTATGTTACTATGCTAATGAACTGCACCCGTCAATCAATCGTTAACTTCTTGAACGCATTTCAACACTTAGGGGGTCGAAAAATTAGAGTATCCATAACCAAGACCAAAAGATCCGTGTTATCATTAACTTGACGTGACGTTACGTTTTTACCGGAAGCTGCAGTAAAGATGCGCGAAATCGTTAGTTGAGCCGTAAAATTGTTCGTTGTCGAATTTGGAACATTGGTTTTAGTGCTAGACGTCCGGTAGCCAGACTACTCGAGTTGTTCAGTAACATGACGTCAACGTCAAAAACGCCAACATTTGACCTTATGTAGCATTTGGAAAACACGCAGATTGGAGTAAGCTCATCTTTTCTAACGAGAAAATGTAAAATGTTAGTGTCATAGGCGATAAAAGACGTGTGAACACAAGATTATGCATGGAATAGAGAGTGTGCTGCAGGAGGGTTGTTTAAGAATTTAAAAGCTCAAGATCAGATGGCTGACCTTGTCCATACGTGAGTACATTTTTGCAGACAATAATACACATAGGGACAAAGAAATACTGACATTAGATAAATTTAGCATAAATTGCTATCCTTTTTATCCTAAAAGGTGAATTAAAACTTTACCTGGATTTTTCAATTTGACCCCTTTATTAACCCATATATGCCTGAATTTTTTATTTCTATATACACAATGTAATTGATTTATTCATGAAAGGAATACAAATACTAAATAGAATTTAACATTTTTTACGTTGTACAGTACTTTATCTGGCTAAAATTGTATATTTTGTATGTGTCCTGAAAACAGGACTCTAGGCATTACAGTAATCAAAATTCCAAAGTAAACCCTCATTGATAGAATAATACCAGATAGTTTTAAACCGCCTTTCCGCTCCAAAAATGTCATTAACACACATGAACATATGCCTTTTTGAAAGTGGGCTTTATGCACCACTAGATCAAATGCAATAAGCACCCTTTTCCCAGAGCATATCTTATATTTTCACTCTCTCTTTGCTAAAATCATATATTTTATATTATCACTTTTCTTCGAAAGCCTCATCACTGCTAATAATAAACAAGATAGTTACTATGTTTTTGAAGAAAAACGATATTATTTATTTTCATTCCGTTGGTATAGACTACAAAAATGCAAAGTTTTCAAACACTGATATTGTTAAAACATTTTCAATGAAGTCGAACAGAACGCTTAGTATAAATGGTTTGCAAAGCATTTTGCAAAATGCATGAAGACAGTGCTGCATAATGACCGTTGTAGTTGCATTGAACATATTCTGGAAAATGTTTATGGTAAGTAGAATTGTGCCCATCTGGTCAACCAATAGCAGTGCATGAAAATTATTCTCTGAGCTAGTGGTACTTCAACAATATGTGTCTACTGTCAACTGTCTTCGCGCTCTAGAGAAGTTTGTTAAAAAAAAACCAGTGATCTTCTTTGAATACATTTATCATCAAATACTGCACTCCCTTCTTCATGGATGTCTGTCTCAGAGGCTGGTTTTTGGATGTTGTTGACTGGGAATGTTGTTTATATCAACATCTCCGTCCTCATCCCCACTGACCTCATCTGTCATATCACGTACAGTTGGGTTTTCTATATGGATATCAGCTCTTTGAAAAGCTTCTTAGTCCTTGTCCATTGATAGAACTTCGTCCATATTAGATCTTCTGCAAAAACATACGGAATTATATATAATGTTTAGCAAGGACACAAATTGCCCCCGCAACCATTTACGCCTACAGTCCTGTTTTCAGGACACTTCTAAAATGTCGAAATTGTCATAGAAAAAATTACAAATGAATAATTTTTCAAGCATATCTAAGAAAGCATTCACTTGGCAACATATTATATTCATTATGTTCTATTGAAATATTGACAGATAAAAAGTTATACACATACCTTTGAATTGAAGCCATTCAAAGAATTGCCTTTACCGTAAAAATGGTATATTTTGTTACAGCAAATACAGAAATGTGGGAATGTTATCATTTCCAATGTTCTAATGTGTCTAATCCGGGCTTATCTGATGATTTATACTATGAAAATAAACACTTATCACTAATTAGTGGGAAAATATGTGGGCATATGGTATTGTCCTGAAAACAGGACTCTCGGCATATATGGGTTAATGCCGTGGTAACACCAGCGTCTAGAAAGGCTAAACACTCTCTTCTATCCCACATTGTTCTTGCAAAATGGCATATTTATGTGTATAACACAAGTAATTTCACTAACTGTTATTTGGGTTTTATAAATCAAATGATAGTCAGGTGTAAAGTTACTTTTGCCTTTCAGTATATTTTGTTGTTTTAAATATAAACATCAGCCAGAATTTTTTTAAACATATTTTTGTCATAATTAGGCTTAAACAGGCTGGGTGGGGTAAGATAAGTCAAATATATATTTTTTGCGTGGAAAGGTGTGCTGATTTTTTTGTAAAAATATCTCTTGGTATTATATTTCAAAATATCCGAAAACAAAAAAAATATCCATTGCTTATTTTTTTGGAAAATTGAAAAAAGTGATTTTTCATATTTTCACATAGATCTATATTATTTTTTCCAGAAAATGGTTTGAAAATATTTCTTTCAATCAGGGTAACTTACCTCAATATGGGCACTCGTTCACATTGCCTCAACTAGACGATTTCGTACAATTAGTACTAGTATCCTAGGTATACGACTTTGCTAAGTTGTCAAATTTCGCTTTTTCTCTAAAAATGATTTCACATTCAATTTTCATTTCTTAAAAGTATGTACCGGTGAAAAAAGCCCTTAACGTTGAATTAACAAATCATATTTACATCTGAAATATGGTAAACCAAAAGTATATGTAGTTTAATTTTAAGCAAAATATATATTCCTAGAAAACGGCGCAATGATTTGGCTTGAAATTTTCAGAGATATCATCACCATTATCATCGTCGGTGTTTTGTTTATCGTACAGGTGTAGGGACTGTGCCACCGTCCGTCAGCGGGATGTCTGGCTTGCTGCACGCATAACATAATTAACTTCAGTTCTCCATTTCTTCCTGTCGCTGGTATCAGAAATTGATAGGTTCCATTCCCTGGCATCTCTCTCTGATAACTTTTTCCATGAGGTTTTTTAGTTTTTGGACGTCCTGTGCTATGCTTCCTAGAGACTTCGAGCTGGTATACAGTCTTGATTGTATTGTTCGATCTCTGTACATGGACATACCGGCGTAATCGTTACTTCCATAGTACAAGGGCGATGTCTTCACGACCGAGACGTACAAGAAGCTCACGTGACCGTACAGTGGCTGTGGCTTTTGGTTTTATGCCACAGGGTTTTCTCTGTCAAAGCCCATGTCTCACTGGCATAAAGCATTGCACTTCTCATACATGTGCTGAACACGTGGCCTCTGGTCTGATAGGAAAGGTGACGTGATTTGAGGACCGGTGTTAACTCTCTGTATTTCTTCCAAGTTGTATTCACCCTTGTTGTTGTGGCGAACTCCCATCCTCCAGCAGCGGAGAGCGTATCTCCCAGGTAGCAAAAAGAAGATACTAATTCCAGCTTGTCCGTTCTGACCTGGACCTCACTCTGTGGACGACCATTAATTGGACGCGCTGTTCCCTGGCAACGTGCACATCTGTAATATGGATCAGTCTTTTGAGTCCACTGTTCTTCTTGTGTACCCACTGATATCCGTTGCAGTGTATACTATTCCTGCAGACACCTGTCTGGCAAACTGAACACGGGGAAATACTCTTACAGTTTATCTAGACCCGTTCCGCATATCATAAATTTGATTTTTCTCGAATTCACTCTCATCCCCTTTCTCTACAATACCGTCTTTCTATGCTAAAAGTCTCTAGAGACAACTTTTCAGAGTTTCATCGATAATGACAAGGTCGTGTGCGTAACTGCTCGAAATTGACGTGGCCTCCAGCATGATAATGAAGAGGAGGGGGCTTAAAACTGATCCCTGGTGTACTCCAACTTTCACTACGAATTCTTTGATGTAACTATTTCCAACAAGTACAAAGCTACAAACATGTGCATACCTTCCCTGGTCTAAACGCACAATCTACTCATATACATAGTAGCTTACGAAGTTCCCACCAGATCACCAAAATGGGACACGTCGAAGGCTTTCTCAATGTCTACGAAGCAATATAGAGCCGCTTGTTTACAGCAAGGTATACTCCGTAAATATTGACCTGAGCCTGTTGAATATGTAATGAGTAATTGTAATGCGAAATTATCACTCTCCAACATATTTTGACACGAGAAGCATGTGCAGAATACAAAGTCGTAATGCATATGGAAACTATCGACTCTGTTCGACAGTGAGGATTGCTTGCGAGTATCAATTATTCCGTTTCACAATTACTCTTTTCATATTCACCTTGTTCAGGTCAATATTTACGGAGTGTACTTTCGGACAACGCATATTGCGTCAAGCGTAGATCTATCTCTGCCTGGGACAAAACCAAATTGTGAGTCGTCCATGAACACAGACTGTCTGAAAGTGTTGTCTACCATTCTCTCTATGACCTTCATGACTTGTTCAGTCAACCTGAGACCTCGACAATTGACCCTGTCTAGGGCATCACCCTTACCTAAGTGGAGACGATGAAGCTGTCCTCCTAGTCGGATGGGATCTTTCCATCAATGGTAATAGAGGGTGCTAGGTCGCAGATAAAGGATTCACTTGTCAGTGTCACCTGCCTCTCCCACCATTTCCACAACGATTCCTTATGGACCAGCTGCTTTACCTGGCTTCATCTGTGAGATGGCCTTCTTAACAATGTCTACGGTAAACGGAATTACAGGCCTTTTCATTTGTGGTTTATCTGTAAGATGTTCCTCATCCCAATCGAAATCTACATTGAGTAGTCTTTCATAATGCTCTACCCAGGCATGTTCCTTTGTATCTAGATCTAGTGACATCTCACCTGCATAATTTCTTACTGGTTGATCAACAACATCATCAACATTCTCCTTTCTCATCAGGTTTGCCAAGCGGTATACTTCTGATAACTTGGAATCAGCACTGACGTAGATCTGTTTATCAGTCGCATAGCGGGCTTGATGGACTGCTCTTTGTGATATACCTATGACTTTGTCACAATCCGCTCTTGTCCCTCTTCCAGTCTGTTTTCCAGGCCCTGTAGGCTAGCCGTTTAGCAGTGATGGCTTGTTCTACTTGGTCTGACCACCACCACGAAGCCTTATGCTTTTGCAAGGATATGAAAGTTTGATTCATTGTCTTGCCAGTATTGCATGCTTCTTGTAAATACTTGGAAACTTCTAGCTTAACATTGTCATCTGATCTGTTGCGTGTTCTCTTGGTCTAAGAAGTTAAGAAGCTTAGAAGTCATCCACTTTAGCCCTGTTTTCCGGGTGAGGACGGGGTTGAGGGAGACATAACATCTTCCTGATCATCACCTAGACACTTTTTTATTTTCTTCCATCTTTCTTGCACAATCTATAAGTTGTCTTCCATAGCTTCCTGATCAGCACACCAACGTTGCTTTAAGTCTGGATCAAAAAGAGCTGCTGGGACATAACTGACGTTGGTAACATAGCTTGAAATGCGTTTTTCATCTGACTTTTAAAGTTGATACCATCTTGATGTTATACACCTTAGACATAATTTCGAGTTTGTTTTGCAAGCCTAAGATAACAGGTACTACCAGACTCGATGTGATCGACCTTTCCGCCTGCACAAGGAGAGTGGCTCTAAGATTAACTGTTCAAAGCTCTTTTAATGACTTTCTTTCATAAGATTAAATTTGACACGGGGCACCAACATTATTTAACTTATCTCCTTTGACTGAAAGCACTGACCTTATCATAAGTACCTGTGAATTCCATCGTGCAATGCTTTTTGCTCGGAGTCTTCTTTCTTCTTCCAAGATTTCAGAAGCTAACACAAATTTCACGACATGACAAATTTCACGATGTTTGACGCTTTTCCAACTAATTTGTTTAAATGTTGATCAAGTCCTTTAAAACCCTCTTTCACTACCAGTTGGAGGGTTTGGGCAAAACAGTGTCTAAGAGAACATGTCGTCGCTTTTCAACGAAAACCTCGTAACTGCAGCTTATTTTAAGCTGCAGTTACGAGGTTTTCATTGAAAAGCAGCTACAGGTCTTCCAAAATTTGATCATTCTCGTCACACTCGACATAATCTTGGCCATCACTACTATCCATCTCATCTGTCTTCATTTCCGGAGGTGACAAGCTAAATGCTTTTTTCAAGTTGGATGCATTGTACCTCGTATTCCTGGCGTATGTTTTCGCCATGTTTCCGAAAACAGAAACGCTTACAAGCTATCATAACTGTGTCTATCTGCCAAATTAAAATCATGTGACTGTGATGCCAAGAAAGCCACTCATTTCACGATTACTCCAGATATCAATGGTAACACATATACATCAATGTTTGTTTAAGAACACTTTCGATACTTCTAGATACACTTTGTTCAAATTGGTTGCGACAAGTAGGCCTAACGATCAGATAACTATGACATTGAGCATGAAAAAAATCCTTGAACGCTGGACAATCCAATTAACGGAATCGTGACAATGTTCCAGCAATTAGACGTACTAATTTAAGGGCGGAACCAGGATTTTTTCCCAGGGGGAGTGGGGTCCAAGTCTTTTTTCCAGGCGGGGGGGGGGGGGGGGGTACGGAGCACAAATGACAATGACAACCATATAGTCATGTGTTATATAGCTGAATGTTAGTCGTGATTTCAAACATAAGATCTATCAGCTCTAACCATGTGAAGAAAACACACACACATGTGAATTTTCTTTCGTTTTGTAAGTCAAAATGTGATTTCTCCGTATTTGTCATAGGGGCCCGTCGAATCCGGGAGGTCCTGACACCCCCCCCCCCCCCTTCCTCGACCCCTCTCTAGATCCGCCCATGAGATTAGACGTAAGTCAGTTGAACGACCACCACTTATCTCTCAAGTTCTAGAAAGTGCCAAATTTATCATAAATGGTTCGTTAGGCATTTGTACATAACACAACGTTCATCCTAGTTTTTCATAAAATTTCTGTCCCCCAAATTCAGTTTTGCTTGAAAAAAAGACAAAGAAAAAATCTAACAACCGTAACAACAACAGCAACAACAACAGGAACAAGGTCACCCAGGCAAGTACTTCCTTGGTCGTACGGGGTTAAAATAGTTTGGAAAAAAAATTGGCCCCTTTTCTTGTGATGCCTTGCTCTCATTTGATGCTTTTGGTTTTCTCATTTTTGAGCCAGAATCCATGTTTCTTTTCAGGGCTTTTTGACGTCTCTGGGTGGATAAGTACATGTGGCCACCATTTCCGGTGTCTCTATTTTGGCACTGAAAAATACACGGTACACGGTACCTGGAAAGTCCACAGGTCAAGGATGGATCTCTACCAGCTTAGGGGCAGTTTGGCCCATCTCAATTTGTGGATGGTGTGACAATGTGTGGAAATGGGTATTTCACATAAAATTAAATACTAGCAGGAGCCAATTTGAGTGATCTGCAACCACAACTATCACCAGCAACAACATATAAATAAATCAAAAATATATATATATAAAAAAAAAACAAAAAAAACCGCACTTGTGCGTTAATTGACTGATATTTGCAAAACAAATACATACGAGCCAGGATCTGGAAAAACGTCCCTTAAGGCTTTTGAACCCAACATAGATCCAGATCAGCCTGTGGATACGCACAGTTTAATCAGGATCCACGTTGTTCTCTAATAGCTTCTTTGAGACCTTCAGTAACTTAAAGAGAGCAGCATGGATGCATTTTGGACTGCAGTTGACAACAGGCTGATCTTCAACTCATTTTTAATTGGACGTCCGAAAGGACGTACAATTCTTATAACCACTTTTGGACAGGTGAAATGGGTTTTCATTACCAAAAAACCCTTTCTCAGACTCAATTGCCAGTTGACCAAAATTCAAAATAGATTTTGCGACCATACAGGAAAACTGTCGTATCTTTTCCTACTTTCTATGTGTTCTCTAGCAAATACTATAAGATTCATTGACCGATTCAATTCATGCCACGTCTTAACCAACTTTACGATCTTTTTTCGATTTAATCATTTTCTTGTAGTTTTTTGACTTTCGTAATATTTATTGTGTAAAGGGTAAGATCTTTAGAAAGCGATACATGCATACACTATGGTTATAATGTAAACAGACACCCTATATCATCTGCAGCAGCGATAGCTCAAACGGGAAAGGATTAACCTCGCAACCTTTTTTCAGTTTGAAATTTGGAACGCCGTTGGTTCAAAACCAGTTCGGATTATTTCTTCTGTAAAACGTTTGTTTTTCTTGATGTGTTTACTGAAAACACACATTTTAGAATGATTATAATATTATTCTGTTTTAATTCGGGAGAAAGGGCGGAGCCAAATAAACGGTTCATTACATTTAGCTTGAGGAGAAACAGCCTTGCCGCTTAGCGGTAAATCGTCGGTATTATTGCAAAACATTATAACTACAGTGTGTACCAGGCTGTAGTTACGAGGTTTTATTACAACACATTTTACAATTGAACATTCTTTCAATTTAGAAATGTGTTCATGCTCGTCCCGCACGTTTTTCTCTTATCTCAACCAAAATATCGAGCAGTAAACTCGTCGAATAACCTCTTTGCTTAGACACACCCTTTCAGGTGAAAAAAATTGGATTATACCCAATTTAATGCACGTATTGTGTATGATAGGTTCCTTTTCTTTGATCATTGTTGTTTAAGTCTTTGACATATTTAAAGGAACGGGGTTTCCACGAGACGTACTTTGGAACCAGGGTTTTGAAAATGATTATCGGGGAGTGAGTTCATTTCGCAACTCGGGTTCGTCTCGATGACAAATCGGGTTTCCATCTGAACAGCCTCAGATGAGACACTAGTGAAATCCACCTATTCAGAAAAATAGTTGCTCTTACGAGTTTTTTTTTCTCCAGCATCTGTATCACTGATATTCGACAGTATCATGACCTATTTACATACTGATCGATGATCATAACAACAATGATTATTACTAGTATAAGACTAAGTGACAGCGATCTGTATTTATTTCGTTTAAGAGACCCGTTTACGTGTATTGAGCTAAGAAGATGAAGCAATGGGTCTGCAACAGATGGTACCTGGATGATCGTATGAATGTGTTTACAGATAGGGACATTGCTATTCTCAAATTTTCGTTGATAATGATATGAAGATTTAAATTGCTTATTGTACTCCACTGCCATTTTCCCGACGGCACGTTCCCAATTTCTTCTTTTTATGCACATCTGTAGATGTAAGGATGCTGCGGTAGCACTTGTATGAGGAATCCATGGTTAGGTGCTCCAATTCATCTGGTATTTTGTTTCAGGAAAAGTATGTATTGAATTTGTTTTGTAACCACAACCAGGGAAAACTGCTACCGTGTTTTTTTTCTTTTTTTACTCTAAACAGGAATGAAAATCAAAGTGCTTGGAGCACTATATTTAAACGCCTCTCATTGATTGAGCGGAATTGTATGTAAATGATCGGCGTTTCATTACTTTATTTCGTTGAATTTGTGTTAAGATCGATTCTAAATCACTGCGGTCGTTTTTTCGCCAACGATGGTGGAGATAGAAGTCGAACAAGAGTGCCATGGTCACAATATACGCCGCCACTTATAAAACTTGAGACAAAAAAAAAATGACATTGACAAGGATTTATAAATATTCACACAAAAACCTGTAAAAAGTTGTGTTCACAAAAAGGTTTTTATAAATATCCAGTCAAAAACCTGGAAGGAATTGCGTTCACGAGACTGAAATATCATTAAGCCCTAGAGGCTAAGATTGAAGGGGGCATAACTCAGGCAAAAATCAATGAACCATAAAATCCTTACTTCATGCACATCTACCAATTAAGGTAATAACACCCACCAAGTTTCATAAGGATCCAGTCAGAATCTTAGAAGAAGTTGTGTTGACAAGGCTGCAATTTCAATCAGCCCCAGAGACTAAGTTTTAAGGGGGCATAACTCAGGCAAAAATCAACGAACATTAATCATTAATATCCAGCCATAAACGTAGGAGGACTTGCGTTGACAAGGCTGTAATTTCAATAAGCCCCACAGACTAACTTTTAAGGGGGCATAACTCAGGCAAAAATCAATGAACCATAAAATTCTTCCTTCATGCACATCTACCAATTGAGGTGATAACATTGACCAAGTTTCATTAAGATCCAGCCAGAAACTTAGGAGGAGTTGCGTTGACAAGGCTGCAATTACAATAAGCCCCAGAGACTAAGTTTTTAAGGGGCATAACTCTGGCAAAAATCAACGAACCATAAAATCCTTCCTTCATGCACATCTACCAATTGAGGTGATAACATTGACCAAGTTTCAAGAAGATCCAGCCAGAAACTTAGGAGGAGTTGCGTTGACAAGAAAAGTGGACGGACGGACGGACGGACGGACGGACGGACAGCCGGAGAAGATGACGCCAATATACGTCCGCCTCCGGCGGCGTATAAAAAAAGATGATTAAAAAGAACAAAACAATGTCTGAGTAGAATTCGAACCCAGGGCCTTCCGGATATAACAATGTCATGTGTAAAGAGTACAAGGTGAGTGCTCTGCTAAGTGAGCTATCGCGGCTTTCATTTATGTAGCGCGTTGGCTTACATTTTGAATAAATTGCTTTGTAGCGTACTTTATAAAATCAATGAAAAGGATAACTGACGACAATACTCATAGTAAACCGAAACAAGAAGACAAAAGTGCTAATCGCATGGCCTTAATTGAATTTGGTAATCAAATTAATAGTGATTATTCATAGCGACAAATCAGTTGTCTTGAAACGACAATCAAATCAATTTGAAGCCTGAGAAGGGTTTTCTGGTATTAAAGCCGATTTCGTATGTCCGAAACCGATCTTATAGAATTAAACACAGAAGAATGAATAAAATATCTTTCGTTCATGTACAATCCCGCTCAATCAATCAGAGACGTCCAATTACAGTGCTCTCAGCACTTTGATTTAAAAATGCTATAAGGGACGTTGTTCCAGATCCCGGCTCATACGTTTAGTGTATTCTAAATGGGCTAATTGTGTATATAACTCATCGGCTATAAAGTGAGAGTTGTATACAAACACTGAAAACAAAATACATAGTTTTAACATTTACCAAACCATTTATCGTAAGCTATACGAGCGATTTAATGTCCTAATTATTTTATTCCCAAAAAAGGAAGTGTTTGTGTTACGCCATTTATCAACAACAAGGAGTAAAGTGTTTGTATACAACTCTCACTTTATAGCCGATGAGTTATACATCTGGAACATTATATCAACGAATTTTGTTCATCTTCTTTGTGAAAAGGGAATGTCACCCCCTACATGACTGTACAAAAATCTTACCATGTTATCTCCCTTGACTTCCGTTATGACAACTGTCATAACTCAACCACAAACACCGTGACGTAAATGTACTTTTAGCTTTTGAGTCCCTCACTTTTGAGGGGGCACAATAACATTACTTTTTAAATAATTTTTGTAAATACCACGACGTCAATTATATACCTGTTATAGCTGCCCAGTCATAACTTTTCAAATCATTTTTCCACCGCAGCATTTCGACCTTAACTTTGAAAAAAATATCTGTGCGTATTATTAGACGTTTTTATTTTCAAATAGTACTATTTTTGAAGAATTACAAAATCATGAAATATACTCAGTTCCAAAAGAAAGTGTGCACTTTTAAATTTTGAAAATCTCGAAAAGTTTACCGTCTACCGTAAGGAAATTTTGTATGACATATCTCAAGACTATTGGCAAACGATATTTTGATTTAGAAATCACAAAGCACGCACGAATCTTCGGCTTTATTGCGATTTTGCATTTTTAGTGTTTTACGTATGCCTCACGTGCTGGGTGAGTTATTGGTCAGAAATTACACTCACTGCAAACCTTTTGTCATACCTTTACATAAAATCAAATTTTCATTACATTTGAACATAGTGCATTAAAGTGAAACGAATTACAGTTAACGTCGGTGAACACGACCGAACTTGGTGAAAACAAAAGCCGTCACCAAATTTGAATTTATACCGTATTTATGTTCTAATAACAAGTGTCCATTTTATGACATCTAATAGGCATACACATTTGTTGTAGAACGTTGTAGCACAGTTTGACGACAATTTACTAGACTACTAACGTAGCGATTACTAACGTTAACGTACACATAACGTCTTCAGGAAAGTTTAAACTTTAGCTTGGAAATTGCTTGAAAGACCTGATCAAACCCAACAACGGCATGTAATCGTGTAACTCTTTCCACAGAAGAAGCTATAACGGGTACATATCTCAACACCAACAACACCATAATGATCTGGCTGGGTGTGTGCAGTATGGACAGTTATATCGACATCTGTTTTGATGCCAATTTGCTTTAAGGTCTATTCTGAAGTATGATATCACTTTTACTCCCCAAATTGCCATTAACTTTTTGAAAATTAAGGTAAAAGCAAAACTCGAAAGTGCACACTTTCTTTTGGACCTGAGTATAGAACAATTGATGTCATTGCGCTTTGGTTACCGTACAAACCTTTTCCAATCAAAATTGATTTTTTGAAAGTACTGAAAATTCAATATTTAACAGACTAATTTTCTCAAATTCATAGGGACACACAGCATAGTTTCACTTACAATGCTTTCTACCAATTCTTGGCTAGAACATATAAAAATAACCCTCTTGAGGAATTAGAGATTTTCAGATAATTCAGATACATGTAGATCTATATGTGGAACAATTATTATACCCAAATTCAACGATTTTATTGATCTTATGGATCATATCTTTACATTTTGTTGCCCTTCAAAGACTAGATTGTGTTTACAAATGAAGACTGATATGTCTTCAATCTTTACAAGTAATTAATAGTTTAAGTATTGTCACCGCATCATGTTTTGATTGTCATGGTTACGGTTGCTAGGGTAACAATTTGATGGTATGAATATCTCAATACTCGCAACAAAACGGACACAGTTACTACATTTTTGCAGCAATTTGCCTTCATTTTCTAATCTTTTGGTTGAAATTTAATGAAAAAAAAAAATACTACAAGAACAAAAATAAAGCTCTATATTTCTTTATTGTTTTATTTCCCTTTGCAACAAAATTGATTTATAAGGACCTTGGGTAGCGCCTGAAAAGAATTACCCCACCCACTTTCAATATACAATATACACCAAACCAAAGGTCCGTTCGATTCATACTTTTCGGTAAAACACGTCCCCTTTATGTACCTATCTGTGGTAAAAATTTCATTGGAAAATTTAGGTCCCAGGAAAATGGCCTTATGGAAACCCCTCCTTCACACGACTTCTTTATTTCTTGTCGATTAATTCCCGATCATTTTTGCCGACTACGCTCGATCGTCCCGATAACTCTTGACGACCATGCTCGATCAGTACTCGATCGCTTGATCGAGCTTGGTCGAGCTCGATCGAGTTGATTTGGTTGGCAATGGGAACGCGCCTTTATAACAAACAAATAAGTTTGTATTTAAAAACAAGTTTTTGGTGCTGAAAAACACAAAATCAATTTGAATTTAATGCAGTTAGTACATGTAGATAGATTTCCCTATCTAAAACATACCATTGTAGATCGCTAGAATTTCCGACTTGAATATATTTCTAGCAGACCATGTTTTCTCATCTTATTGCGGTTATGTTATCGTACTCAGTTTATGATCTGCAGATATCTGGTTTGTGTAAATATCAATCTTGCACAAAACATATTCATGAGCCAGGATCTTGGAAAAAATGTTGCAAAGGGAGAGAATGCTGATTATCAACATTTTCTTAATTTGTCTCAATGTTTTCCAAAGTCTATCCTCTTCTGGACGTCGAAACCAGGTCAGGTTTGGAAAGGATTTAAGGTATAAAACCCCTCAAAAGCACCAAAGAGTCAGAGGCGAAATTAGAAAAGTGCAAATAGTTCCTAAACTGTGTTACATTTCCTTTCAAAATACAAACATAATCATTTTGCACGGTTTAGAATTTTGAATTAATGCATACTTATGGAAATATTTGACAAACATGTTCAAAATTACCTCCCTTGCATATGAATAAAGAGTTAAATTATATATATGATATTTGTAAATTATTTTGTTCTTGAAGCATTATCTTGAAATTTGATGCATTTCGTATGGCTAGAAAGTTATGATTTTTTCAGGGTCTGTAAACCTTAATAATTTCAGATAACCATGCGTCTAGATCAAGGTTTACCTTAAAAGTGAATGCTTTTCTGGATTTACAATTGTTACGGGTAAGGAATGGCACTCTCAAAGGCGCGTACGGTGTGCACTAATTTACCTCATCGAAATCAATGGAGTATAAGCTGAGAGTGAGAAACAGAAAAGGTAAAGGGATAATTCCAAACCCCGACCTCTTTTTCCAAATAGCAAACAATATACTCTTGCAATTCGAATGATATTGAAAAGGCACTTTAATGTATGTTAAATTGGCAAAGTTAGGGTCTATGTACAATATGTAGCATATAAAACATTAATGAAAATGGAGAAAATGCTTATTTTCAGGATTTTATTCTTTTGCTTCAATGTTTTTCTCAAACATTTTTCTATCAGGGACGTCAAAACTGGGTCTTGTTTTTTGGAAGGATTAACCTTGACCGAGAATTTACTTCGGGTCAATCGGATTTTCAAAACGACAATAATACGGTGTATAATCACGTGACTCAGAATTTCCGATAATCTTCAATATCTTTTTTAATGCTTGACCAATTTGAATTCGGTTCAAAGCAGAGAATGTGGGAAAATGCCAGGAATAAGCTGGACGTGTTGGATTTTTAAAAAAAATAACTGATAAAAAGTTATTGAATATAAAGCAAAATTTTGGGTTATCTTCAATAACTTTTTTATCAGTTGATTTTTCAAAAATCGATTACCTCCATTTAATGCGTGACGTCTGTCCAGATGCTCCTCTTTCAAACCGATTTCAAATCGGTCCAGTATTTACAAAATTATTAAAGATTTTCTGAAAATATTGTATCACGTGATTACCAACCGTGAATTATACAATTGTCTTCATTCAAAAAACAGCAGACAAAGAGATTCATAAGAACTTAAATTTGCGGAATTTGTTTTGGTCTTCGAGATAGCAATTATTGAGGGAAAACGAAAAAAATCCTGATTATCATTTATTCATTGCTTTCCGATTCATTCTCTTCTCTTTCAATTTTAAGACTAGCGATTGTTTGCGAAATAATCTGCCTTCTATCTCCAGGATTAAAAAAACTTGATACATACTAATATGTGAGAATGAAGATCGAATAGTAAGGATAAATGATAAATGCACCATGATAATAGATAAACGAGGAAACTATTTTAACATGTGTCATATCGGTAACCGTTTTAGTCCCATTGGCATCTTCAAATGTAATTCCCATACCAGGGATTCAGGTTTAAGGGGGAATGCTCCAGTTTCCTAAATTCTTTCCCAAAAATAGAATCTATTTATATTTTGTATGTTGAAATTACATGTTATTACCAATTGAAAAATAAAATAAAAATGGATGGTCAGCGATCTTGTTTGAATTTAATAGGCATTCGTATCACATACCCCTACATCGAAAAAATGCACAATTTCTTGCACCTGTCCAAGGTCACTAAAATGCTAATAAAATGTTGTATACTCATCGTTTAGTCCCGAAAACGGTTTTAAAGTAACGTCTTAATTTAATACCAACGGAAAACCCAAAATATGTGCTATTATAAGCACGTAAATGTATAAAACAGCATGCTCACGTGTTTGGTTAGATCAACGAAGCTGGAGTGTTTTATGTCAAAATTTGCACATTTTTGGAAATATTTCAAGTTCTACATAATAGAATTTGATAAAACTCACTCTTTGTATTACGCAACATGTCCTGGTAATAATTCAAAAAGAAAATGTATAGGTCAGCGCACGTATTAGTAAATTAGAGCAATTTTTATCAGCCAAACATGGATAAAATGACGCAAAACAGTGGTAACTGCATACAAACTTACTACTGTCTTGCTTTAAATAATCGATTTCCATCTTGAGGAAATCAGTTTCGCATAATAAATACACTTTTACCGTAGAAAATGGTAAATTGTAATGATGTGTTATATTATTGAAAATATGGTAGCGAAACATGTTGGTACGAAACATTCAATTTACTACAGAAATGTCAGAGCATTCCGAAAAACTGGAGCATTCCCCCTTAATCAGACTTATTTATAGATTAAGGTATTCCATCCATCATTAGATACCAAACAATTCGTGCAACTTCGGCGTCATTCATCGCGACGGAAATTGACGAGTGTATAGCCTCGCTAATTTACGTTGCCACCATCATAGTCTTCAATCAGAACCAAGATAACATGAGCGAAAATGACAATTTTCTCAAATTCAAAGGTATATAACTAAAGTCTTTCTGTTCCGTCCAGGCTGCCAAGTTTGATAAGACGGTCACTAAAGAAATTTTCTAGCCAAGTCTGGTTCAAATTGTTCCAATAGTTGAATTTTAAAGAATTTTTCATGATTTCTCAGAGTCGGAGAAGCTACATCCTGCTACGCCCTCATGTTTTGGACGATTCAAATATTCGTGAACAATTTTTAAATGGATCACACAAGGAACTTTTCTGTCAAGTTTGATCATAATTGACCTAACAGTTAACGGGGAAGAATATTTTTGAAGAATTATCTAACGATTGCTTTTGGTCCGATGAGCCCCGCCATGCCACATCCCATTTTGTGGCAAATAAAAGAAATCACACAAATCAGTTGAGGACAATCACTCAAGTAACCAATTTTGTTCAAATGGACAAAATTGTAGAATTTTTAGAATTTTGAGAAAAATCAGATTAACATCATACATCCGGACCAGCTTGTATACACGCGTATATTTCGATCTAGATTCAAGTTGTTATATACAAACTTGACCTGTAGCAGTTCAAAGAGAGCAGTTTTGATCGTGTAAAGACTTTTGCACAGAATGATAGGTCTGAAACAAGAGAAACAAGGGTTGTACTTCCAGATCACAACTGGCATGTTCACGCTTTATGTATAGCTCCTGTGCTAAAAATGGCAATGCTTCTGTCTTACCGTTTAACCCTTTCCCACACGACAAAATTATAGGACGGTCCAATTCGACGACAACATGGATGTTAATAAAGATTGGAATTGAGAGTGATATAGCCAAGAAAATGTTGAGGCAAAAGGAGAAACTGCTGGTCATCAGCAGTTTCTTCTTTTGTCTCAATGTTTTCACATGCCTATTCTTTTAGGGGCGTCAAACCAGATCTTGTTTTGGTAAGGGTTAAACGTTTATTTTTCAATCGCGTAGTAGAGAGTAAAGGTTAGAACATGCATAACCCCTCGAATTGTAAAAAAAAACAAAACAAAACAAAAAAACAAACATTTGTAGATGTTTTAATGAAATATACATGCACAAATGCTCCAAACCGTTGGGAAAACGGACCTACCATGATAGAATTGACCGAATCCAGCTTTGTTGTTGAATTTAGGGACATTGCAATTATAATTGACCTTGCAATAAGTCCAAAGACAAATAAATAACAATGAAGATATAACAAGAGCACACATTTACTTTAGCACTATTTGGCTTCCTTGTTTGTTAAATCTTTTCATAAAAAATGCCTGGTTTTGACATTCTTCGTAAAAAAAGCTTTGGGAAACATTTTGATAACAGATGGAAATATGTTGATGAACTTTTGTAGACTCTGTCTATATTGCATAAAAATACTTTCTTTATCAATATACATTTCATAAATGGTAACACTAGTACGATTCAAATTCCAAATGATTTTTGTCGTTCGGGAAAGGGTTAAAAATGGGAAAATCGAAGTAATTGTTTGATCTATGTAGATTGACATTGGTTAACCCTTTCCCAAACAAGACCTGGTTTTGACGTCTAAGAGAATAGGCTTGGGAAAACATTGAGGCAAAAGAAGAAGTGCTGATAATCAGCACTTTCTCCTTTTGTCTCAATATTTTCTGGGCTAAATTGTCCACAAATTTCGTCTTCATTGGTGTTCATTTTATCACCTTCAGCAGCTTTCGATTTGGATCAGTCTTGAATTTTGTCGTTTGAGAAAGGGTTAAATAACTGGACCCGGGGGCTAAAATGTTATGGAATAGCTTCCAGTAGAATCCAGCCCCTGAATCCTTTTCCAGAGTCAATATACGGTAGAATTTTGAATTGATAAGAAAGAACATGTGGAGCGAGAAAGCAAAATGTCAATCAGCATTTTCCTTTTTCTCCCAAAGTTTCCACAAATATAATTTCACATAAATCTTTCTATTGGAGTTGCCAAAATTATTACCGATTCGGAAAGCAGCCATTCCCACAAATTGATGGTTTTTTTAGTTTTACGTTTCATTGGATTAAATGTTTGGAAAACATCATTGAAAATAAAGAAATTTCTTTTAGCAAGCAATTTCTTAATTACTCTCAATATTTTCTACCCAGAAAATAATGTATCATACCAAAGAAAAGATTAAGACAAAAGGAGAAAATTTCCTTTAAAAGCTTTATATTGCTGTGATGTTTCTTCTGTGCCAATGTCCAGCTTCTTTTCTTGCTAAAAAGACTTGGTGGTTGCATGATTTTTTTTTTCAAAGAAATCGAGTGTCGCTGCTTTTTTGTCAGAACTTTAATTTGGATTATTGGTAAATCCTTTGCCAAACAACAAAACATTAAAAGAGTTCAAGATGTTGTAGACGACAATAAAGACTGTTTAATTTTTCGTCTTTCTGACAAGAAAACATTGTGGGAAATGAAGAAATTTGCTTTTAACAAGCATTTTCTTTATTTAACTGGTTGGCGTCAAAAGGAGACATTGTGTGGAAATGGGATAAGTTCATCATGACTTAGCCAATGCATAATGTGTCCCATGCTTTGCTACAGTGTATGTATCATCTGGAACAAAAATATTTTCGGCTAGGCTATCCGTGTGTTCCGTTCTTATTTCATGGGAGTGGGTGTCATTAAGAATTTGTCAAATACACTCAAGTTCCTGTGTGGACGAAAGAAAGGCGACATAATTTTGAATATTATTTCTAACGAGGTGTATTTTTTATCCTGTATATTATCTAACATTGTCGTCATCTTATTAAAATGAGTCCTGGGTAATATTTACATCAACCAACCACCTAATGCTCTTACATGTTTATCATGTTTTGTTTGAAAATTGAAATTATATTTAATCGACTGATCCTGTATACTATTTATTATATTATTTTATTATCCTCGTCATATTTACACCAACCAAACAATCAATGCTCATACATCTGCTCTCTCACATATCTCGAATCTAAACTTCTCAGTGCGTTCAGTGCTTTGATCTTACACAGTAATCATTTTTTAGATTTGAACAATACTGAATCGGTCAAAAACAGTTTCGATTATTGTCAGTCTGTTCGTGCTCAATGAACCCCTTTTTGGCATGGCAAATGATTTTTAATAACTTCCTAATGTTGTAATGTTACTTTAACCCTTTCCTAATCAGGACCTCGTTTGACGTCCCTAATACGTGATGTCATTTTTTCCTTTTACCTCAAATTTTGTTCTATACTGTGCATACGTCATTTTGAAATTAATCAACGACCGTTGTGCCATCTGCAGCAACTTTTTCCTTGTAACAATCATTTTAGACATAGCGAAATTTGAAGATGTTGCAGACGACAATTTCAAATGCATAAAATTGTACACTTTTTGGTCGTTCCCGGTAGAAAACATTGTGGGAAATGAAGAAATTGCTTGTCACAAGCGATTTCTGCATTTTCCACACTGTTTTCTAAGGCCTTTTTTCTTAATGGCCGTCAAAAAGCGTCAGCGTTTGAAATAGGTTAAGAAAGGATTTAATATTAGGTAGATCCACCTCGCCGTAATCCGATCTATTGTCTCACATTGAAACGTGACGATTTATTATGTCCGAAACCCCGTTAGTCCATTCTATATTTCATCATATGACCGCACTTTGTTTACTTTTCAGGATAAAGCCTTCTGTGTTTGATTTTTCACCAAGTAGGAGACTATTTGTGTGGAATAAACTTTGAAGTAAAATGTGCAAAGCTTAAGTGGGGGTGATTTTTTACTACGATCTCTGTGTTTTGGTTTTATTTAATCGCCCGACTGTCTTTATTTTCGTTTTGAAAAAGAAAAAAAATCCTTTGGAGATAAAATGTTGTTGCTTGCAGTGGCATGGATTACGAATTTGTTAATTTCACAAGGTAATGCGTTTTGTATTTTTTTTTTTTTTTTGCTACGAATGTTATTAAAAGATAACCATTACCCCATCAAGAAGTATTATCATTTACAGAACTGACACACCTGAAATCGACCATAATTATCAAAATAAGAAATATGAGAAAAGAACATTGATGTTTCTTACATCTCCGAGAATAATTCTATAAGTTGGGCGTTTTATCAACGTTGCTAAAGCAGAATTTCATTATATAACAGCGGCGTTTTTTTTTATTATTTTGTCCGTCTATTTCTCCCGTCATTTTGAACCGACATTTTGAATGGTATACATTCTTGAGTTAAAATGAGGAATAGTGGTGCTGTTTTAGGAAATGAAAAAAAAAAAAATGTTTGAAAAAAAAAAACAAACAAAAAAAAAACAACAACAACAAAAAACAAACAAACATAAAAAAAACAAAAGAAAAGCACACACACAAAAAAAAAACGCAAATAAGTAAATTAAAAAAACACAAACAAACACACACAATAAGGTCTTTGAAAATATAAAGGAAACACATAGGCTATTCGTTTTCCTAAAAGTTAAAACTTCATAAAGTCATTTGTAACCCGTCGTGCTAAAAGGGACCTTATCGGGTGTGTGAAAAATATCGACCCTAGTCAGTCTGTGCAGTCCGCGCAGCCAGACTAGGGCCGACACTTTTCACTTTTATGTAATTTTCTTAACCCGGTATGTTTTCTCTATCTTACATATGTTCATTTATTGCATACGGGATCTGATCGACCTGTGCTGCGTATGACCAGTTTGTCAAAATTTGGATAAGGTCCTTTTTACCGTGACGGGTCACATTTACAGTCGACACTCGTTGTGTCGAAGTCAGAGGGGCCATCAAAATATCTCGACAAATCCGGAGTTCGACTCATCCGATTTTGATTATTTTTCGATGGAAAACGTTATTTAACCATTTTTCATGGTCATCGTATGTGTCCATGATTGAAATATTTTAGGAAAAGGAAAGAAATTGCTCGAAACGAGCAATTTCTATCCTTTTCCTACTAAATTTCATTGGCTGTATTTGTTTCAGAATTATTTTGATTAAACATTTTGATATCCATATGTTGAGGACGGGACACGACTTTAACTTCGACTTAAGCGGAATTTTGACTTATCCGATGTCGACATAACGAGTGTCGACTGTTTATCAATTGGAAGGAAAATGAAAGACATGCATCCTAAATTAGTAAAAATGTCCATTTTAAAATGGAGAAATGCAGCAAAGGTTTTCAAACAAAACTTTTATGTTTTTGTAGAATAAAATCATGTAAAAGAGACGATTTCATTTTTGTTAGCTCACCTGAGCACGAAGTGCTAAGGTGAGGTATTGTGATCTATCAATGTCCGGCGTCCGTCTGTCCGTCTGTCCGTCTGTCCGTCTGTCCGTCACGGCGTCAACAATTTCTTTAAACGACATCTCCTCCTAAACTACTGGGTCAAATTCAACCAAACTTGGCAGAAATGTTCCTTGGGTGGTCCTTTATGAAAATTGCTAAAATGATTGAAATCCATGAAAAACTTTGGTTGCCGTGGCATCTGAAAATGGGAAATTTCACAAAAGCTCAAAAATTTCTTTAAACGACATCTCCTCCTAAACTACTGGGTCAAATTCAACCAAACTTAGCAGAAATGTTCCTTGGGTGGTCCTTTATAAAAATTGCTAAAAGAATTGAAATCCATGAAAAACTCTGGTTGCCGTGGCATCTGAAAATGGGAAATTTCACAAAAGCTCAAAAATTTCTTTAAACGACATCTCCTCCTAAACTACTGGGTCAAAATCAACCAAACTTGGCAGAAATGTTCCTTGGGTGATCCTTTATAAAATTGCTAAAAAAATTGAAATCCATGAAAAACTCTGGTTGCCGTGGCATCTGAAAATGGGAAATTTCACAAAAGCTCAACAATTTCTTTAAACGACATCTCCTCCTAAACTACTGGGTCAAAATCAACCAAACTTGGCAGAAATGTTCCTTGGGTGGTCCTTTATAAGAATTGCTAAAAGAATTGAAATCAATGTAAAACTCTGGTTGCCGTGGCATCGGAAAATGGAAAATTTCACAAAAACTTAACAACTTCTTTAAACGACATCTCCTCCTTAACTTCTGGGTTAAAATCAACCAAATTTGGCAGAAATGTTCCTTGGGTGGCCCCTTATTAAAATTTCTAAAAGAATTGAAATCCATGAAAAACTCTGGTTGCTGTGGCATCAGAAAATGGAAAATGTCATAAAACTCATCAATTTTTGTAAACGACATCTCCTCCTAAATTACATGGCCAAATTCTTCTCTGGGACCACAATGCGTAATATATGCAAAGTTATTTGGCATTATTAAAACATTACTCAGGTGAGCGATTTAGGGCCCTCAGGGTCCTCTTGTTTTATATAATTTTTATCATCCATTTCTTTTGCAACTCAATTTTTAAAGATGAAACAAAAAAATCTTAATACCTTTATTGATAACAGCTATTTATACGTTCATACACAAGCAAATTATTTTATTACAGTAAAGATACAGATAAGACAATAATTGTTGGTAGTTTGATCCACTCTACACTCTACAATAAATAAATAAATAAAATAATGAAAGAAGTTTTTCTACTGTTCGCGTTTTCAGGAAAACTGCATCGCCTGTCTATAGTCACGGCGGGGGATTGCGGGACACGTCGATTGTAGAAATCTCCAAAACTTTGTTAATAAGAGACCAATCTAAAATTAGTTTCAAGCTGAGAATGCTGAAATACGTCAAGAATTTACTGTCATGTGTGGTAGATCATTTCAAATCTGTTGATAATCAGACAGTCAATAACTTTTTATGGCTGTTTTTTTTAAAACATCTACCACATCCACTTTAGAAATTCATGGGGGTTTCCAGCATCTCGGTTTCAAACCAATTTCAAATTGGTCACGTAACGAAATTGTATCGTCACGTAATTCCTAATCGTGATATTGTTGTTAGTATTTTGTATGATATAAAAAAAGTAACTTAGTCACCATAGATTGTTCACGTATACAGAAATTCCTGACAATAAGTGGTCACATGATAGAACTGCATCGAGTGAATATATCGTGGCTTTTCATCTTCATTTACGAGGTTCTTTTTGATAAGCATCGATATATCTTCGCAAACTCCATTTCCAAAGAATCAACTCTCATCAAAGTTTAAAAAGGTTTCGGTTTAAAATATGTGCATACAACGACATGATACCATATATCATTTTTTTAATAATTCTGGTACGAGCGTAATATATGACCGATTTAAAAAGGCTTGAAGGACAGACGGGGGAAATCGTCAGGGATTTGTTGAATGTAAAGCATCTTTTGAAAGTCACACGATAAAAAGTTTTGGTTCGTCATCAATAAATTTTTATCAGTTTTTTTTAAAAACAAATTCATTGATTCCAGAAATTGCTGACATTTTCCCCTCTTCTCTGCTTCAAACTATTTAGCTACTACTGGTGCTATGAATAGAACATAACAAAGCTTTTTTGGGTTGTTTTGTTGTGTGTAGACCCATAGAAGTCTATCTGTTTTGGAAAGGGTATATTAAGGCAGAATACCCGTAATGTTGCCATTTTGAGATTTAAAAAAAAAACATCGGCTTTTTTTTTTTCGAGCGTCGTCGTTTTGTATCCGAACTTATTCAGGCGCGGTCGTAAACATTTGGTAGTGGAAAGTTCTACCACCGACTGTTTTCGACGTCGCCGGAATAATTCCGGCGTCGCGCGAATCTCATTAGGGATAGACTACCTTAAAGGCAGAATAACACTTAACATCTTGCAAATTTTCCGAGAACTTCGTACAAAAAAATAAATATACCGGTATATTATTAAAATATGGTCTTTAAATTGCATATATGCCAAATCTTAGCTTTCTACCTTGTGTATTGGCTTAGATGTCGATGGATTTAAAACCCCATGATTTGTTGTCCCGGGGATAATATTTACAATAATGGAACATAATGGGGTTTTAAATCTGTCGACATCCTAGCCAATACACAAGATAGAAAGCCAAGATTTGGCATAGATTCAATTTAAAGGCCTTATTTTCATAATACATATTTATTTTGTACGAATTTCTCGGAAAATTTGCATGATTTTAAGTGCCATTCCCCCTTTAAAATGCGTAACGAACTCTGATCAATGTACTTTGACGTTTCAATAACAATGTCTCTTAAACAGTTCATTCTTAAATTGGGCCATGGATTAACCTTGTCCAAAACGAGACCTTCTTCTGACATCCCTGATTGAATATGTTGGGGAAAACGTTGAGACAAGAGAAGAAAATGCTGTTAATCAGCATTTTATCCTGTCTTCCCAATATTTTCTTGACTATAATATTCACCAATTATAGATTTTGTAACATGCATTTTGTCGATTGCGCCAGATTGTTGTTGATATTATATTCGAATTTTCACTGACCTTCACTGACCAGCATAACACTAATCCGACATGGTATTTTGAACTTTTAGTTCATTTAAGGTAGTCGCGGTCACTTAGTATATCCTAATCTTTTAGCAATTTTAAATATTAAAAAAAACATAACAAAATAAAATGTTATACTTTACCAGATTTAGATAATAATCATTCAAGATCATTATGTTTCCGAGCATTGCCAATTATTAGTTATGCCATTTGAGTAGGTATCGAGCCATTATTGCGTTCCTCTTACCCCAGAAATGCCTAAAATAAACATGAAAAAGTAACTCAAAAAGTATAGTAGAATATAAGCCTGGCCGTAGGAACTCAATGCCAATTATTTCTTCTAGATATTTCAGGGAATTTCATTATTTTATGACGGAGCGCTTTCTAAACAAATAAGGTTTTAAAATACAACAATGGGTTGCAAACACGGATACAATGGCGGGATGAGTCCGGAGTCTGGACTCCCCCGAACCTTGCCCCACGATTATCGAATTGATTTATAGCCATTTTCGGGTGTCAAGCTCAGTCGGAAGAATCGGGCTCTTAATATAATTGAAGTTTTTTCTTGCAGTACAGAGTGCGAACCCTTCTATAAAGATTCCACACACGCATCCACCAACAAAGAAGATAAATGGTTATAACACACTGACTGTCGAGAAGGATACAGATTGTCTCATCTCATGTGTTGTATCCAACAGACCATCGTTTAGAAAAGTAAGTTATATAGAGGATAATCGTTTGTTTCAGTGTAAGATCGATTTATATTTCACTGAGTGAACAACAAAAGCTTTATTTTCACGAGAGGCGAAGCCACGAGTGAAAATGTAGCTTTCGTTGGTCACGAAATGAAATATAAATCAATCTTACTCGCAAAACAAACGATTATTCTATTTCTTTAATGCAACAATTTTATGACAGATTTTCTTAAAGCGCGTCATTTTGCACGTGACTGCTATGCGACGCTTATGGTGACGTCACTTATTTGGCCCGGCTTAGATAACATTCAGATAGGCAATTGGATCACCAAGGACAACTCTATCGAATCATACCTTGGATGTGTGTGTATGAAGAAATCTTGAAAAAAATTGGATTTCTTAGCCGGAAGTGGCTACGCTTCATTAAGTAGTTTTCCACGGTCAACCAAATGCACAACCATGGCAACTTGCGGGACTTGCAGGTTGTAATCATTCTAAAAAGAGAGGACACTGGAACTGCAAACAATCTATTTCAGTATCATTGTCGCGTCATTGTTGACATAAGTCACAGACGAACGTTTTGAATTTTTGTTCTATTCTATTCTATTCATAGTCTAAAAGTAGTTCTACGAGATGCATCCAAGGTATGATTCGATAGAGTTGTCCTTGGTGATCCAATTGGTCAGATAGGGTAAAATGAACGAAAGCGGGGCACAAGTTTTTGATAATTTCACTGGATGGGCGGTGAGTTTATCGAAACAAGAGGGCCATTGGCCCTGAAGCGCTCACCTTATATAATAACTTTTTGTACACCAGTTTTCAGGTTGATTGGGCAAAACATGTGACCTCTAGGGTGCACACAAGGTTTAACTAAGATTTGACCTCGTGACCTAGAATTGATAAAGACAATCATTCTGATCAAATTTCAGGTTGATTGGGCAAAATTTGGCCTCTAGAGTGCACACAAGGTTTTACAAAGATTTGACCTCATGACCTAGTTTATGACCCCAGATGACCCAATTTTGAACTTGTCTGAGAATTGATCAAGACAATCATTCTGATCAATTTTCAGGTTAATTGGGCAAAAAATGTGGCCTCTAGAGTGCACACAAGTTTTTTTTAAGATTTGACCACGTGACCTAGTTTTTGACCCAAGTTGACTGAATTATATACTTGTCCAAAATTTTATCAAGACAACCATTCTGATCAATTTTCAGGTTGATTGGGCAAAAAATGTGGCCTCTAGAGTGCACACAAGGTTTTTCTAAGATTTGACCCTGTGACCTAGTTTTTGACCCCAGATGATCCAATTTCAAAGTTATTTGAGCTTTCATCAAGACGATCATTCTGATTAATTTTCAGATTGATTGGGCAAAAAATGTGGCCTCTAGAGTGCACACAATGTTTTTCTAAGATTTGAACTTGTGACCTAGTTTTTGACCCCAGATGACCCAATTTCGAGCTTGTTCAAAATTTTATCAAGACAATCATTCTGAGCAAATTTCAGGTTGGTTGGGCAAAAAAATGTGGCCTCTAGAGTGCACACAAGGTTTACTAAGATTTGACCTCGTGACCTAGTTTTTGACCCCAGATGATCCAATTTCAAACTTGTCTGAGATTTGACCAAGACAATCATTCTGATAAATTTTCAGGTTGATCGGGCAAAAAATGTGGCCTCTAGAGTGCACACAAGGTTTTTCTAAGATTTGACCCCGTGACCTAGTTTTTGACCCCAGACAACCAAATTTTGCACTTGTCCGAGATTTTACCAATACAATTATTCTGAGCACATTTCAGATTGATTGGGCAAAAAATGTGGCCTCTAGAGTGCACACAAGGTTTTTCTAAGATTTGACCCCGTGACCTAGTTTTTGCCCCAGATGACCCAATTTCGAACTTGTCCGAGATTTTATCAAGACAATCATTCTGATCAATTTTCAGGTTGATTGGGCAAAAAATGTGGCCTCTAGAGTGCACACAAGGTTTTACTAAGATTTGACCTCGTGACCTAGTTTTTGACCCCAGATAACCCAATTTCGGACTTGTCCAAGATTTTATCAAGACAATCATTCTGAGCAAATTTCGGGTTGATTGGGCAAAAAATGTGGCCTCTAGAGTGCACACAAGGTTTTTCTAAGATTTGACCCCGTGACCTAGTTTTTGACCCCAGATGACCCAATTTCAAACTTATCCGAGATTTCATCAAGACAATCATTCTGAGCAAATTTCAGGTTGATTGGGCAAAAAATGTGGCCTCTAGAGTGCCACAAGGCAAAGTTTGACGGACGACGGACGACGGACGACTGACGACGGACGACACACGACGGACGCCGGACACAGCGGTATCACAATAGCTCACCATGAGCACATTCGTGCTCAGGTGAGCTAATGATAATCTACCGTTATTTCCCGATAATCCACCGAAAAGCATTAAAGAAGCAACTTTCATTTGATTCAATTTTTGATACAAAGCTATAATTTCACCAATATCATATACATATCTCAAAATTCTGGTAGAATAATTTCGACATGGAGTCACCAAAGTCTAGGTATTATTTACAATATTTGGCTTGTAAAAACGTTTCTAAATACGATGATTGTATCGGTCAGGTGCCAATATTTGATGAGAGCTGATTGTAAAGTGATATAGTTTATCTCCGAAAAAAGTTTTTCATACCATTCATTGCTAATCTGTGCACATGTACTCGTTTTCATCATTTAGGACAAATTACTAAACTGTGTCAATCAATCAACAAACTCCATACAGCGACAATGCCTTACATTATTGTCCAGCAAGATTAACCCGGGACATCTGCATATGTAATGACCCCACTTCGGCTATGTTTTGTTAAGACGGTCAACTAACGGACTTATCGCACGAAAATTAAGTTGTCCCGGGTTAACCTTGCTGGACAAAATCACTGCAGGCATATAAATCACGTGACCATGGTGAATGTCACGTGATATCGTAAAGATGGCGGAAATTTATTTATATTTCTGAAATCATTTTTTAAATCCAATTATACTTTTTATTTGGATTCATATCTGACACCTCATATTCTTAAAACATCACTTAAAGTTAAAGTTTCTCTTTAAAGTCTATTTTCACTTGCGTGTTCAACCGACTTTACACTTTAACCCACGATCACTGAGTCTCAAGTCGGCTGTTAACAGTCGGCGCCTTCGGCAGCCACAGCTCTTTGACTTTCAACTCTCCCGTGTACCCATTTATACACCTGGGTGAAGAGGAGCAACGTGGGATAAGTTTTTTGCTCAGAAAAATTCCCGTGGCGCTGGCGGGATTTGAACCCAGGATCCCTCGATCCCCAAGCCCGCGTCCTACCACTAGACCACGGCGCCCCAAGCATGTTTACTTAAACAAAAAATCAAAATGAAAATATTTCAATTACCTAAAATCTTGGTAACTCAAGCTGTGCCGGCAGAGATCTCTCCAAGCCAAATTCAGGGGAGATAACTGCGAAGGAGATTGATCAATCAATCGCTTAGAATTATCCAAAATGAAATATATTTCGACAAATTGACTGATAAAGATTGACTCTGAATTTCCGCACATTGTTACTTAGATCTAAACACAGATCTCGACACCGAGAATGCACACCGAACGTTTCGAATATAGACAGACTACCGGGATGTAGAGACTGACAATACTTGATCCTTTACTCAGGTCAGATCATCTTATTTAACACTTTCCCAAACTACAAAATTTTAGGGTGATTTAATTTGAAAGCTGCTGCTGACGACAAAAAAGATGTTGTTAGAGATAGAATCAGTGTATAATACAGCAAAAAAAATATTGAGACAAAAAGAGAAACTGCTGGTTATCAGCAGTTTCTTCTTTTGTCTCAATGTTTCTATTTGGGACGTGAAAACCAGGTCTTGTTTGGGAAAGGGTTTATGTTATCCAACATATTATATGTTTAGTAAGAGCGCCGCATTGTTGCGCTGTTTACGCATAGAATATTGTTTGGCATGGTAAGACAGTTCATTGTTTGGAGCTTTTTTAACGTTTTCAGACTCAGTGGTATTTCCAGCATCTCGGCTCTGACATTGTTATACCCATTGCCACCGACACCGACACAAACAATGGGTTTAAATACCAAATAGACAAACCTGCCAACAATATGTGGAGACTCAAGGTGCGTAACGTGCAGGAGTCTGACCAGGGTACTTACATATGTCGGATACAACTGAATGGCTTCCAGAGCGCTCAAGGAGTGAGGGTCATACGGGTTGTCCGTGAGTATAATCGCTGCTTTTCAACGAAAACCTCGTAACTGCAGCTTGTTATAAGCTGCAGTTACGAAGTTTTTGTTGAAAAGCGACGATATTCTGTTACACATTAATGTCGAGATAAAGGTTAGAAAAATTACGAGGAAAACGAAGACATGCTTATGGTCAGAAAAATGATAACTGGCCGAAGGGTACTCACCGCTAAACGGCGACGTGTTTGCTCATTAGGTCAAGGTGCTATGAGTTGTTTTTGACTATATATTCAGATACCTTCACAGAATTTGACATTTGTTACTTCCAAATCGGTGCAGGTCTGAAATACAATACGAGGAAATTTAAGAACACGGTCCTTCCCAACAATGTATACAAATTACCGAACATTAAATCTGTAATATACGAAATGGACTACATGTTTGTGTAGTTGTATACATGGGCACAATAGATTCAGTATGTAATCTGCAACGATGTTTCGTGATAAAGGTAATAACTATTCGTCTCATTTGCACTGGGAACATGTTTGCAGACCCTGGTTTAAATAGCATCACATCGTCGCTTTTCTTCGAGAAACTCGTAAATGCAGCTGATGCTTGATTTAAGCTGTAGTAATAATGTTTTCAATATAAAAAAGTCAATAAAAATAGAAATAAAAAAACAAACAAATCCAAAACAGCGCTTATTTGGTACACCGGCACCGTAACACGTGGCTTAAAAATACTGTCAGAAAAAGTCGGATGGTACCTCCATACACATGTAAAAGTCACGTTCGTCGCATATAAAGTTTCAAACAAATTATCTGTAACCGAGACATTTGTTCCACTAACATAAGCAGGTTTTTGTGATCCTAAATTGTTTTACCTCGTTAAAAAGTAACACAATATTTATGTCTAGTCACATAACAAAAGAGCCTAATGATACTTTGCAAATAAAAAAAAAGGTCCTAATTAAGCAAGATTATGACAAGATATATCTGTTCGCATTAAGGAAAGATTTTTTAGATAAACTCTTACCAATTACAACCATTTTGATTGAGATATGGAAGCCGTAGATTCATCACAGTGACCAGAAAACATGCTCATAGACATTTGTTTACTTCCAAGACTGCATCGTTAATTTTTTCTATAATCTATGTTGTCATATTACTTATTTGTAAATTTCATTTTCATGGTATCGTAATTGTAATGTAATTTCTTGTATTTATTTCCATATTCGAGTAGAGTCTACTAAAATTAAGTCTCTATGATGTATGTTAAGCTGTTCGCCAAATATGAACATGTCTTGCATTGAGGCCAATGTCATGTCAAATAAAGTACATGTAAAGAAGACAACAGTATTTTAGAGTAGAATTGTAATACTTTTACTGATTTTATACTCTCTTTACATCGTTCTTTGATCGATTACAACGTTTTACTACGAATCGATCAAGTTGAATTTGAATCGATCGATATGAGCGATTTAGTCTGTTTAGAGAGTACTTGTTTTACGGAATTTCGACTCGTGTTACTTGGCAGAATAACTTATTCTCGAGAACATGATGCGGATAAAGAATATATGTAATGCGTGTAAAATTAAGCACAGAAAATATTGAGGCAAAAGAAGAAAATGCTGATTATCAGCACTTTCTTCTTATGCCTCAATGTTTTCCCAAGGCTTTTCTATGAAGGATGCCAAAACCAGGTTTTGTTTTGGAAAGGGTTAATACAAAGTAATACAATATTAAATAAGAAGAAATTGAGAATAAGTGAATGGCTTTGGCCTTGGTCAGACAGTGTAACCTATATAGACTGGTCGTGGTGAAAAGGTGAAAGACAACGAGTAAGAAAAGAAACCAGCAAGTCGTTAAGTACTGGTCGACCGATTTTAACCCTTTCTTAAAATATGGAAATGATGTGGACCTATCCATTGCATATTGCCTCCTCGAGAACACGAACGAATTTTGTATGAACGAATGCTATATTCGTATAATTATGCACTTGATCTCCCCGAAAAAGTTTATTAGAGCTCTAAATCTTGTGGAGGTGCACTTGTTATAATTGTAAATCTTTTGTAGACGGCAATATTAATTTTATACAGACAAATAACGTCGTCTAAAAAAGATTTACAATTAAAATATGAAAAATGAAAAAAAAAAAAAAAAAAAAAGATCTATTTAATTTTCGATATGATTTGACATGTCACACCAAAAGCGATATTCTGGACAGTGTATATTGTATCGACCCTGGTCAGTCTGTGCAGCCCGCGAAGACTACCTATGACGGAAACTTTTCGCTCTAATATAATTTTCTGAATCTAGATTGTTTTATCCCTATCTTACTAGATGTTTAAGTTTTTCAAATGTGACATCTGATTTACGCCTGCTCAGTCCGATCTATTCATCTAAACCTTGCTCAATGGACTTTCCAGTAGATGCTTTTAAATAGCATGACAGGTCACATATTATAGTCTGTGGGCTGGCTACACCCTAGGTCCCCCCCTACCGGGATTTTATGACACCTATATCATTGTAAAGCTTAATGAATTCCCTTTCAAATGCAACTTGTTGTTTGATATATAAGTGCTTGATAAGCATATGCGGAACGATTGATTATCTCCCCTTGAATTACAAAAAATACTTGTTTATAACTCACCATATACACATTCATGGGATCCAAAATAACCCAAATTTAAGCGCAAATGACGCAAATGACCAAAATGCTTATAGATTTTATCAATCCACATCGTTAAATAGTAAAAGATGATTTCACACCAAAATTAGCACGAATTATGCCCCTTGAATATGTAAAACAAGAGAAAGATAGTATAGATATTGCCTTTGTTTATATTTACTTTGCATTTGAAAATCATTTCCACAGCGAATAATTGCTAGAATTTGTATTAAAGTGTTTATTAGATGCCTTGTTATAAAAATCAAAGTGTTGACTATCGACATTCTAGGATATATATACTCGACATTTCAAGTGATTTTCAAGATGGCCGCCGCAAAATGACCACTTGACTAAATATCGAAATATCACTCCCCTATAATCTTTTATCTTATTCTGTATGTAAATGAGATCATTTCTTAGGAAAATTGAGTATATTAAATCTAAAAGAATGCTGTCATGCTTATAATAGGCTTTTTTGACATTTTTTTTAAAATTTCAAAATGGCCGCCAAAATCTCAATATGCAAAAATGATGTTTGAGTTTATTGGGGGTTTACGCCGTTTTCAACTACCAGGGTCATATCGCGGCGGCTGGAGCACCTACCCATGGGTTCCTGTTGTTTCTCAAACCAGTACTACCACAACACCCTTACCGAGCCTCCAGCTGCTCGCCCACTTAGGTCAACGATTTCAAACCCATTGGTGGGTGACAATTTTGTCAGAAAGGGTATGAGCCGCGGCCGGGTATCGAACCCGGGACCTCTCGTATGAGGGTCAGATGCGCTACCAACTGCGCTAAGGCCGCGGCCGCAAAAATGATGTAAATGTTTTTCATTTCTGCAAATCTTCTGCACTTGATATTGTATTTTCAAATGTATTTCAATTTCTTATTAAAACTACATGATTCAACAAGTAAATAAATGACATAACCTTGAAAATATATATTTCCAGAACGGTCCTAATTACCGTATAAATAGTAATAAATCCCCATTCCCATAAATTAAGTACTGAAGAAAATCCAAATTGATTATTTTCTAGGAGAGATAAGTCTTTTCCCTATTTGACAGAAACCATGTACCCGATTCTTTGATAATGAGTCCACATTGGAGTACGTCATTGGCATCTTTTTGCATGAAGGTTTTAAGTCTTACATGGACAATGGACGCTTTGGATAATAGATGTTATAGAGTGTATAAAGACATTAAGGCTTATTTTGGTCATAAAACGTTTAAGCTCTTTTTTGTGGGTGGATATGTTGAATACAAAACACCAATATCAACAATTTTGCCATGCTAAAAATGGCTTCATCACTGTTAATTTACATGACATATAATACAATACAATAATATATATTTTGTGTAATCTGCCTAAATACTCAAATACGAGCATGGGTCGAATGAATAACTGACCTAACTTTTTTATGTTTAGATCGACATCTTTTCTCTTGAAATACTTTCCATCCAGGCCTATGCGCTTTGACCAAAAGGATATGACCATACCAGTTGAATAAGGAGTTAAACTCAAATTAATCAACGTTAAAGGTGGTCAAGTGACATCAATCCTGAAGTAAAGAAGTCCGAGAACTTTCCAAAGAACCACACCTAAACTGCATCAATAACTTTTTTCAAGAGACTTAAAATTGCAACCATTCATATCCCTTTTAGGAAAGAAGTCTATAGCAGCAAGGTCATGTGGATAAGAAGGGTGTGATCTAAATTGATACCCATTTTTCTCGACAGCATCCATTGTACTTTGGCAATTGTGTGCTAATGTAATTTCCTGTTGCAAGCAGCGGTCACATTTTGAGCGTTTGCCGCAACGTTTCTCACGCATTGTCTGCTTCAGATTGTCTAGCAACTTGGCATAGTATGCTTCGTTAATTGTACCTTTCTTCGGTAATATGTCCAACAAAATATTTTATTGAAACCCCAATTGTCCCAAAACATTGAATACCGAACCTTGTCTGTAATATATTGAATAATTTTCTTGAGCTTTGGGATTCCATACCAGCGTACCTACATGTGTAGGACTCTGGACATTTTCTCGTTCATAAGAATGCAACAAGTACTGGTAATCTCTTTGTCATTTGCCTATCGTTGAGGAATTTTAGACCCAACAGTCTGCAAGTTTGTGCATCCTTTTGCGATCAAGCAATATCTTGAAAAAGATAATGCATGAACAATTTCTTACTTTAATTCGCTCATCAAGTATACCAGATATGTGAATTTATGACACATACCATCGACAGTGGTTGCAACTTTGCCTTCAGGCCGAGCATCATCTTCTTAAGTTTCTCTGTCGCGTTACAACCCCCCCCCCCCCCACACACACACACACATCACCACCACGATATTTTACTTGTGAATAAGATGGTACAGAAGACCAGTAAACTCATCATGCATGTTTTACCTTCATTCCCTTTTCAATACAAGTGTCGAACCATAGCAGGCTCTCCCTTTTTTTGTGAAAAGGCTTTCTAATAACCGTATATTTAGACACTTTTGTGCACATATAATGACATATAAATCGCGGATTCCTTGGTTGGTTGGAAATTGCTTATATTGTAACAGAGTAAGCCTTGTGATTGTGCCACAATATGTATTATTCATAGCTAGCCCTTGTGTTTTATGGATTTTACCTCATCCTGAGGTTAGCTTGTTGTCTTCCACAAAATTTAGAATTCCAAAAACTAATTTGTGGTGAAGATGTTTGAAATGAATTAAGAAATGCACGAGCATATCTAAAAACTGAAAACAAAACAAAGGATTTCAAATCTTCGGCCAGCGACATATTACAACACGACAAGTTGGAATATGATGTGTTTCCCTCTCATCTAATCAACAGATATTGCAAATTGCATTTGTTATTTAAACGAAATCTTTCAAAACAACTTTTTGTTACACGAATACGGGGATTCCTCACAAATCAAGTGTCTTCTAAGTACTGGTTTCCAATAAGGTACATAATGTACAATTTATAACATCTATTTATATCATTTATATAATCACATATAAGTATGCTGAATTATAAAGGTGTAAAACGATGTCACTTGAATGCAATTTTGATAAAGAAATGAATAATTCAGTTGCTATTATAGGCGAATCATCAATTAATGCACATGGCAGTGCAAATATGAAATTGTCCAGTTTTAACTATCGCTTATTAGAATATATCTGGTAAACTGTGTTCCTGTAACATAGCATTTCAATTAATAGAAGTGATTGGGGAGATTTCTCTTCTGCACAGCATGTCTCCAATAGAATTGAGTTAGACTAAACAATATGGCTGCTAGCAGTACAAAAATAATTATGTGTTTTTAAAAAAGTGGTTCCGTTTATCTTGAAAAAGGCAATTTGCCGAAATATTGAATTCGCGAGTGATTATATATTGTGTTTATTACATTCCCTACGGAATAATTTATAAAATTGTGTCTCCAATAGTATTGTCAAGTTTAGACTTGGAGCAAATCGTCGGTGTAAATGCAAAACCTTGTATGTCGATTCTGGCGATTTTCAAAGTACACACTTGTATGCCCACTTTAGACAATTCACACGGGTTTTGGGATAATGCTAATGATCATTAAAGACACATTGTTTGTGAACAATATGTACGAATTTCAAGGAAAACCCTTCAGTTTAAAAAAAGTTATTAAACTATTTTCTTCCCCTCTAAAATTTTCCCCAAAACGAGATACGAGGTTTTGTATTTACACCGACGAAATATAAAAAATCATGCGTTACAAGGCAAAAATGGTATAAATCAAAGGTAACCAAACATGTACTTCAATTGGAATTCATTATTTAAAACGCTTTACAATTTTTTTTAGTAATTAACTTTAACAAAATAAAGTTTCTTGTTTAAAAGAAAATTGCATTTCACATAGAAAAAAAATCAAAGAAAGAAGGTTAAAGTTTTCAGTACATGTATGTCATTTGCATTAAATGGCATTTTATTGCCATTTATACGGTAATTATTCAGAGCTGTTAAGATTCTCTCTTTTAATTGGTAAATCGTGAAATTTTAGTTTTCAAACACAACAAGTACACAATTTAGGGAAAAATATGCAAAAATGAAAGTCATTAACATAATTAGAGAATATTTGAGATTTTATTTGCTATTTATAGAAAAGTATGCAAATAATTGTAAATGCGAATAAGCCGGTATTCGCTTGTTCTGTGTAGCTGATGAATGGTTTATGAACTTATTATTGATCTATTAGTGTTTTTATCCATTTGAAACATTAAGCATTTTAAAAACGAAATGCCTCAGCATATTTATTCCCTAGAAAAGCATTGGTTTAGCTAATTAAACAAATATTTCTACTTTCTCATTAATATTCATGAATATGCAAATTAGCTAAAAATAATGATTTCAATAAAATGTCTATTTGAAATTCTAAAACTAGTCTTAAGTTGTATTACCAAAATAAGTATATATCTTAAATAAGTATTTTAAAATAATTTATTGCAATTAATTGATCCAAGTACTGAAACATAGGAAAATGAACAGTTGCCATGGTAACAGGCCTGCCTTTTGCTTATCCAGCACTTTTAAATCAAACAAGAACCTGAATTCATTAACATGTTTCCTACGCTTCAAGAAAATATAGGTCTTAAAAAATCCCACATCGTGAGGAGGGTTTCTATTCACTAGTAAACTAGTAAAGTCGTCTTTTTGCAAATTTAACACATATTTTCCACAATCTCATTAATATTCATGAATATGCAAATTAGCAAATTTTCTGAAAAATATCTTGGTTGTGAGAGAAATGTGATGACAACATTTTAAAACTAGCCTCAATATTTTCTGAACAAAATTAGTAATTTTATTGCACAGCCATTCTCCAGAAATTGAAGCCATTTTGAAAAAAAGCCGTCGCCAGCTTATATGCACTAAAATGTAAAATTTATTGCTTTTGCAGTTCATTGAGATCATTTAATTCTTATTACCTAACAATTTTCGAGATAATATATGCACATTCGGATGCGAAAACCTCATGACTAAGAAAACTATGTGTCATTTAATAACATAGGGGTCTTAAAATTGCCATGTCGCCAAGCCAATTTTCTTTATACCTTTCTCATTGTTTTCTTCAAACAAAGCTTACACAATGAGAAAATGTTATCAATGTGTGCAGAATATATAGGCACTTGAAGTTTTAAAGACAATTGTGCATATTTTTCATATTTTCACTACTTTTAACATCCAAGTGCATGTGTCGCAACAAGAGCCTATTTTCCCGTAACGACTTTTATTTGTTGCTTAATTGCTAAAGAAAAGTATCAAGAACACGTCATTAACACCTTATCAAATGCGCAAGGTATTGAACTTATCGAGAAAACATATTTTTTAACAAATATGTTGTTGATTTATACTATACAGACAAATAAAAACGAAAATTGAAATGTCGCATTTCAAACGCTATGCTTCCATAACGCTCATATCTACAGAACCAGAATGCTCTTGGTGAAAATAAATATAGTAGGCGATTAAGCAATAAAAGGGGATATTTTCAAAACTACAACATTATGAATATCAGTTAGATTCAGAATGTGGTCACTGTTTTTGTTCGTTGGTCATTATGCTTCCATAACTGTTAGTTTCCGTAACGTATTTATAATCTGAATTTGCGTCAACAGCATCACACAAATCTATTAGAAAAATTTAGTTTTAACTTGGAATGTCTCTGTATATGACAATGGGATCAACTTGCACGTACGTATTATGAGGATTTCTGACTAAGGATACCGTTAAACATATGACTATATCGGTTGATTTCAGCATAGTGACATCGTAACTCTTAAAACTACAAACTGTAATCTTAAAATGATTTTTCTGTACGCTGTCTAGACACACTAACCAGGCCAACACCATTGTAGTCGATTGACTTTCATATTTCAAATAAAGATATCAGTATTTAATAGATTTCTCTGTTACGGAACTTAGCGTTATGGAACATGATTTTTAATGTTTCTTTTATGGCTATCCCAGGCTACAAAATTCTAAACGTTTTTCGTATTCTACATAAGCATTGCACATTAAACTATCAGAATAGACATAATTATTGATGTTACCATTTCAAATAGTTGTCAATGTGATACTAAAATGAAAAAAAAAATGTTTATTTGCCCTTAGTAATGCCGATAAACATAGAAGAAAGAATTGTAGTGGAATGACTACTAAAATTAATTTTCATTGAGCTGATTGGTGAAAAAATGCGTATATACCAACTGACTTTTTATCCGAAAATGGAAAAATATTTAGGGAAAACTAAAGAAAAATGTTCATTAAATAAGATAAATATATAATGAGTACAAAACTACAACCTTTTTAAATTGTTGTGTCACATGATTCCACACCATGAATGTGGACATTTCTTTTTCAACATATGGCAAGGGTAATATGCTGAACATGAGATATTATAGAGCATCAATGGACAAGGTATGTCTATTGCTATCTCTGGAATGAACTATTAAAGTCAAGAACCAAGACACAAAAAGAACTGTTTACTGAAACCATTTGAAAGACCATTAAAAAACTTTATTATGTTTCTCTCCTTTGCATTGACAATTAATATAAATTTTGTGTTATAAAAATGGGTACAGTGTTTAACAATTCATATGTCATAATTCAATGGAGATATGTTTAGTCTCAATTAAAACAAATGGTGAAAGTAACAAGTCTGTGCAAATTAACACCATTTTGACCAGGTAACAATTTCTTATTTACAGTATTGCTGCACGAGAAAGGTACTCATTGATATGGCTAACAAGAAACATGTATTTAAAAGGATGTACAACGTCCTTCACCCAGCAGAACCCCGAAAGCTTATTGCGATTAGACAGGGGGAGTTTCGTAAAAAGCAGACAACAGCACACTTTTAAATAATCATAAATGCAACGTAACAGTAACTTAAATGTACCAACACAAAGACACACACTTATGATTATCTGCATACTCTTTTTTTTGACGCATCCTTTAAAATCTAACAAGCAAACTTTCTAGGAGATCTTAAGAAAATGAAGGCATGACAAACTTTTATGACAGTTTTTTTCGTTCGCGTTATTCTTAGCTTGCACATGTCATCAATAGCGTGTCTTTGCAATGCAAAATGTGGGGAGAGAATGTCTGTAACGATCCAACGCGAATTCTGACGGTTTTATTAAGTATCTCCCAACAACGAAATTTCAGACAAGTTCAAGGTTATGGGGTGTGCAAACGACAAAAGTCGATGTTACAAAGAGCATGAAATTTGCAAAATTTAAAAGGGGGCGGAAAATGGGAAAATCCAGAAGATGATTTCAAGATTCATAAAATATATGCCAGTTAAATGACTGCAATAGAAAAACTAGAGAATTGATGAACAGCAATATAGCCCCAAAAATCATACAACCAAGCGATTTACAAATGTTTGAAATCCTGAAGTAACAATCATTCATATTTTGGTTGGCGATTTGTAAAACTATATATTCCACAAAACAATAATCATTTTCCATAACATATGCTCCGTAACTAATATATTTTACAGGAAAGCTTTATTAATGTGTTAATTTCGATAGAGAAGCATTGCGAATTTAACACACGTATGCAGGTATCCTTAGTGGTGCTTTAGGAACGGATCTCCTCTCGAGTCTGGTGTTTTTAATTGGATATTTCAAATTTATGAATGTACCCAGTTTTTGGGGGGTAATTTCATAGAATTCTTTTTTTTTTCATTTTTCCTAAAATGTTTTGAAACTTCATTTGCGTTACATAAAATATTCATAACAATTGAGATATCATTAAGCGAATAATTTGGAGATATCAGAACTCTTTTCCAAATCAAGAAACAATGCATATGCTCCGTAACGAAGGGGTGGTCTTTGTGAATGTGTGTTTACGTTTTATACGGAATGCTCCAACGGACATACTTGTGTTTTTTCTCAAGCTCTTTAATACGACAATGATTAGTTACAATATTTAATGTATTATTTCAAACCATTATTAAGTAACAAAAAACTTCACAAGCACCCATATAAACAATCAAAAGAACTGTAGAATATAAAGGTTTTCTGTTTGAATGATACATATTATTAAAGGTCAATGTCACGGAAAAGTACATTTTTATACCCCCAGTTATGCTTCACCATCAAAATGGACCCTATCAGTTTTATTTTCGATCTTTGATTTTGCTCTAACGCTTTAAAAACTAACCGTCAGTACACAATCTATGCTCCATAACATGCCCTTTTTCATACTTACTTTGATGGATCATAAAAATCGTTTGGAAAAAATGGTGCGGGTTAAAATTTTAGAAATAACGCCTGAAATATTCTTCTTTAGAAATAATGCAAAACCATTTGAATTGCAAATGGTCGAAAAATCATTTTTTCTCAAATCAAAATGGCTTCAATTTCTGGAGAATGGCTGTGCAATTAATTGATCCAAGCGCTGGAACGAATGAAAATGGGTGGTTACCATGGTAACAAGCCAATTACTTGGTTATCCAGCATTTTTAAGTCAAATAACAACGTGAATGTATTTATATACATCATAAGCATCAAGAAAATATAAATCTTCAAAAATCCTTCCTGATAGGGAGGTTTAAATTCACTAGTAAAGTCTTTTTTTTAGCAAATTAAACACATTTTTCTACTTTCTCATTAATATTCATGAATATGCAAATTAGCAAATTTTCTAAAAAATATCTATATTGTGGGGGAAATATCTTGGTAATAATTTAAAACTATTTTGAAGGATTTATGACAAAAATAAGTAATTTTATTGCAATTAATTGATCCAAGCGCTGGAATGTAGAAAAATTGACGGTTGCCATGGTAACGAGCCCGCCATTTGCTTATCCAGCACTTTTAAATTGGACAACAACCTGAACCCATTACTATACATAATAAGCTTCAAGAAAATATAGGTCTTCAAAAATCCCACTAGGGGGGGAGGGTTTCGGTTATGGGCCCATGGACTATTAGCTTAAAGGATTACAACTCATAATCAGCTATGAAACACTTCGTGTATCTTCGGGTGTCATCTGTAACAACGGAAATTGACGAGGATAATCCTCGTCAATTTCCGTTGCCACATACATGACGCCCGAAACTCACGAGGGCATCTCCCGTTTATTTCCATCGTCACGATTGACGCCCGAAGATGCACAAAATGTTTGGTATCTTATGAATGGTTGTAATCCTTGATCGGGAACGATTTCATTCGGTTAACAATGACGTATTTTCGGACTAACAAATAGGCTACTTTTTCGTGTGTGTTGTTATAAAATTTCGTATCTACGGCTTGATTCAAAACGTTGTAACGAGATTTTGTAACAACACCGACGGATTATCAAAACAAAACGAAACCCCAATCTACTTTTAGCTCAAATGTAATTGACATTACTTTTTCCCCAAGAATCTCCCCGTATATCGGATATCGACACAAGTTCGGATACTGCAGTTGACGAGGGCGGGAAGGCGGAGCTACGCTGTGATGCGACTGGAATCCCGACCCCCACTATAGCCTGGCAGCTCGTGAGCGGGGGAATATTACCAACAGGCGGGCGGGAATATTATGTAAGTATCGTCACTTATGAAATAATAACAAGTTTAGAGGTCTTTATTAGCCAAATAAAACCCGATGTGCGACGGACTACATGTGTAGGTAAAAACCGAGGCGCACAGCGCCGAGGTATTTGCCTTAACATGTAGTTCAGAGCACAGAGGTTTTTATTTGGCAAATAACGACCTCTAAACTTGTTATTATCTCCATTATAACACTCTAAAAAACAAAACGCACATTCTAAATGTGTTGTTTTGTGGAAATTCTGTATGATCTAGTTTTCGGCGTAGGAAACGCTTTGGTGGTTAAGTGACGTCATTGATGACGTCATTTGACGTTGCCTTGACGCTACGTGACGTTTTGGCGCATACACAAAGCATAATTACATAGGGTCTTTATTGGTCAAATAAAACCCGATGCAGTTCTTCTTTCGCTATATATGGATTTTACGGAAACGTGTTATAATTTCAGATAAAAACCTCGTATCTCCAGTTTTAAACAAGATCTAGATTAGATACGATGTTTTTGTCGAAAAATAGCGATGTGTTTTCTCATATTAATCCTAATTGATGAATTCATATGCCTAGCTACCTGACTTTATAACCACTGCTAAAAAAGCATTATTGGAATTTTATAAGATGCTGGTCAGAAATCAGAATCGTGATGAAATAAACGACAAACCACGGTAAAGCACGGCATATTTCTGAAATAATCCATAAGATAGTTTGGGTGAATCTGTAGTCTCACGGTGGGGGCTGTGGATAACAACTACGGCAAAATTAGCACCGCCTCAGGTAAGAAATTATATAATGATTTAATTTATAATGATATAATATTTTTATTTTCAGAATTTTATTTTCAGAAACGATGCGAAAAAAGAGCAATTTCAGCTATTTTGAAAGAATGTTGTACTAAAAAATTTCAAAATCATCACTGAATTTTCCCAAATTGATACTCATTTAGACAGAATAAAAACTTATAAAGACTTATTTATGTAATCCTAGTCATTTCACATCTTTTTGTAAGTATTTAAGTGATACCTTATTTTTCCAATTTTAGACAAGAGTAGTCTCCCTTGAAATCCAATAACTCTTTAATTCGCTTGGTGACCTATAGTTTTTAAGTCATCTTTTTACTTCTCATACATTTAGATATCAGTACAGAAAAAATAAAAAAAATCTTACCGTAGGAAATAAATGGAGGATCTGTTCTTAATAACTTCCATTTTGTCATTTATGGCAGTTTTTGAAGTGGATCACCCTAAAATTTTGCCGTTTGGGGAAGGAATAATTATACCGTGTTTCAGTTTCTACGCGTTCCAATGATTTACCGGAACAGAGTAAAGTTCATGAATTATCCCTTTCCCAAATAAGACCTGGTTTTGACGTCCCTAATAGAAAAGGCTTAGGAAAACATTGAGACAAAAGAAGTCCTGCTGATAACCAGCAGTTTCTCCTTTTGTCTCAATACTTTCTGTGTCATATTTTACACAAATACTATCTTTAATAGCATCTATTTTGTCATATGTGGCAGTTTTTGAAGTGGATCACCCTAAAATTGTGTCGTTTGAGAAAGGGTTAAGCCAAATATTTCCAATGTTTTAACAGGGACAATCGATCCTGGTGAACGCGGTATCTAGAGAACACAGGGGCCTGTATAAATGTGTGGCCTCCAATCTGGCAGGTCGGGATGAGAGACAGGTCCGGCTGCTCGTCAACTGTGAGTATATACATTAGCAATATTTCTGTATTTGTTGGTCACTTTCGGAAATGGCATCTCTGTAACAGGTATAAATGAGCTATACGCATATCGGCATCTTTCATTTGTGGTGCTTCGCAAATTCACAATACTGCATTATCTCCTTATCATTAACAGTTATAGATTAAACGAGAATTGACAATAAGTAAAACTAGTTTCATAGGAATGATGGTGATTTAATGATATTATATTTGATCAATATAGAATACCGATAACCCTTACAAGTTTCCACAATATTAAAAAAGCAAAAGAAAAAAAAAGTCGCACTTGCATTTAATTAAGTATGACATGTTTGTCAGATGACTTTTGTTGATAAAGAAAGTGCTGAAGTTGATGAAAGTGTACAAACAATCACCCTTCATAGATATGTAAAATGTGAAATTTCGCGAGTTAAACCTTTCCCAAACAAGACCTGGTTTTGACGTCCCTAATAGAAAATGCTAGGGAAAATATTGAGACAAAAGAAGAAAATGCTGATAATCAGCATTTTCTCCTTTTGCCTCAATATTTTCTGTGCCATATTTTACACAAATTCCATCTTTGATAACTTCCATTTCGTCGTCTGCAGCAGCTTTCAAATTGGACCACCCCAAAATTTTGTCGTTTGGGAAAGGGTTAAATACTAGTATATCAATAATGTTTACTGTGTTTTCTACCGTCAGTTCCGCCTCGAGTGACGTCACCATCACGTGACGTGTATCAAGCTGTGGGTCACTCCGCCCAGCTGAGATGTGAGGTGTTCGGTAATCCGGTACCACAATCTACACAAATTGTGTGGTCGAGAGACGGTGTTCCTATACAAGAATCAAACAAGTAAGGCTCCTGTAAACTCCAGATAAGAGGGGATGATTTTTCCAGATGAAATATCGTCAGTGGGGAGTCAAAACCTCGTAACTACAGCGTGAGTTAAGCTGGAGTTAGGAGGTTTTGATCCCCCAATAGCAATATTTCACTAAATGTTCATCAAATCCTATGTTGTGGGTACTCATTCGAATCGTCTCATTGACACGATTCTAATGAGTACCCACAACATAAGGTTTGGATTTGAAATAACAAAGTTAAAATGTGTTCAGCCTCAATTATCTGTTGCTCTTGGCTTCTGTAATTACGTCATACTTCGTGCAAAGTCGCACATAAGACCGTCATCCGATTACGTCAACAGGCCGATCCCTTGCCCATGTATGTGTTTCCCCTAGCTCCATTTGTCTGCTTTTGTCATCATTTACTGTGTTTTCTTCATGTTTTCTGCCTCTGTTGCACCATTTCTTTTGTTGTCCAGCTCAATGCAAGATTTGACTTTCATGTATCAGAATAATTAACTGGTAAAAGATGTATAATACGTTTCATTTAGCCCTGCTGAATGTATCTAACAAATTGCAGGCCAATGCTTACAGATACAGTGCACATATTTCAACCCGCTACAACCTTTTTTCGTCAGCTAAGTACTTAAGTTGAGCAACCTAAGAAAACTATATGCCGACGTTGGGTCATGTCACGCAGATATCATCTGTACATTCAATTAATTCTCTACACAACATTTTGTTTCAGACACAATGTTGGGACGTATAGAGGCTCAAACTCTATTCTTGTTAAACTTATCATCAAAGATTTGACCGAGGCTGATTTTGGTCGATACACGTGCTATGCAGAAAATAATGAGGGGAACGGACAAAGTTCAGTTGAACTAAGACGTACGTATATTTTTTTTCATTCAAACGTTGATTTCCTGGTTGGTAAGTAGAATTTTCATATTGAATGGTTTGTTCACAAGAAAGGTAGATTTCGTATCTGTCAATCTGTCCCCAGGGGGGTGGGGTGGGTGTATAGCTCAACAGATTTCATCTGAACTACATCTTCTATTGTATCGAGAAATAAAATAAATTTGGGAAGGAAATGAACAAGCACTTTTCTATTCTAGATACAAAATATATTTTAGACCAGTCAAAGCTGAAAGCTACTGCAGATGACAAAACGTGTGTACATAAATAAAGAAATTTAATACACCATAGCATAGAAAATATTGAGGGAAAAGGAGAAGAAGTTAGTTATCAGCACTTCTCTTAACGTTTTCCTTTATACATGTATACTGACTGACTTTAAAAACGCATCACTTATTGTTTTCAAATACTGTCGTAGCAATAGTCAATAAGACCAAAATTATACTTCCGATATACATTTTACTAATAAGACACGATGTCCAATGAAATTTATTGCAGTCAGTTTCCACGTTATTTCGTAGGACGTCAACGTGCAAAATATGGATAACGAATACCTAACTACACTTTAGGTCACCAACTGGATTTTGTTTTCGTATTCCATATCCCAATGGCCAGAATTTAGTTTTATTTCTCAATCAATTTGATTAAACAAGAAATACAGCTACGAGACCAAAGTTCGATAGACGTACACAACTTGTTGGCTTATTCTAAGTAGGGGTTTGTCAACGAGAACGAGCGAGACGTTTAAATGTAAATCAATCAACGATTTCTCACTTCCTCCGCGTAACCAATCTACAAGGATTACTGCTGACCATCAGCGTCCTGATCACCCATTTATAACGAGGCAACATGAGGATAATAACAAACGTCAACGTCACTTACGTAATTGGTTTACCACATCGTTTTCCACTGCAATTGCAATACAAAGTCGTTGCTATTGACAAACTCGTGCCAGAACAATGAATTAACGAATAAGATATTGCGGTTTCACTACTGGCGACCATGCCTCGGACCGATCCTTACAGAATTCATCGTCAGATCAGGGTGCATAGGGTATGGAAATGCTAAAAAAAAACGGACGCCAACACTTTGGAATACTCTCAAGCAATATATGGTACATAATTGAAGCCCAAACAAATAATAAAAAAAATGATTTCAACTCAAGAGCCAATGACGTCACGAATGTGGAACGTTTTTGATACTTAGAACGGAAGATGTCAAACTTTTGATTAATATACAACATTTCTATTATGAATAGTATTGCAGGATGAACTTCAGTGTTGCGTTTTTAAAGTCACTCAGTATATTTCACCAATGACGTAAAATCAGTGATTGTTTGGAATAGGGTTCATACGACCTGTAACATTTATTTTCAGGTTCCAGCCATCCTGTTTACGAGTTCCCGCCAAGATCCACGTCATCAACTTTATTGTTTGAATACAACAGAAACTTTTTATACGTGTGCACAGTGGCGATATTAGCTTTATGTCTGTAGATTTCGGGTTTGTGCAATTCGTCTGTATGTATGAACCGGGGCCTGACTTACAAAGGCCCATATGATATTTGATATTATGTCCAATGATTGAAGATTAGCATGTACCTAAGTGTTGTATGTGCAGGGGCATTCTGCTCTCTCACAATTACTTTAAAACACCAAACAGCTGTAGGACAGCAATATAAATATTGATAAGACTGCCTATGGACAGGATGATATTGTCCAGTTCTGGTCTTAAACACCATATACGGTCCTTCTTTTCCAGATTCCAGATAGGAGACTAGGCTCCCCAACTAGCACCTTCACGGTGCTCTGTGTTATCAGTCCCACATATCAGTCGGTCTCAGTCAAATGGAGCCTAGTCCCGAATGTTGAATCTTTGTTTAAGCCATCACCAAACGACAAAATTTTAGGGCGGTCAAAATTGAAAATTCCTGCAGACAACAATTTCAAGTAAATGGAATTTTCAATTTTAGGTCTTTTTCGATGGAAAACATTGTGGGAAATGAAGAAATTGCTTGTCACAAACAATTCCTTCATTTTCCACTATGTTTTCAAAAGCAATTATCTCTTGGGGAGTCAAAAAGAGTCACTAAGTGGTAATGGGTTTATGAATTCCACCTATCATTAGATACCAAAAACTTCGTGCAATTTCGACTTCACATTCGCCATTTCCCATGACAACGAAAGCCTATTTTTTCATGTTCGCATGTTTTTGAGCAGGGATCTAGAAAATTATCCTTAAAGTATTCGTAATAGATGGAGACCAATATCAGTCTGTACCTCAATTAAATCTGATCAAGATCGGTTATACATGTACTATGTTTTAATTAATGAAGGCCATAAAAAAGCTATTGGAGAACATCATGGATTTTGATCAGATTGTGCGTATATGCAGGCTGATCTGGATCCATGTTGTTCTCAAAAAGCTATAAGGACCCATTTTTCCGATTCCGAATCATTACCATATTATATAAGAGAGGGAAAGGGATACATAACAATGCTAATTCTCTCTTTAACCCTTTACCAAGCAAGACATGCTTTTGACACCTTAAATAGAAATTGATTGGGAAAACAATGAGACAAAAGAAGAAACTGCTGATAACCAGCAGTTTCTTCTTTTGTCTCAATATTTTCCACACTATATCATGCACAAATTATCTCTATAACAGCATCCATTTTGTCGTCTGACGCTGCATTCAAATTTGGTTGTTTGGGAAAGGGTTAAGTTTTCCTCTTTGTTTTCTTTTAGATACATTAAACCCATACATCATACATTGTTTGTGAGAAGATTAAAAAAATAGAAATAAGAAAATAAAGACAAATGTACTTCTCTCCTCTTCCTTTTATTTTTACTTGTACTCCTTATAAAATGTTTAAAAAATATAATAAAAATAACATTGACTATATTCTATATACAAATATACAATGTAAAACAATATTTTAAAACAATTATCCGTTTTGAAAAAGCAATTTGTTTTTGCATTAACCTTTTCCCAAACAATACCTGGTTTTGACGTCTCTAGGAGAAAAGTCTTGGGAAAACATTGAGACAAAAGAAGAAACTGCTGATAACCATTATCGTCATCGCATTATCTTGGGCAAAAAAGAAAGTCAATTCTGGGCTAGTAGGAATATTCTGATATCGAGGAACAGTTTTCCCACAAAATAATGTTACTAGAAATGAAAATTGCGGGCAGGTACAAACAGATACCGACTCGATTAAAAAGGACTACATAAATTTGATGCGATTGTTCAATGGATAGAACATATCTACTGCAAAGGTTGACCAATTTGTAAGCCATTTCTTGAATTTTATGTTCACCCGTATGTGTGTTCGTCAAACTAGTACGTGACCCTTCATAAAGAACAAAAAATCAATAAATACGTACATCTGAAAGCTCCTACAAACGAGTAAAATGGTAAATTCTGATTGTTGCAGATTGAAATTTCTGTACAATATAACCAGAAAATATTGAGACGAAATGGTGATTATCCCAAGCATTTTGGGTAGTCGTTAAGATAGAAATCATTTGGTATATTGTAACATCAATGTATCTTTTTTTTCTTTTTGTAAAAATAAGGTTTACGTGTTTGAAATATTACTACATATCATCCGTACAACCACAATAAACGAAATAGTTTTATCACTGAAGAATTAACTCTTTCGAAAACGATGCGTGGCCTGCTGATCATGACGATCTCAAATATTATAAGTTCGTTTTTATATTTCATATCTGAAAGTTTTAAATTTGAAAGATTAATGGTACTGTTATTCGCAGCGTTGCGTATACGTTACGTCCACATCACGTCCAAACATACACTAGTCAAAACGTCTAACCGGCCACTTTTAAAACAAAGATAACTTTTTCTGTGGTGATTGGATTTTCGTGAAATGCTAAGTGGATTTTTAAGCAACTTTCCAGATGACTTTAACAAAAAAATATTTTATTGAATTAAAAGGGTAAATTGAGAAAAGCTCAAAAAGCCCTAAATTCACACAAAGCTCAGAATATTGTCAATGTAGCGTTTTTGGTCTCATGGATCGTTAGCTTCAACATAGACTAAGAAAAAAATGAAAATGTTTGCCAAATATGCGCGGCATACGGCCCTATAGAAGAAAATGAGATATTGTGTATTCAGTGAAACGGTGCAAAAACAACATCTAAAACACGTTCTTATTCGAAAATGCTTTAAATACAGACTGTTGATTCCCGGTGAGCTACAACATGTAGGATATTTGTAAAAAATCAGTTTGTTACATCGTTTTCCCACACCAGACCATATTTGAGCATATTCGCTAGATAAAATGTTTTGCCGGTTGAATTAAAACATCATTTTACCCACGCCTCCTATTCCTCGCGCTTCTTCTGTAGTCAAAATTCACATAAAATTGACAATATTTTCCATGTTTATTCTAGGTCTGGGTTGCAGCTAACGACTTGTGTCATTTGAATTGTTGAAAGTGTAATATCTCGAGCTCTATCAAGATTTAGAGCTTTTTGAGCTTTTCCTTTATTACACATCCAAATTTGATCATTGTTGGTAAATCATTATGTAAACCTAGGTACAATATGCTTAAAAATTCACATATATATCAGATTTCATTAAATGTAATAACTTTTAAGAAAGTTATCGACGTTTTTAAAGTGGCCGGTTAGGTCAGTATATATGCTGCACGGGTGGCCACTTTTGAGCGCGCCCGGCAGTTATTAAACCGTAAATGTTTGCGTTTATTCGGGCCTTATGTTAGGGTGCACTTCTTCGACAATAATTAACAATGACATATTCAGATGAAAATGTGCGTAAAAATATGTGCTCTGATTAGGATTGAAACAAACATAAGTGGTAACGTAAAATACGAAATATCTGCATGTAAAAACTCGGCTGACGATATTCTTAGCATCCCAGAAAATTTTATAGTAAAGATAAAACAACAGTAAAAATTGTGTAAGTTGAGGTCAACCATTCTTGAAGAGTTTCTTGATCGATGACAATATCCAATATTTGTATATCGGTCTATGAAAAGTTCTATATTTTGGTATCGGTCTATGAAAAAGTCTATATTTTGGTATCGGTCTATGAAAAGTTCTATATCGATACTTTTCAACGAAAACCTCGTAACTACAGCTTGTTTTAAACTGTAGTTACGAGGTTTTCGTTAAAAAGCGACGATATTTTGTTATCGGTCTATGAAAAATTCTATATCAGACTATGAACAGTTCTATATTTTGGTATCAGACTATGAACAGTTCTATATTTTGGTATCAGACTATGAACGGTTCTAATATTTTGGTATCAGACTATGAACAGTTCTATATTTTGGTATCAGACTATGAATAGTTCTATATTTTGGTATGAGACTATGAACAGCTCTATATTTTGGTATCAGACAATGAACAGTTCTATATTTGGTATCAGACTATGAACAGTTCTATATTTTGGTATCAGACTATGAACGGTTCTAATATCTTGGTATCAGACTATGAACAGTTCTATATTTTGGTATCAGACTATGAACAGTTCTATATTTTGGTATCAGACTATGAACAGTTCTATATTTTGGTATCAGACTATGAACAGTTCTATATTTTGGTATCAGACTATGAACAGTTCTACATTTTGGTATCAGTCTATGAACAGTTCTATAATTTGGTATCAGTCTATGAACAATTCTATATTTTGGTATCAGTCTATGAACAATTCTATATTTTGGTATCAGTCGGTTTCAGTTTATGAACAATTCTATATTTTGTTATCAGACTATGGACAGTTCTATATTTTGGTATCAGTCTATGAACAGTTCTATATTTTGGTATCAGTCTATGGACAATTCTATATTTTGGTATCAGACTATGAACAGTTCTATATTTTGGTATCAGTCTATGAAAAGTTCTATATTTTGGTATCAGTCTATGAACAGTTCTATATTTTGGTATCGGACTATGAACAGCTCTATATTTTGGTATCAGTCTATGAACAGTTCTATATTTTGGTATCAGTCTATGAACAGTTCTATATTTTGGTATCGGACTATGAACAGCTCTATATTTTGGTATCAGTCTATGAAAAGTTCTATATTTTGGTATCAGTCTATGAACAGTTCTATATTTTGGTATCGGACTATGAACAGCTCTATATTTTGATGTCATGTTCAAACACGGACAACAGAAACATGATCCCGGCTCCAGTCAGTAGACCAATGTTGTTGAGCACAAAGGCAGTAAAGTTGGTACGTAGTGGAGGTCTCACCATTAAGGGCATCTGGAATACAGAAATTTGTTTTACAATATATAGAAATGGGATCTTCAAAAACGTCCCTTATAGCATTTGAGACAGTCATGTTTCAAGATCAGGGTGTGCGTGCTAGCAGTCTGACCAATCTGCTCTCTTATAGTTACTACAGACATTGACGAATTTATTTGAGAACAACATGGTTGCTGATCAGACTGCGTGTATACGCAGGCTGGTCTGAAACAATGTTAGACTCAAAATCCTTAAGGAATCTTTTTTCCAGATCCTGGCTCAATTATTTTTTATAACACTACTTTTCAACAAAAAATCGTTACTGAAACAAACACTTACAGAGATTGCAGCTGATCCCCGATCAAATGATTTAATTATCTTGAATTCATTTGAAAAGTTGTTGAATATAATAACATAATTTTTGCATGTGAATAAAGTTGACAAGCATCTCGTTACGACATGGTTAGCGTCGACTCTATAAATCTGCTCAAGCTGAACGCCGTGTACAGAGATTGAAAAACTTATTCAGATTAATCCACACTTTTGATTGCCCATTTGTTACAGGTTTGAGTTTATTGGGGTTTTACGCCGTTTTCAACTACCAGGGTCATATCGCGGCGGCTGGAGCACCTACCCATGGATTCCTGTTGTTTCTCAAACCAGTACTACCACAACACCCTTACCGAGCCTCCAGCTGCTCGCCCACTTAGGTTAACGATTTCAAACCCACTGGTGGGTGACAATTATGTCAGAAAGGGTATTAGCCGCGGCCGGGTATCGAACCCGGGACCTCTCGAATGAGGGTCAAATGCTCTACCAACTGCGCTAAGGCCGCGGCCGCCATTTGTTACAAACATTATGTTTGTTTACATATTATAATCGAAATAATCTATGTTCAACCGTTGTCTATCCTTATCTAACCACAGTTCCGAGTTAGGCTTTTCAAGAAATAACCCACTATGCCCTCGCGGATTATTACTCATAACCGCAGTTTAATGACGCTAAACAACGTTAGAACATCGATTATTTCTTAACAATACATAAGTTCAACTAAGATAGGTGGCACACGTTCAATACACACGTGCAAACAATAGATGCTTGTAAGACACCAGAGCTGCCTTACAGGTCAACTTCTATATAAAGTCATCCAACAACTGAAACAGTTCAATGGTAGTAGGCCTATTTATCAAAATCAATAAAGGGCAATAACTTCATAAATACAACCAGTAAAGTCGTGGTTCTGTAGGATTTATTTATTGCATACCATATCGACGAGTGAGATATAGATGAACAATCCAGCAGTTGGTCCCAAGATCCAGGCTGTAACAGACTCGTCCGTGGAAACGAGAAGTCCAACATAAAGGCCAAGCATAGCGGTAAGGGCAGATACCATGTTCCAGATCAACGCCTTACAGTAGCTCAGTCCTCCCTTTAGTAGAACAGCGAAGTCACCTGCAACAGTTCAATAAAAAATACTGATAGCAAGTCAAACACTAGCCATTGTTAACTAAAATCACATAGTCCTTGGGCCAGGACCAGGAAAATAGGGTAAGTATTACCAGTAAAAAGGACAAAACGACACCTATATATATTGGTAGATACACATCTGACGGGTCTATTTCAGTGATGATATCCAACATAAGGAGTAGCTAAATATGTTTTACCCTTACCTTTATATAGGTACCCTTTACGACGTGAATGACACTCTGGTTTGGGGTAAGGGAAAGAGAAAAATTGATAAAAAATATTAAAAGAATGTATATATCTATTTATTTAAATCCATACGTATGAGTATGTATTTTACTACTTATGCATTATGAATTTTCAATTTTGTAATAATTATGACGTCATTACTCCTCTTCGAAATATGCTTTATGTGCAAACAAGTATAAGAATTGGCCGAAATATTCGAAAAAAAAAGTATTTTTTATAATATCATTTATTTTTTATGCAAGATTGTGGGCATATTAGATAATGTTTTAAGTCTTTATATCATTATCTTCTGTTATGAAAGATTTTTAGCCTGCTTATCCATAGAAAAAGGGGCTTTTCCAGTCGATTTGGTGTCGCCGTTGGCTTAAGCTGTGGTTAGGTTTTTTTTTTTGTAAAAGTGTCATATCTCTGTTTTTACCAACACCATTACTCTAAAACTTTACACATGTCTCTGTGACCATAATACCAACCTCTAGACAGATAGCTATTGCTCTTGCATTTAATTTTTAGCAATTTTTACCTTTTTGGGCCTAGAAATTCTTCATCAAACTTTTCAAACTGTCAAATATCTGTCACAAAAAAGTTTGTTTCTGTCACAACTATTGCTTTCAAACTTGACACATGCTTTTGCTTCTAATATCAGCCTCTGTTATGTTATCTAGCAACAGTTAACATGCAATCATTTGGTAATTTTAATCATTTTCATGCAAGATTCAATCATTTGTAAGCATTGGTAATTTTTGCATCTTATTGTAAATCTGCTTGAATATAAGGGCTAACCAACCCTTTTGAAAGTAAAATAAAACACCCTAAATCCAATATCATTTTTATCAAATAGACAATGACCCTTAAGTTTAGGAACACACTGATACAGTAAACTGTATACATTATTCTAAATAATTGTTTAATATTTTAACACTTTCTTTGCACATTTACACTAATGATTGAATGAACAGACAGAACTGGTTCAAACGATCTGGTTTGATACTTTAAGAATTCAAAACAGAATCAAAACACAAAACATAGGATAAACAAAACAGGTAACTGCAATATATTTAAAGTTTATTGATATCTTTTAAAATGAAGTTGGTAGGTCGTATACATGTATAGCAGATTCTTTGGGGGGGGGGGGGGGGGAGGATAGGTAGATCTATGACAAAAGGTAGAAATTCTGCAATCCCAGTGTTTTTTTATCATTATTATCATTATTATTATTTAGTTCTGTTTTGTACAAAGGTATTTTTTTTCCATGAAATGCCGGAATTAACCCATGATTTTAAGGCAATATCAGGATTCAGCTGATTGAGAGTGTTCTTTGGATGATATGTGCACTTCCGATGAGTATGGTCTTCTGCAGTCCCTCGATAACTGGTGCACCAGGAATTTGTTTGGAATTTGTTTGAGTATTTTGTCAAGTCCCTTCTTAATGAGGCCAAGTGCACCTACAACGACTGGTACAGTTGTCCTCTCCATACCCCACATTCTGGCTACTTCTATCTCAAGGTCTTTCTATTTGGAGAGTTTCTCAAGTTCCTTGTTGGAGACATTTCTTTCAGATGGAACCGTCATGTCAATCATGATGTACGTCTTGTCGAATTTGTTCTTGATAATGATGTCTGGTCTACTGGCCTTGATCTTTCTACCAGTATTCACTGGCATGTCCCTCTATGACAGTGTGTGGTTGATGTTCATAACAATTTTCGTCCGCTGGGAGTCCAAAATGTTTGCAGAGTTTCCAATGAATGTATCCTGCTGCTTTGTCATGTCTTTGAACGCTTAAGTTGGACAGCCTGAGACAATGTGATTTATGGTCCCATCATATTGGTTGCACATTCTGCACTTTGTATCTGTACTATCTTCGATGATATTGTTGTGATGTGCTCTTGTAGCCAAGCTCTGATCTTGTGATGCCATCACCATTCCCTGTGTTTCTGCCTTGAGACCTGTGCCTGGTTTATTAAGCCTTTTAAGGGATATTGCCCATGCATTGGTATGGTTTTCCATGTTTGTGTCATCCTCTTTTGGGCGTTTGCCTTTGCTTCCTGTTTTGTTCTTTTGGCAAACTCTGTGACGGGTTCTTCTCCCTTTCTTGTTGTTTGTGCAATGTTCAGTTCTTGAATGAATTTTCTTGCTTGCTCTGAGATTGAGTATAGTTTCTGGTTACGGTCATGCTCATGGACCAGAAGGGGCAGATTGTCTTGTGTTGTCTCCAAATACATGTTCAGGCCATCTCGATCTACGAGAGGCCCCTGCCACCGATCTTTCACGGTAGGTACAATCTTTAAACGTCAGTCTTTGGGTGGTGCATTCTTTCTGCAGATAGTAACTTTCTGGTCTTTGTGTCAAGTTTTTTTTAATTCTTGTATTTGCCAGTTTATGATATTGAAACTGTATGTGACAACTGCCAGGGTGTTTATGGCTTCAATCTTATTTGCAACATGTTTCCACTCTTGATGGCAAGCAAAACTCTTCTGTAATACTCTTGTTGGATCTTTTCCTTCATTGCTGCATGTTGAATTCCGTCACCTTCATTAACAACAAGGTATTTGTATGTAGCGTCTTGGTCTTGTTCCTTGATGATGGTGTCTCCTTCTAGCTGTATGTCAGATGTTGATGTCGGTTTTCCTTTTTTGAAGGTAGCTTTTGGACACTTGTCCAGTCCAAGTTGCATACAGTTGTCATCACTAAAGACCTTTACTGACTCAAGCAGTTGTTTTTGTTGGTGATCATTCTTGGCAAAGGTCTTTAGGTCATCCATGTAGAAAAGATGGCTGATCTTCTTGCCTTGGATGTCATATTCATGACCAGTGTCATTCAGCATGGCACTGTGAGGGACACGAAACAAACAGAAGAGGAAGGGTGAAAGTAATGCAACCATTACTGCAACCATTACTTTGCATGCAGATGGTCAAGTCTAAAATTTGATTTGGCCTTGGTTTGAAACCTACCAGATGAGGACTCCCACCACAAACTTTCATTTGGGACCATAACCTTTCACCTAGTGACCTTGAGCTTAGAGTTTGACCTACTTTTGAATAAAACTTAAACTTTAAAGGGCTTCATTTCCTATTTCAAAGTAATACACCCAAATCTTGCATACAGGAGCAAGATACAATTGGAACCCAAAATGCTGTCATAGGATACTGTACACTGAATCCCCGTCTTTTTCGGTCTCCTTTTATATGCAGTTCACCTATAATTAATTATCCATAATTTACCTACGAAGTAATAATTAATTAATTTGTATTATTTTACCTTTTGAGTTATAAAATACACATCATATTTAATTAGAAATGTCTTATTTTAGTAATTTAAACGATCAGGGGCATATTGTTTTACTCATGTCTGTCTGTCTGTCTGTCCGTCCATCTGTCAGTCCGAAAACTTAACATTGGCCTTTTCTCCAAAAGAATTTGATATAGATTCTACAAAGCTATCATTTTGTATGTAAATTTCTTTCAATGATATCTATCTGTTTACGTGCAATATGACCTTCCTCAAGGTCACTTATTGACCCTTATAGACCCTTAACACGAAAACTTAACATAAAAACTTAACATTGCCATTCCTTGGGCATTTGCATTTCACAAACGCATCTTGTTATTAAATATTATATTAATATTCACAAGCATGCAAATAAGTTCTGTGTAAGAGATGTCTTAATAAAATAACATTTCAAAACTAAAATATATGTTTTATTACTATAATGGTTTTGAAATGATTTTTTTGCAATTAGTTGTAGCTAATGCTGAAAATTCTATGAAAAGACAGTTGCCATGGAAACAAGAAGGTTGTTAAAGTTTGCTTATCCGGCACTTTAAAATGGAACAACAACCAGATTCCATTAACAAACACATTCTTCAGGTACAAGAAATTAAGAGGGTTTTCATTTTTGGCTTATGACATGATAATACCATACTCCATATTTAAAAGCATGTATTTTGCTCAGCGTATTACCTCCCTTTATGGATATATCTGATGTATTTTTTTCCATATGCATGCTGTGTAGGATAAATTATTCGACCTAAATGGTATTTTCATGCATCTGGTTTATATATGTAGTGTAATATGCTTTATGTTAAAAGCAGTTAAGCCATATTGTTTTAAACATTTTGAAACTTTGCACTGAAATTCAACTAACCAAACCTTATCAAACTTCAAATGCACATTCTGAGGTATAGCTACTCTGCAGAGTGGATATCATTGCATTTTTGTTCTTCCTTTGGATAGGTCTTTCAAGATATATAGGTGTCCCTTTGTCCATTTTAGTGGTAACTCCAACCATATCTGGCCCAAGGACTAACAAGCTCTAATACGCACAAGAACGATAATATTGGTACAAGTAACATAAAAATAACTTATACTCATAACTGCAAGACAAACTTATCATCAATTTGCATTGCAAATAAATATTGAACTGATGTTAAGCTTAATGCATTTATACATTTTATTGCATAAAATATGTGAATAAAATGTGTGTTTTCTAGGCCATTTTGGGCATGTATTAATAGGAAGACACGGGAGGGTTGTGGTAAAAAGCGTGTATTACTAAGTAAAGTAACGTGCCGTTAACACCCGGCTTTGAACTCAAATCTCCTCGATCGGGGGTTGATAGATAGATTAGTGATTAAGAAAACTGAAAATAAAGCCAATACGTTGTCATTTCCGTTTTTCTCAATGGAATTCCCAGGTACAACCCAATTCTACTCCCATGAATAGTAGCTACACACTCTTAATATATTTGGTATAACTGAACCTATTTAGACTTGGGGATAGAGTTAGAGTTGTTTTGTAGATGTTTAATAAAAAGATTCGAAAGAAAACAAAAACTTTGAAACATTTTACCGTCTGCATTAGAACATGACTTACCCAGTTCGTGCGGCAGCTCATGACAGAAGATGGCGATTGATGTTGATATACCCAGGGTTGTACTTGTTGTGAAGGCTGCTCCCAGGGCCAGACCGTCCGCAAAGTTGTGAATGGCGTCACCAAATATGATCATCACAACCACTGAACTTACACCTAAATATGCGGAACATAGATTCGAAAATTAATCATTTGTGCTAAATCTTTTATGCAATCTCGTGGGACTGGAACAGGCTACAGCAATTTCAAAGACATCTTCACTACGTAAATCTTTCCCGAATAAGGCCCGGTTCCTGTATAATCAACAGTCGTGCCCAAACTTAAGCATGATGAGTGACACATGTTTTGACCGCATGTTTATGCGGTTGTAAGATAATAGATCTACCCTGTTTATTATCATTGGTGACAGAAAAGCAAATTCTTCGATCTTGATATGCCTAAATTATATATAGTAATGAAGCGGAAAAGTAATGAAGCTTCAGAAATCAAAGTCCCGACTTGAAGTTTTATTACAAATATATCGCCAGTGGGGGATCAAAACCTCGTAACCCCAGCTTTGTCAAGCTGTAGTTACGAGGTTTTGACTCCCCACTAACGATATGTACTAGTAAAACATGTCGTACCTTTTAGTTTTCCCATCATCCTATCTTCACTTCCGGTGTCATCGTTCATAGAGCTGTTCATATTGGATTGTTTGGATTCCATCATATTTTTCTCCTGAAATTTTCATAAACATAATATTTCATGTGAATCAAATGTTGAACAAGATCTGTTTGTGAAACATAAATGCCCACGTGAACTTCCATAGGTAGATAGATATCATTGAAAGATGGTAACATACCAGATTTGAGATTTGTATCTCGAATAATTTTGGAGAAAAAAAGTTTTTCATGTTAACCCTTTCCCAAACAGCAAAATTTTAGGGGGTGGTCCAATTTAAAAGCAGCTGCAGACGACAAATTATCTGTGAATACAGATAAGATTTGTGTATAATATAGCCGAGAAAATATTGAGGCAAAAGGAGAAACTGCTGGTCATCAGCAGTTTCTTCTTTTGTCTCAATGTTTTCCCAAGCCATTTCTATTAAGGACGTCAAAACCAGGTCTTGTTTGGGAATGGGTTAATGGTTAATAAGGGTTAACGGATGACCATGATGAAGGTCATATTGCATGGAACAGATAGATATCATTGAAAAAAGGTTATATACTTTATTCGTATATAATTTATGAAGAATGGATATCATCGAATTTACCCTTTCCCGAAACGGTGTATTTCAAACTGGTCAATTATAAAAGCAGTTGAAGGCAACAGACTTGATACAAGAGCCGCCACAGACGGATTATGCTCCCCGAATAAGTGTTTGTCGCAAAATAAAAACTATCATACATTAAGCCCCCTTTTCCCACGACAGCCTTTTTGTACACACATTATTCATAGAATATGGTCTAGAACATCCTATTTATTACATAAGTACAAAATTGCATTAAATTCTGCCCATTAGATGAAGAGAAATTAGAGAAAATCTAATTTTTTACACTAAGGCCCCTTTTTCCATGACGCAGCCTCAAATTAAGAAACGGAGAAAAAGATCTCTAGGAATTATCCCAGGGATTTCACATGTGAAGTTTCATTGAATTTGGTTCAAGGGTTGCTGAGATCTGGCTGTGGACGGACGGACGGACGGACACACGGACGGACAGCCGGACGGACGGACGGACGGACAGCATGGCGACTATATGCTCCCCCGAATTTTTTTCGGGGAGCATAAAAAGTGATAGAGTTTGTGCACAAGATACATATTATACGGTAGAACAGAAAAATGACGCAAAGGGAGAAACTATATTGTGTTTCCCGAGACATGTCTATCAAGGACGACCAAACCAGAGGTGCGTTCTTTAGAGCGAGATTTCTTAAGATATCTTGAGATTTCTTAAGATATTTTAGGATAAAGCGTTCTTCTGGGCAAGATTTTTAAGAAGATCACTGCGAGTCGCCATTACCCTATACTTCGTGCGGAACCCCTCGGTCAACTCTGTACAAACAATATATAAGAGATTTCAAGGGCGGATCCAGGATTTTTTCCAGGGGGGGGTCCAAGCCCAAGATTTTTTCCAGGGGGGGTCCAAGCCCAAATTATGGCTTAAAATGTAATAAATATGTAACGTTACACTAAATTCATATAGTCAAAATTTAATTTTCGGTCAATGCCAGGGGGGGTCCGGACCCCCCCCCCCCCCCTCCCCCCGACCCCCCTCTAGATCCGCCCGTGGATTTGATCGAGTTGTCCGAACATTCCATAATTCATAAACCGCGGTGTTCCGAATGCTCCATACGTTATACAAATGACGTCATGATGACGTCATTTGTATAAATATGGAGCATTCGGAACAGCTCGGTCAAAGTCTCGTTCTTAAAAAACGCTTTATCCAAAACATCTTAAGAAATCTTAAAAAATCTCACTCTAAAGAACGCGCCTCAGGTCTTGTTTAGAAAAAAAGTTGATTTCTCTTACCGTAGTTTCAAGCGAATTTGGGATTTGGTACTTTCTGTCTCTTTCTAGTTCATCGATATTCTGAAAATGAAAAAAAATGATTAATCCTTTCCCAAGCGACAAATTGTAGGATGACCCAATTTGATAGCTGCAGCAGACAATAAAATGGAAGTAGATAAAGATATGATTCGTTTTAATACAACACAGAAACTATTGAGGCCAAAGGAGAAAATGCTGGTCACCAGCATTTTCTTCTGATGCCTCATTGTTTTCATAAGCCTTTTTAATTAGGGGCGCCTAAACCAGGACTTGTTTGGAAAAGGCAACAAATAAAGTGACTGTAAAAGATTCAACTCTCTCGGTTATTAAAATCTTACAAAGGGCAGTTAAGCAGTGTAACAGCAGTATTTATATTATTACTTACGGTTCTTGTACACTATACACTTGTCATAGATCTATTATCCTATACAAAATAATGATTCTCTATGTATAAACTGAAAACGATAATTTTTACAATAGACAATAGACAATACTTTATTGACGTAAACTTTTTACAGTTTCTTGTCAAACAACAATAATACAAGCAAACAAAAGCAACACGTGATCAAATAGTTATAGACAAATATCTCAATCATAGTATATGGAAGAGAAGCAGATGAAAATTCAGTAAATATGAAGCTGTATATAATTTTATCATACAGTTTGTATATGATTTAAAATTTCAATCCTCCGGACAAAGGCCTCTTTAATAAATTTTGACAAATTAATTAGACTGTTCTTATTAGAGTTATTGAACAACAAAACAAGCTTATGCATATTTGGACGAATATAATACTTTCTTTTAAGATAATTTCTCCGTAATTCTGAATATGCATCACAAATAAAAAGAAAATGGAATTCATCTTCGATTTCATTCGAATTGCATATCTGACAAATTCTTTGACTTCTTTCAATTCTATTATTTCCATGTCTTCCTGATTCAATTCTAAGACAGTGGGATGAAAGACGAAGTTTAGCAATATAAGTGAACAATTTGTAAGGTAATAAGTTCAAATAATTTTCAATTCCATTGTGGCATTTAATATATTTGTAAGTTACTAATACTGTGCTATTGTTAAGGTAACCATATAAGCTTTGATGAAAATCGTCAATCAGTCTGGTTTTGAAGATTCTATAAAAACTTTTATGGTTAACACAATATGGATTTTCCCAAACATATCCTAATCCATATCTGTACAACAAATCCTTGACATTTGAACACCAATTAATACAGCCATTCCGAGCGCTATCGACTAGCGATCGATATAGCGTATTAGTTAGTATATTATTGGAAAAAATCACCTTTCCCCAATATTTGATAATTCTGCAATATTTGTTAATATACAAAGGATATCTACCCGTTTCATGATACACAGCATAATTACAAGTAGATGTTTTAACACCTAAAAGCTTTTTCAAAAATCTCAAATGTATTCTTTCTATTTCGTTTGATCTATTAAACCCAGATATTTCACATGAAAAGCATAGAATGGATCAAACAAATGCATCAAATAATTGTAACAATGTTGATGTCTTGAAATTAAAAGTGCGTGTTTTACTTAAAAGGACATTCAATGCTTTTAATCCTTTTCCCGCTAACGTTTTATTATTAGCAGTAAAAGAACCAGTATAATTAAACAATGTTCCAAGATAATTAAAATCATTAACAATCTCAATGACTGAACTATTATAGGACCAATGCTCATTTTCTCTTAATCCACCTTTTTTTCTGAAAACGACTATTTTAGACTTATCTGTATTCACTTCTAAACCCCATTGTGAGCAATATTCATATAATCTATTTAGACTGGTCTGTAAACCACTTGGGGTATCACTCAAAATAACCATGTCGTCTGCAAAAAGTAGGAGTATTATACTTATTTGCTCGAGAGATAACCCGCACGAGTTATCTCCCTGCAAAAATAATTCAAGATCATCAATAAACATGGCAAATAAAATGGGTGAGATTGTCTCCCCTTGCTTAAGACCGACATTACTGTCAAATGAGCTAGAAAAAGACCCATGTACTTTAACAATAGACTTTACTTTTGAGTACATGTCACAAATTATTCTTAACATTTTACCCTTAACTCCTAAATTAAAAAGTTTATACCACATGCCGTTTCTATATACACTGTCGAATGCCTTTTTCAGATCAATAAATGCTGCGTATAAACGTTTCTTTTCACACAATGTTTTCTGTATTAAAGCATGTAGAATAAAGCAAGCGTCAATAGTTGACCGTTTGGGCCTAAAACCAAATTGTGCATCGGACAAGATATCATTATTTTCACAAAACGTAGAAAGTCGTTTGTTCAGGATACCCATAAATATCTTGGACAAACAACTCACTAGAGAAATACCTCTATAATTATTCACATCACTGGGGTCCCCCTTTTTATGCAAGGGAATAATTATACTTTCGGTCCATTGATCAGGGAAAACCCCAGAGCTAAAAATAACATTAAACAAATCAGCAAGATGAGATGAAATAATGTCCGAGCATTCTATAAAATATTCATTCAATAAACAATCATTACCAATCGACTTATTTTTCTTTAAATTGCGTATAACATTTTCAACTTCTTGAACTGTGATCGGCTGATCTAATTCTTCATAATTACAAAAAGATGAATTAAAATCATTTTCCATACAAAATGTTTCAGACTCAATATTATAAACTGTTTGAATATCATCTGACATAGACGAAAAATAGTCATAAAAATCGTTAACAGATAAATCATTATCGAGTTTTTTCTTCTTTTTACAAAAAAGTTTCCAGAAATCACTAGGCTGTGAAAATCGTAATTTTTCTATTGATTTATATTGTTCTCTAAAATAAGCCTTTTTATGTTTTCTCACAATAGATTTATAATCCTGTTTTAGTCTGCACATGATTTCTCTATTTTCCTGTGATTTACATGAGTTGTACAATTTCAAGGCGTCATGGTATTGACGTTTTGAAATTCTACATTCCTCATGAAACCAAACTGCCATTTTACGTGTTTCTGCAAACTTTGGACGATTATGAGAAATAATTTCTTTAGAAAAAAGAGGATCCGAAACACTTCGAAAAGTGGAAACGAATTGATCCAACAATTCATTTACACCCTTACGACTTGAATCGTCTGCATTTAAAACAATATTATTTAAATCTGGTAATTTGCCAATGATCTGTCTGCGAAATTTGTGAGTTAAGTCATTTTTCCACCGAAATTGTATCGACCTTGTTTCAATAGGCGGGTCATGCTTCACGTTACACATCAATGAAAACGATAAAGGGGCGTGGTCAGACCATTCATTAAACTTTGCAACAGTAAAATTACATATAGTATCAAAATGAACCTGTTTCAATAATAAATAATCAATGACAGTATGTGAATTACTTTTTGCATATGTATAAGAGCCAATGGTATCATTACCAAGTCTTCCGTTTGCAATACGCAAGGACGTTGACTTGCAAAGGTCCAAAAGTTTAGAGCCATAATTGTTACAAGTTATGTCAAGGGTAGATCGTGGAATGGGCGTGTCTGGTGCGTACTCATCTTGATCTAACTGTGAAATATTGCGGTCAAAAACTATGTAATCAGAATTTGACCCTACCCTTGCATTAAAATCTCCCAAAACATAGACAGTACCTAAATTATCATAAAAATCTATATCATTTTGTAAAATATCAAATAAGTCCACATTATGTACGTTATATGCTGGCGAATTTTCGCCCCACATATACACGCAACTAATGTAAACATCTTCTTTTAATTTGAAAAAATCTTTCTTTAAGTGTATCCAAATAATAGTATCATAATGATTTCGAACAATATTTATACCCTTTTCCAAATGGTTTTTATAATAAAGAACAATACCGCCACTATTGCGGCGCGCATTTCTATGCTGAAATTTACGAAATAAATTAATACATACATATCCATCTAAATTCAAATCAGAATCCTTTGAACACCAAGATTCCAATAAACAAATAACATCAAAAGATGAAAGAAATGAAACAAAATCCGGATTTTCCTTCTTTTCTCTACTTAATCCATTACAGTTCCAAGTCAGTAATTTGAGCCGCCCTTCCGCGCCCCATTAATCCTTTTTCTCCGGTGTTTTCACTAACTTCCCGTCAATGTACAGTTTGTCATAACTGATCCACGATTTTGAACCAGCTTGTATTGCTGCCTTCATTTTCGGGTACAGTTTTTTCCGCTTTTCCGATATTTCACGGGGATATTGTTCGAACAAATTATACGGGGTGTTTTTCAGCTGCACTCCTTGTTTTTTCACCATGTCTCTATCCTTGTATAGGGTGAATTTGGCCACAATATTACGGTGTGGGTACTGATCCGTTTTTTGCCCAAAACGATGAACTCTCTCAAACTGAATATTGTCTACTATATCCTGGGCCACTTTTAGCTTCTGAACGATAAACTCCCGCACTATAGTCTCAGTATCCTCCGGACGCTCTTCCACCTTTTCCGGGATATTTCCAAAAATTAAATTGTTTCTCATAGACTGAGACTGCATGTACAGAAGCTCATCCTTCAAACGGCTATTTTCCTTTTCCAAATTTTCTAGTCTGTCACAGGTCATACCTACAGAAAATTCTAAATTATCAGCTCGATCCTTCAAATCATGTAGCTCCAGATCAGACTGCTTGACCGATTCGTTAATACAAGTCCACATTTTCTTAATTTCGGTATCAAACTGACTAACCTTTTCCTCCAATAAATCCAATTTCTGTAATTTCTGCTCAATACCACTAAATCTCGTTTTTAAATCTAAATCCATTTGTTTCAGATATGACAACACTTTGTCCGATCCCTCGTCCGATCTCACAACACCTATTTGTCCGCCATTTTGCGATGAACTATCATTCATTTTCGATTCTGTCTGAATCGAACGTAATTTCGATGGAGATGCTGGTGGAGTGCTAAATTGACTATCCATATCGTATAAAGCTGATCTAGCACTGCGTAAAGAGTCACTGACAGAAATATCGTCCTTGTTTACGCCCTTCTCAGGTGACTCGCCATTACGCGGGGCTTTTGAATTTTGCTCATCATTTTCTTCTTGGCTATTTTTCCTCTTTTTCCTCTTACTACGACCCATTTAAATGATCAAAAGTCCAAATTAGCATTAGCCATCAACACATCCTCATATTTAAATCCTTTCTAGCTCCAAATTCGGTAATAAATCCCAATTTTCTCAAAATTTTACGAGAGCTGAAAAAATGTCGACCATTCGATCTCGCGTCACGTGACTTGTCACTGCCCGGGTGAGTCGATGTCAAGTACGGGAATCCAGGTAAATTATCCGATATGGTTGATTGATTTATTGTTGATTCGGTATATAAATACTATTTGTCGCGTGTATGTACAGTCAAAGTGGTCTAATGGTGATGGTCGAAGTCTCACACCCTAGGCTTTCTTTTGGTATTGGTTCGAAACACGCAATCGGCTCTATTCTTTTTTTTTTTGTTTTTCATTTCTATTTCGTTTTTTACTGCACTAAGTTTTTTTTTCAATTTTTCATTATGCTCGACGGACATAATATGCGAATATAGGCTTATTTTTTTTATGGTAAACGGTCTTCCAGCAAAAATCACAAATCATTTTAACATATCAACACTTGTTTAGAGAAAAATGAATAATATGCAAACAAAAAAGATCTGGATTATGAAAATGTGCAAGAAATATTTGACTTTGGCATTTCACGCAGAAAACATCAAGAGAAAAGCATGAAAAAGTGAGCACTCAAAGAGTTCTCTTTTTCTTTTTAAATTTCAAAAGCGCGTTTCTTGTATCGCCTTTTAATTGGGAATATCTACTTACCGGTAATTAATGTATGTAAACGGATTAAATTGCAAACATTAAACAAAGGAATAATAATAAAAATAATAATAATAAAAAAAATAGAAATCATTAAAAAATAAAATTCGTGTCTGTCTTGTAGTAGAATCGACCTTGGTCCGTTCGAGTGGAAGTCCCGCGTCTTTCCACTGCGCCATCGCAGACTTGCACAGCGACGTTTGTATAAACAAATAATTTCTAAACTCGAAATCTGTGAACTGTTTTCAATAACAATGGACAGGTCAATGTAAATAAACAAATGATCAAATTATCGTGTGGCCTTTATATAGCATACCTTTTGAGTAATACTCTAGACAAAATAGTATGAAAATAAACAAAGGACAATTACTCCGTTAAAAGGGATTGGCAGAGTAGTGTTTTTGTGCACTGCACTTCTACTAAATGAGATCTATCCTCATAAGAAGTTTCGTGAATCCACCGAGTACATTTTTGAGCCATGTTCAGCACAACAAGAATTGTCCGCGGACAATAAAGCTCGCCCTAACGAGAGTTTGTCACAAAAAGTCATTTCCTAGGTCAAGGTAAAAGGTATTGGTCGAAAATGAAAATCCTTGGCAGGAGGTATAAATGTGTATATGATAACGGCCTAGTTAAAGATTTTGAAAAGTAGGCCAACCTCAAAGGTCATGGTCAAATATAAACGGCGTTGGTATGAGGTGACCATGTGTGAAATATCAAGGCTGTATGTGTAAAAGGATATGAGATAAAGGCCAAGTTAAAGTTTTTTAAGTAGGTCAAACTGCATGGTCATGGTCACAAGGACCAAGGTCATGGTCAAATGTGAACGGTATTTGTAGGAGGTGTCCATGCATGCAATATCAAGGCTGTCCAAGGTTGTCCCGGGTGAGCTAAAAATGAGTATGCAACTCAAGAACGAGCAACAACTAAGATGAATATTATCGGAAGAGTAATCATTCTTGTGCACAACATTTCTGAATGAGGTCTATTCACACAAGAAGCTTCTTGATTCTACATTGCAAATAGTTCAATTATGTTCGTGCAAAAGAGGTCTATTGGCCTACCGACTGACGAACTGACTAGTGAACAGCAATATACCACCTCTTCTTCGGAAGTGAAGGGCGCATAAAAAGACTTAATACGAGTAAATAAATACGATATACAGCAAATGTTAAGCCAAAATGAAGAGATGTTTTTTCTACTTTTTGTTTTATGACACTGGTCACCATTCCTGTTTTGATAAGGATTAAAATAACTTTACCTGGGCACCGAACAATGACATCAGCTTCTCCACTAGGTAGAAAAGATAGAGACCTGAAATAAGAGAAATAACATTGCATTAAACAATGATATGCACAAGAACAACGCAAACACCATCATAAACACCTCTATGAAAATCCGGTGACACATTCGCTGCCTTAATCACACCAGAGTAAGTGTTTTTGACACAAAGATCTCAAACAAAATGGCTATTTTTTTTTTTAAATCAGATCTTTTAAGATATTTGACATTGGCCTACTTGGATGACCCTTGAGATTGTAACTAATCATAGTCGTTAAATACATACCCATTTATTGGACATGAACCAGTGTATGATATTTGCTCGGGCGTTGTTTTGAAGTACTAAAGGTTTTTTAACATCAAGTAAAATGAAAGCTAGGCCATTGTAGAGAGGTGTGGTATATCCTTAAAAAATCTCCAGAAAAGTTTTTGACGCCCGAGTAATTGTGAATAAACCAATTTTAAAATTTCTCTCACATCAAAAAAATCCCTGACGTATTTATACCTTCTCTGATTAAAATCATTTTGAATTCGGTCACACATCAACAAAAGTACTGACAATATTCCACAATTGCTATGTAATATGATTACCACAGTGACCATAACCCATGTTCTATATAACCAGTTTTAAAGCGTTTTTCTGATAATCAATTGGATGCCCACATAAGAAACAATTATGGATAGCATTAATAAAAAAATAAGTTCCAGATCCTGGCCCAAATCGTTCTTCTGATGTAGTTTTGTGTTACCTCCGCAGACCGAGAGTGCGTGCCACAAGTAAGATTCGACCGTAATACCCTCACTGCCATGATCGTGTTCATCCTCTGAATGGTCGTGAGCATGAATGCCGAATGCCTAGAAGTAAATAAAATAAAATATATCAGCACCTTTCTTCCAAAACCTACAACAATTAAAAACAAGCTGCCGTTACAAGTTTTTTTACATCTTTTTTTAATACAAAATGGATAAAATCTTTATATGGTAAAGAGACTTTTTCGAATAACCATAAGCCTACGAATTGTGATCAGTCAGATCTGGATCGAAACATTTCTGATTTTGCTGATATTGATTGTATTGTTCATATCGATAATTTTACAAGGAAATGAATTGTATGCCTAATGAAATTCGGATCTTGAATAAACTTCTAGAAATGGGTAATTCGAGAAAAAGACATTCGAGATATGAATATTTAACAGTACTTACGACTGGAATGAGGTGGAACAGTGAATCTGTAAACAAAGTCCCGACAGCGAGTCCAATAAACAGTTCTAGGAAATGTTTGTACATGGCCGAGTTCTGACAGCGAATAAAGAAGATGGCGAATATAGCAGTCAGACAAATAATGGCCGTACATAGGGACCCGTAACCGTATCCTGTGAATAAACAAACATCCAAACAAGGTTATTATCATAATTTCTTTAATGCTTTTCGGTGGATTATCGGGAAATAACGGTAGATTATTATTTTGATAAACTCGCCGCCTTTCCAGTGAAATTATCAAAAACTTGTGCCCCGCTTTCGTTCATTTTATCCTATCTGACCCTTCGGATATCCTCGGATAATGTCGACCAACGATCGAATCATCGACTCGGAAGTGTGTGTATGAAGAAATCTTGAAAAAAAATCGGATTTCTTAGCCGGAAGTAGCTACGCTTCATAAAGTAGTTTTCGAGGTCAACCAAATGCACAACCATTGCAAACTTGCGGGACTTGCAGGTTGTAATCGATCATTCTAAAAAATGAGTACACTGGAACTGCAAAAAATGTATTTCAGTATCATTGTCGCGTTATTGTTGACATTAGTCGCAGACGAACGTTTTGAATTGTTGTTCTATTCTATTCTATTCTATTCATAGTCTGAAAGTAGTTCTACGAGATGCATCCAAGGTATGATTCGATAGAGTTGTCATTGGTGATCCAATTGCTATCTGACGTTATGTAAGCCGGGCAAAATATGTGACGTCATCATAAGCGTTGCATAGTAGTCATGTGCAAAATAACGCGCTTTAAGAAAATCTGTCATATTTTTTTTTTATTTTGTCTAATTTTTGCATCAAAGAAATAGAATAATCGTTTGTTTTTCGAGTAATATCGATTGATATTTCATTTCGTGAACAACGAAAGCTACATTTTCACTGGCTTCGCCACTCGTGAAAATAACGCTTTTGTTGTTCACTCAATGAAATATAAATCGATCTTACACTGAAACAAACGATTATCCTCAAAGTACCTGTGGTATAAAGTTATCTATGGATTAACTCCTGTTTAATCATTCTAATTTATTTTTTTAGATTGTTCCTGTGACTTCGTTTTCATTCGTTACGTATCCGAACCTATTCGGATGAGGTAGTAAACATTCGGCAGTGGAACGTTCCATCGCCTTACCCGAATAATTCTAATGTCGCGCGAATTGTCCAATGATGACCTCTAAATACTTTATGAAGCGTAATGACTTCCTCCAAAGAAATCGCATTTTTAAAGGTTGTTTTCTTTAACTTACATTTGAGGCATGGTCAATAGTATAGGTCGGTATGTACAAAATTTGGGGTCCGCGTGTTATGATTTATTATTTGTGCCAACACTTGTTTTTGTACGCACAATAGGGTCCTGTAACTGGAATCAGTTGTTGGCATGTCTGGTTCCGCGTCATATTTGCTAAATTTAGTCATTTTCCAGACATGGTCGAAATTGATATTTTTAGTTAAATTTTGTGTTCATGGTAAATATGTACATTTTATTACAGTTTTCCGAACATAAAGTAATTTGAATATTTCCATAATACATATTTAATAATTTGTGTAAGTTGTATATGCTGTTCCGAGTCATTTATCAAGGGGTCAAAGGTGAAAATGCAACAATCCCTAGATGGTATATGTCGGTATGTTCAAAATTAGGGGTTCGCGTGTTTTGAATTATTGATATTTGTGCCAACAACTGTTTTCGTAATCATAGTAGGGTACTGTAACAGGGATCAGATGTTGGCACTTCAGGTTCCACGCCGTATTCGCAAAATAACGTCATTTTCCTGACACAGTCAAAATTGGTATACATAGTAATAAGCAACAATGTGTAAATAGATCTCTAAAAGCAATAGTATGTTTAACAAGAGGACCATGATGGTCCTATATCGCTCACCTGAACCAAAATGATATAAGCAACACTTTTCTTCAATTCAAAAAATATTTAAGACTTAAAGACTGAAAACGAACTTATAGTCAATAACATTGTGAAAATCAAACTCATCCAAAATTTCATCATGCCCAACATTGTGTCCAAGATTTGTCTTGTTTGATAAATAATTGTAGATTCTGGAGTATAAACAAGGTCGAAAACAGCCAAAAACAGCAATTTTGTCAATTCAAGGCCTAAACTCTCGACTTTCTAGTCAGATCAGGCTGAAAATCAAACTCATCCGAGCTCTTATGATATCCAACATTGTGTCCAAAAATTTGTCTTGATTGGTCAATAATTGTAGATTCTAGAGTGTAAACAAGGTCTAAAGCAGCCGAAAACGTCAATTTGATCAAATTCAAGGGCACATAACTCTCCTCTTTTTGATCAGATCGGACTGAAAATCAAACTTATCCAAGATCTTATGGTCTCAAACATTGTGTTCAAGTTTTGTCATAATTGATAAATAATAGTAGATTATAGAGTGTAAACAATGTCAAAAACAGCCGAAATCGACAATTTTATCAAATTCAAGGGCATATAACTCTCATCTTTCTGGTCAGATCATACTCAAAATCAAACTCATCTGATATCTTATGGTTTCCAACCTTGTGTCCAAGATTTGTCTTGATTGGTCAAAAATTGTAGATTCTAGAGTGTAAATAAGGTCGAAAACAGTCAAAAAACAGCAATTTTGTCAAATTCAAGGGCTCATAACCCTCAACTTTCTGATCAGATAAGACTGAAAATCAAACTCATCTCAGATCTTATGATTCCCAATATTGTGTCCAAGTTTTGGATTGATTGATCAATAATTGTAGATTCTAGAGTGTAAACATCGTCGAAAACAGCCAAAAATGACAATTTTGTCAAATTCAAGGGCAAGTAACTCTCCACTTTCTGATCAGATCAGACTGAAAATCATACTCATCCGAGATCTCATGGTCCCAAACATTGTGTCAAAGTTTTGTCTTGATTGATGAATAATTGTAGATTCTAGAGTGTAAACAAGGTCAAAAACAGCCGAAAATGGCAATTTTGTCAAATTCAAGGGCACATAACTCTCGTCTCTCTGGTTACATCAGACTGAAAATTGAACTCATCCAAGATCTTATGGTCTGCAATCTTATGTCCAAGATTTGTCTTGATTGATCAATAATTGTAGATGCTAGAGTGTAAACAATGTCAAAACTAAGTATTTTTCGCATTCAAGGGCAGATAACTCCCGACTTTCTAGTTCGATCTGACCCATAATCGAACTCATCCGAGATCTTATGGCCATACATGTTTTGACCAAGTTTGGTCAAGATTGGCTTATATTTGTAGATGCTAGAGTGTAAACACGAAATTGTGGACGGACAGACAGACGGACAGACGGACAGACGGACGGACAGACGGACGACGGACAAAAAGTGACCACAATAGCTCACCTTGAGCACTTCGTGCTCAGGTGAGCTAAAAATCAAACATTTATCAGATTGGTTATCACCAAAGAGTACAAACACAAGCATTTTATACCGCTATCACATGCGTCTCATATTTCTGGTAAGCATTTCCGGTTTCTATGCCCACCATGGCATTCATGTATACCAACCATTATTCTGTAGAATATTTTGCTGTGAACTTGCTATTACTTGTTTTTGGCCACTAAGTTGAAAGCCGTTCAAGAATTTGTCAGAAACCATACGAGAATACACAATGGACTTCCGTTAAAAGTGCGTTATATCGCTGTGGTAGTGTTACGTGGCAGAACCAGCGCTAAAGAGTTTTCATTTTGTTTTACGTTTCTTAAAGCATAAGTAACCATTTGAGAAAACCTTGTGAGACATTCCTGTCCTGAGAAATACATGTAGGCCCGTTCAAGGACAAACGCCACCACATGATGGCCGTCATAACTTCACAATAGCATCACAATATAACCGTTCCATATCGGCACCAGCACCTGCGAGTGACTTCTTCATGAATTTCAACCTAGATTATCCACACACATCACTGGTAATCGTCTGCGCAGTCGGGTGCGTGCTGGACGTTGACCGGACGTTGTACGTAGTGCCTTTCATGCCACACCATGCAAGTGCCAGACTTGACTGGGCTGGAGTCAGGGATATTCTACGTGAGACCAATGTTGATGTTCTCTCGTTTCGAGCTCATTTTGGGGTGGGGTTGGGAAGACGTGTACGTGTTCGTTAAATATTGAAAACGTTGATGGTGTAAGCAAACGTTTTATTTAGTTTAGAAACAGGCCCGTAGGAAGCAATTTCATATTTGGATGGCTGAATCTCTGTGTCTGGATATTGTGTGTGTGTGTGTGTGGGTGGGGGGCGAGCTAAATTGGATTTTCCCTTAATTTTCAGTGTAAAATAAGGGACATTCGGCATTTTCGACCCTAGCCCCCGCCCCTACCTGTTCCTACGGGCCTGAGAAATGGTTTCACAGTTGTTCTTGTTCGAAAACAACTGCATACCGGTATCGAAATTCCTTGTGAAATTCTGTTGTGACCCTTCAGCTACGTTCAGATATTATTGAACGTTACTAAAAAGCGACATTTGAATGTTGCGCGTCAATGTAATTGACTGCAATGTTGCTGAGGTTATCCCATCTGTAAACGTTTTTATCGGTGCAGATAATGCAGAGTCCGATTGTGGAAAAAGAAAGACGTTTTCATGGAAGGCGTTTCAAATGGCAGACACTGGAATCTTAAACGCGCTTAATGCAATTGCATGTGGCCATACACTGTGTGGAATAGTATTTGCTGCGAGGGAACGTTTCGCATATCAGTTGTATCATCCAGATTAAGATATTTCTCCTCTTAATGCTTTGAGTTGGTGGTTGTTTCACCGAAAACAGTTTCAGTCAGAACCAACTCCCTCCTACAAAAGCAGTCTTTCAGGAATCTGTGTCATACCAATGAGTCATTTGGAATTTTGATATTGTTCCACACCATATACTTGGCAAAAGTTCTAACACTCGACTTGGATCTTTGATAGTATTTCTTGGGCTAACCTGTATATTACATTCAAAATTTCCGCATTGGCGTCAACCTCGGTCACATAGGCAAGATGTTAACCTGGTCTATTTCTCATAACTATATGAGATCGAGTCTATATATTACCCACGTGGATAACTTCTGATAAGACTTTTCCTTTGAGCCCATGACCTTTGACCTCGTGAGTGTGTTGTTTGATCACCTTTTCAAAATAAATACCCATATTACACATAGAACTTTGATATTTCATACATAAAATCCTATTGTCAGTGCCTTTCAATTTGGACCATGGTTATTGAATTTGTGACCTTGACCTCGGAGTTTGACCCACTTTTCAGACACTTTAACATAACCTATATCTTACGCATTATTAGAGATACAACATTCATATTTCATCCATGGATACCCCTTGCTAAAAGCTTTCATTTGAGACCATGACGTTTGATCTCGTGACCTTGAGGTTGAGGTTTGACCTATTTTTCCTTACAATGTCCGGTATAGGCGAGTTCGGTTGTTCGCGTAAACATTTGCGTTGTTAGATAATGGCTCGGCGTTTTCTGCATTTTATTTGGCAATTAACTAGCTTTAATATTCAATTTAAATAAAAACAAATAAGGCATATCTCGAGCTACACGAGCCGAAAAACTGTTTTTACACCCTTTTTGCATGACGCGGTTTCCATAGAAAGTAAACATACAGCAATTACATGCTGGTTTGCAGAATCTTATCGGATTTATGATATGCTAAATCTTAAAACTCAATCGTTGGATTTTATCATTAAATTTGATTTTTATATCTTAACTTCACCAGGGAATCGCGTTCTTTACCGTGACGTCACGAAAATCTGACGCCGGTACATGGATGCCAACAAGCAGTTTCTTTCACTCCAGGGTACACTCTTTCCATTCCACACTGTTGGCATAAATAATAATTCAAAACACGCGGATGTACATACCGACCTATACTACAAGATTATGCGAGGTGTTCCAAATAGTGAATTATTTGTACTCACTTTCAGCGACTGTTGGTTTCTCCTTTTTCGTCGTTTTCTTTTCTGCTGTTCCACAGTTGCCACTCAGCTTTTGTTGTACCAAGGCGGGAGTCATTTCCGAAAACTTCTGTTCCGTTATATTCCCAGTGACGTCAAATATGGCGAAATATTGGTCGGCGACCAAACACATGCTTTCCTGTGAAGAAATATTGTATCAATTAGAATGATCTATTTTTGGATGTGTAGTACGTAACTGAAATGTTTCAGTTGTGCCATCTTCGCAAGCCAAGGGTTCTACCTCCACGTTGTTCCTTACCTTTGTAAGGAACAAAGTGGAGGTAGAATCCTTGGCTTGCGAAGATGCAGTTGTGCAGGTACTAGTCACTTCCAATAATTATCTTTGCAGAAATATAAGATAGGCTGTGCAACACATTCACATTTTAGGGAAAAGCCTTTTTTGAAAGGTTTGAAGATATTCTGAACAGATCTCGTTTTCAGCAATTTCCTTTTTTCTTCCAAAGTTTTCCCAAATTATTTCTACCAGGGATGTAAAACGAGACTTTGTTTGGGAAAGGGTAAAAGTGAATGTCTATTATTTTGTAATAATGTCGTACCATATATTGGGGTCTGGTGTCATATTGCTAAGAATTTCTGGTGGTATTTATGCCCATTTATGTGTAAAATAAATACTTGGCGTTGAGCCCTAGCTTGAATAACTCGACTCGTCCATGGACACACTTATATTGTAGTACTTTGTGAATATGCGAAATACCTCAAACCACACTTATGGAACATTTGATGTTGCACGGGCTTTACTCTGATTTACTGAAGGTATTTGGCGGCCAATACAGATAATGAGCCCGTCCCAGACAAGACATAGTTTTGACGTCCCTCATGTAAAAAGATTGGGAAAATATTGAGGCAGAAGAGGAAAACCATGATAATCAGCAATTTCTCCCTTTGAGTAATTTTCCTTGTCGTATATATATTTTAAAGTGCACACATTCAACCTTCATCAACATCGTTCATGCCGTCTGCAACAGCTTTCTAATCGGACCAGTCCAAGTTTTTGTCGTTTGGGGAATGGTTAGGCAGGGTAGACCATGTTCCAGTACTTACACGGTGTATAATCAGGTGATACAGCAATTTCAGTAAATCGTCAATATTTTTGTTGATACTTGAACAATTTGAATTCGGTTTGAAATAAGCTGAACGTGGTAGATTTTTGAAAAATCAACTGATAAAAAAGTTCTCGAAGATAAACATAAATTTTGGCTTATCTTCAATAACTTTTTTATCAGTTGATTTTTCCACCACATCCATCTAATGCGGGATGTCTGTCCACCTTCTCTGCTTCAAACCGATTTTAAATCGGTCCAGTATTAACAAAGTTATTGAAGATATTCTGAAATTGTTGTATCACGTGATTATCCATCGTGACTTACCCAAGCATGATTATGGAAGAGTTCATGTCCATGCCCATGCTCGTGTTCGTCTCCGTGTTCGTCCCCGTGTTCGTCCCCGTGTTCGTCCCCGTGTGCGTCACGTCTACGACGTCTGTGGTCGTGATGATCGTGTCCAGCGTGTTCATCTCCGTGACTTTCTCCACCTTTCACTACGGCTTCTATGATCTCAGCAAAGGCTGAAATGTTATGACAAAAAATCATTGTTCAGTTTTTCAGTAATTTTTCTTTGAACATGGGCCTCAACGGTTAAATTTCCAATATATTTGATGTGAAAAAATGACAAAATGTGAACAATTTGATACTATAAAAACTATTGAGGGAAGCGCAGAAGTTGCTAATCACCATCAATTTTTGCTTATCTCTCAATATTTTAGATGGAAAGTCAAAACCAGGTTTTGTCTTGAAGAGGGTCAAACGACATGTACCTTATTTCCAGATCAGCCTGAATCTACGTGCACGCTGATCAGAATCCACAATGCTGCTCATTGTCATAAAGTAGCTATTAGAGACTAACAAGGATTTTGATCAGACGTTCTGTATAATCAGGCTTATCTGCACTTAGGCTGGTTTCAAATTATATAAGGGTTATTTTTCCAGACCTCGGCTAAAATGAAATTTCACTTATAGAATTTTATTTAAATTAAAATAAAGGGAGGTCACCTTGTAATAAACACAAATAAATATTCGGGTTGCCTCCCCTGACACATGGAACTTCACTAAAACGGGGCCAATGTTCTCCGTGAATCCGTGTTCACTCCATGAGTTTATTGTTCTAATTGATCAGCCGATAATCAATAAACATTTTTAAAGTCTAAGTGTTGCGAAGTCGTGAAAAGTTGATGATAACAGGAGAAAATGATGATAAGCAAATTAACTGAAAATATTTGACGTGTTCCAATTTGAAAGCTAATGCAGACGAAAACAAGATCTGTTACAGGACAGCAAAGCACGACTGTCTTGTGATTGATATCGAAAGAAAGTCCAAATATGGTTAAAGTCACTAAACGAAACGCCAAAATAACAAATCTTTGCCTATATTACGGTCTCAAAAGCATGTTCAAAGTACGAAAGCAATAGCTCTGGCAATAACAAAGTTATGACAGATATACGGGAGTTGCGCATAAAAACTTAACCAAACAAGATGTGTTTGTGAAACACAAATGCCCCCGAAATGGCCGTTTTTGTAAAATGTTAAGTTTTTGTAGAGTAAAGGGTTGATAAGGGTAAACAGATGACCTTGAGAAAGGTCAAATTGCATGGAACAGATAGATATCATTGAAAGGAAGTTGCATACCAAATTTGAGCTTTGTATGTCTAATACTTTTGGAGAAAAGGCAAATGTTAAGTTTTCGGAGTAAAATGTTAAGTTTTCATAAAATTAAGGGTTTGTAAGGGTTAACGGATGACCTTGAGGAAAGTCAAATTGCATGGTGGAACAGATAGCTATCATTGAAAGAAAGTTACATACCAAATTTGAGCTTTGCATGTTGAATACTTTTGGAGAAAAGGCCAATGTTAAGTTTTCATGTTAAGTTTTCGGACAGACAGGCGGACGGACAGTCGGACAGACAGACGGACATGAGTAAAACAATATGCCCCCGATCTCTCGATACGGGGGCATAAAAATACATCTCCACTAAATAAGAAACCAGAGTGGTAGACCTTTACCTAGATGCTGATATCTTGGTGATAGGATCATGGTCAAAGTTTCAGAGCACATTAGCATCAGTAGATTTACGAGCAAACAAAGCATTAGGTCGACGCTGATCCCGACACCCGGGTGACCAGAATAGCCCCCCCCCCCCCCCCTATAATCTACGAACAGTCACGCTAAAACGTTGTTGATAAAAATTGGGTACAATATAGTAAAGAAAATAATAAGCCTAAAGTAGAAAATGCTGGTTATCAGCATTTTCATTTTTGTCAATGTTTCCCCAATTCTTTTCTGGACCTTGTTTGTGACAGGGTTAAACATAATCATTTAAAATACTTACCAGCCTTCGTGATGGTCATGTCAACAGCATTATATTTGGCAAAAACGAATGGCGTAAAGAAATTTGTTCTTGGTAAAATTCGGCATTCGCTGGATACTTTGGAGTCTGAAATTTCAAAGTAAATCAGAACTACATATAAGTGTGGTTTAAGACATTCTAACTTCCAAACCTTATGTTGTGTGTACTCAATTGAATCGCCTCGATGAGACCAATGAGTATTGAGTATCCATAACAAGGGTTTTGTTAAAAAATAAAAGGTAAAGTGCATTTTGAAAAAAGCCTTTACCCTCTCTTGTCAGTAGCTCTTGTAAATTTTTCATCCAATTATTCAGGTGTAGTCAGAAATCTCATTCTACAGATGGTTTTTAAGAGACAACATGTAAAGCCTCCGGTTTTACTTTACTCATATATCATTTATCACGGCTATAATTATTTCAAAATAATTGTTTTTAATATCTTTATATCCTCGTTTCGTCGATTAATCAGAAATTTGAATGAACCGCTGTCAACATAACGAGTGTCAACTGTGAATGAAGTTAAGGTAGAATATCCGTAATATGGCTATTTTAAGATCAATAAAACATCGGATTTATTCGGGCGCGGTCGTAAACATTCGGCGGCGGAAAGTTCCACCGCCGAATGTTTTCGACGTCGCCCGAATAATTCCGAGGTCACTGGAATCTCATAAGGGGTAGACTACCTCAAAGATGATTGCATATATAGGAGGTCACACTCCCTTACCATTGAGAATGTGTAGGACTATCAGACTGGCTAAATGACCGAGGTGACCAAGTCCAACTGTGTCTTCTGTGTCTAAACCATGTTGGTCGAAAAGTGTGTCTGCACCTAAACACTGAAAAATACACAACCAAACATGAGAAAAAAGTCAAAAGTTGGGGTCTGAACGAAAATTCCACATATGAAATTTGAGATTTGAATGTGAACAATAGAGATGCAAATATCTGGCACGTCAAAAAACAGGTTGTTTAGAAAATTCAAAATAGTGAAACGTGAAAACATCAGAAGTTAAAGGGACCCATGGTAGGTTGTTGGAGGTAAAATATATTCAAGAAGTATCGTACGGAATGATTAACCTCCATAGCTAGCTTTTTTTCTTTCTAAGGTTTCATAATGAAATTCATTTAGTCGTTCTAGATCAAGTCTGTATATATTTAACTGACCTGTCCTTTAAATTTATAGTAACATTTATGGGAAACTGGGCCTTGATAGTGAAATAGCGCCTATTAACTAGATCTAGCATACCAATGCTTTATAACGAAAACCTCGTTTCTGCAGCTTGTTTTAAGATGCAAATCTTGGCAGCCCCCCTTCCGTCTTCGCGCCTTTTTATAATGTAGGTTCACAGTAAAAGTAGGACCCAGCATATGCAATGCGGGACGGGATGCAATTTTCTACAGTTAAGGTAGAATACTCATAATGAAAAAAACACTTTCTAACCACATAAAATGCATCAAATTACACACACTTGGAAATACACTTCACATAAGTTGATTCACCGTGCCGGTGTAACAGGGCAAAGTGTCCCCCTGGGTAACGTGTCCCCCCCCCCCCCTTGGAAATTTTTTATTTTAATTGTATTGTGTATTTTAAATGCATATTTTCTTTCATAAGAATTAAATCTTTTAAAAAAGGGGGGACACGTTACCCAGGCCTGGGTAACGTGTCCCCCCTCCCCCCTTTGATTTTTTTCTTTTTAATCATAATGTGTATTTTTAATGCCTATTTAGTTTTACAATTATTGAATCTTATAAAATAAGCTATTTTTAACAAAAAATAAAAGAATTAATTTTTTTTCGTTCTTTCACTTTTAAATGAGAGGTGGGACAGGCTACTCAGGCCTGAGTAATGTGTACCCCCCCCCCCCCCCCCCCTTGGATTTTGTTCCTTTTTAATCATAATGGGTATTTTTATATCATAATTAATATTTCGTGATAACACCAATGGAAATTGCGCAGAAATAATGTGAAAAAAATTTAAGAGTGGGGGGGGGGGGACACGTTACCCCTGGGTAACCTGTCCCCCTTTTGATTTTCTCCTTTTTAATTATAATGTATATTTTAAATGCCTATTTAGTTTTATAATTATTGAATCTTTTAAAATAAGCTATTTTTAACAAAAAAAAAAAATTAATTTTTTTCATTCTTTCACTTTTCAATGAGAGGTGGGACAGGCTACCCAGGCCTGAGTAACGTGTACCTCCCTTGGAGTTTTTCCTTTTTAATCATAATGGGTATTTTTATGTCATAATTATTATTTCGTGATAACACCAATGGAAATTGCACAGAAATAATGTGAAAAATGTAAGAGTGGGGGGGGGGGACACATTATCCCTGGGTAACCTGTCCCCAGGGACACGTTACCCAGGTCTGTGTAACATGTCCCCCCCCCTTTGATTATGTTCCTTTTTAATTATAATGTATATTTTAAATGCCTTTTTAGTTTTATAATTATTGAATCTTTTAAAATAAGCTATTTTTAACAAAAAAATAAAGAATTTAATTTTTTTCATTCTTTCACTTTTCAATGAGAGGTGGGACAGGCTACCCAGGCCTGAGTAACGTGTACCTCCCTTGGATTTTTTTCCTTTTTAATCACAATGTGTATTTTCTATATCATAATTCATATTTCGTGATAACACCAAAGGAAATTGCGCAGGAATAATGTGAAAAAATTTTAAGAGGGGGGGGGGGGACACGTTACCCCTGGGTAACCTGTCCCCGGGGACACGTTACCCAGGCCTGGCTAACGTGTCCCGCCCTTTGATTTTTTCACTTTTGATTATAATGTGTATTTAAATGCCTATGTGTCCCCCCCCCCCCTTGAATATTTTTTAAAATATTTTAAAATAAGTTATTTTAAACATGAAATGATGATTTTCTAAAAAAAAATATTCTCACATGTTCAAGAGGAAACATGTACTAGTATAGTAGTATTTTATTAAATCACTTTTTTCCAATGTTTTTCAATTAATATTATTATTACGATTCTTATTTGCTGATAATACCAATTCTAAAATTTGCAAAATTAATGTAAAAGAATTCCAAGGGGGGTCACGTTACCCCTTGGTAACCTGTCCCCGGGGACACGTTACCCAGCCCTGGGTAGCCTGTCCCACCTCTCATTGAAAAGTGAAAGAATGAAAAAAATTAAATTCTTTTATTTTTTGTTAAACATATCTTATTTAAAAAGATTCAATGATTATAAAACAAAATAGGCATTAAAAATACACATTATAATTAAAAAGGAGAAAATCAAAGGGGGGACACGTTACCCAGGGTTAACGTGTCCCCCCTCTTAAAATCTTTTACATTATATCTGCGCGATTTCCTTCGGTGTTATCACAAAATATTAATAATGATATAAGAATACACATTATGATTGAAAAGGAAAAAGATCCAAGGGGGTACACGTTACTCAGGCCTGGATAGCCTATCCCACCTCTCATTGAAAAGTGAAAGAATGAAAAAAAATAAATTCTTTTATTTTTCTTTTGTTTAAAATAGCTTATTGTAAAGGATTCAATAATTATAAAACTAAATAGGCAATAAAAATGTACATTATAATTAAAAAGGAAACAAATCAATGGGGGGGAAACATTACCCAGGCCTCGGTAACGTGTCCCCGGGGACAGGTTACCCAGGGGTAACGTGTCCCCCCCCCCCACCGTCTTAAATTTTTTTCACATTATTTCTGCGCAATTTCCTTTGGTGTTATCACGAAATATTAATAATGATATAAGAATACACATTATGATTAAAAAGGAAAAAATCCAAGGGGGGTACATGTTATACTGGTCTGGGTAGCCTATCCCACCTCTCATTGAAAAGGGAAAGAATGAAAAGAATTAAATTCTTTTATTTTTTGGTAAAAATTGCTTATTTTAAAAGATTCAATAACTATAAAACTAAATAGGCATGAAAAATGTACATTATAATTAAAATGGAAAAAAATCAAAAGGGGGGGGGGACACGTTACCAAGGCCTGGGTAACGTGTCCCCCCCCCCCCTCTTAAAATTTTTTCACATTATTTCTGTGCAATTTCCTTCGGTGTTATCACAAAATATTAATAATAATATAAAAATACACATTATTATCAAAAAGGAAAAAATCCAAGGGGGGTACGTGTTACTCAGGCCTGGGTAGCCTGTCCCACCTCTCATTGAAAAGTGAAAGAAAGAAAAAAAATTAAATTATTTTATTTTTTTCTTTAAAATAGCTTAATGTAAAGGATTCAATATTCATAAAACTAAATAGGCATTGAAAATATACATTATAATTAAAAAGGAAAAAAATCAAAGGGGTGGGGGGGGACACGTTACCCAGGGGTAACGTGTCCCCCCCCCCTCTAAAAACTTTTTACATTATTTCTGCGCAATTTCCTTTGGTGTTATCACGAATTATTAATAATGATATAAAAATACACATAATGATTAAAAAGGAAAAAATCCAAGGGGGGGGGGGGGGGAACACGTTACTCAGGCCTGGATAGCCTATCCCACCTCTCATTGAAAAGTGAAAGAATGAAAAAAAATAAATTCTCTTATTTTTTGGTAAAAATTGCTTGTTTTAAAAGATTCAATAACTATAAAACTAAATAAGCATTAAAATATACATTATTACTAAAAAGGAAAAAAAAATCAAAGGAGGGGGACATGTTACCCAGGCCTGGGTAACGTGTCCCCGGGGACAGGTTACCCTGGGGTAACGTGTCCTCCCCCCCTCCCTCCTCTTAAATTTTTTTCGCATTATTTCTGCGCAATTTACTTTGGTATTATCACAAAATATTAAAAATGGTAATAATTACAGTTGAAAAATATTTGGAGAAAGTGATTTAATAAAAAATTACAATGCAATTAGATATTTTCCTTCTTTGGACATGTGAAAGAATGAAAAAAAATTAAATATTTAAATTTCATGTTTACTATAGCTTATTTTAAAAGAATAAATAATTATGAAACAAAATATGCATTAAAAATACACAATAATGTTTAAAAAATCAAATTGGGGGGGGGGGGGGGGACATGTTACCCAGGGGGGGGACACGTTACCCAGGGGAAACGTTACCCTGGGACACCGGATTTCAAGATTATGCTTCAAGAAGAGAATAATTTAGATCTACAAATATCATTTTACTCTATATTCATATGCAAGGGAGGTAATTTTGAACTTGTTTGTCAAATATTTTCATAAGTATGCATGAATTCAAAATTCTAAACCGTACAAAATGCTTATGGTTATATTTGGAATGGAAATGTAACACAGTTTAGGAATTACTGGCATTTTTCAAATTTCGCCGCTGGCTCTGTGGTGCTAATTATGGGCATTCTTCAAGCTTCGCCTTACCTGTGGTTTAATGAGGTCATGGGCGTGTTCATGGGCGTGATCATGGGCGTGGCTTTCTTCCGTGCCGTGACCTTCGTCCGTGCCGTGACCTTCGTCCATGCCGTGACCTTCGTCCATGCCGTGGCCGTCCTCATCTTCGTCGCTGTGGTGCGCAGACTCTAACATCAAAGTTGTCAGGAACTCGTGGATGGGTGCCACCTGCAAGAATATTAGCGAACATGATGATGAACATATTTTACTTACAGTCTTACCGCATCAAAATTAAGGCATTCCTGGCTTTCATCCAGGCGACCCGGACCGATTCGCGGCATAAAAACTGAAATGTAACACGCAAATAAATACCGAGCACGGCCGGACAGTATTCGAGCCCGGGATCTCTCTGTCCCGATAAGCTAACACTATGACGCTTAGTCAGAACATGCATTAAAGTGTCCCTTATAGGTACTACATCGGCTACATTTACGAGATATGACCCGGTCGAAAATATAATGCTCAAATATCAAAAGGCAACATTGACTAAAAGAATGGGGTTGACAGAGTAACGATTCTTGTATAATATTATGATACTTTTCCGCGTTTTGAAGTTGGTAGCGTGTATGGTTTAGAAGATGCTGTTCAAACAAAAAGTGGGACGAACAGATGGAAGGAATCGAGCACGGCTATTGTAAACGCTGGGGACTTATAGAATCTTATTGGGCAAGAATTGAGCCGAAGGAGTCGGAGCAGTCTGGACAGACACAAGAAGTTCGTTGTTTAGACACGCCATTTTTTGACAAATGAAACAGAATTAACGAATTGTAATCGTCAACCATCCGTATATCGGACTAAAAATGTGAATATTTTAACATAAGTGCATAATTGAAACATGACACCGATATGTGACACACGATAGAAAGATCTGTCAAAACACGTGAATCAAAACGTGCGGCTGTCTAGGCTTCACATAATAAAAAAGATATAAATAAATACGGGTCAAGGCGACATTTTTATGGTAGACCTAAACAAAATTACCCAACAGCTTTATTTTCACAATGAGGGTATCGAGTTGTTAAAAAGTACGGATGAATAAGTTAAAGGTGCTCTATCTAGATTTTACCTCGAAAAATCAACTTTAAAACCATTTGGTGGTCATTCGCATGGTCATTAATAATATTTTCAAAACGATACACTCTTCAAGCTCAATTGTAGTCCAATTCAACGAAATTCTCCTTTATAACAAAATACCGGGGGGGGGGGGTCCACAAATTACCGCTATTTATAGAAAAAGTATTTCGCAGGACTTTGGTGATGTCATCCTCGGACACCCCCCCATACGTCTTCTCACGTGACCACAATTTATGTATCGATCAGTATTTTAGCAACATGGTTCGTGTCAGCTTGTAGACTATTGGATTCGGCATATCCATTCTCCTTTCCATCGCTCTGTTTTATCCCCGATAAGGATAGGCTTGGATCTAAATCTCCTGTCGTTTGGATTTTGATTTCTTCTACAGTTCGCACAAGATCAAGTGGCACACGGATTAAACACAATCACTGGTGGTGAACTCGGACAAAGCGAGGACCATTTTTCATGAACACATGGTACAGATACTTCATGTTTAAATGCGCGTTAAAAAACAGTTTCACTAGTTTGAGCATGTACACAACGATTTGCACGTGTTTATCCGCCTCAAACAATATTGACGAATCGGAGAAACACTGAGAGGCTATTGCAAGTTTTGTTATTTTATTTCTCTGACTGATTCTGAAGTTGGTATTACAATTCTTGAAGTAGAAGTTTTTTTGCGATGTGAAAATCGTAGTTAACGTTTTTTGAAGGGGACTTGTACGGTTTATTCATGATACCGTGAACATTTTCAATGGCTGTTCGAATTGCAATGACTTTTGTCCTAACAATAGAATGGGTTTTCGGTTAAATATGGATAAATCGTAAGTGTTGTTATAAAATCCCGTAACTACAGCTTCAATAAAGTTGAGTTTGTGACGTTTTAGATTTTCACCGACGAAGCACTAGTGTTTGTCCGAAAAAACGTCACTAGGTCTATATACGAGGTATAGTAGATAAAATTTATTCTTTTTCAAAGACGAATTAACGGTATACAATAATCATTTCCAAAACAATAGGCCTATCTGGTATTGCAGCCCCCAATTAGAAGGCCACCATATAGATAGTGCTTCGTTTGCCCGTCCGTCCGTTTTTCTACCTGTCCGCCAATTTGTCTAGCTGACTGCTCTAGATGTCAAAATACATTGATTTTATATGTTGAGAAGTTAAAATGTGTGTACTAAATAAGAAAAAATGAAAGAAAAATTTTAAGAAAAAAGGAGCCAAATTATTTTCAGTATAGATCTATTCTTCTTTTGATTCAATGTTTTTCCAAACCTTTCTAATTGGGGGGAAACTGGTTCGGAAATACATAATGTATTTCATTGCTTCGTCTTTGAATAGGGATCACTTTTCTCGAGAAAGCAGTGATTAATTTCGGACAAACGATGGCATTCCGTATATGTAAATGTAAAACGTCGCAACTAGAGCTTGTTTGAAGCTGTAGTTACAACATTTTATACCAATACCAACAGTTTATAAAAACAGAACAGTAACCAAGTCTATTTTAGCACACAGTTGATTGCCATTACCGATATCTCTTATTCATGTGTTCTTCCTATTGATAGGTGCCTTAAAAGGAAAAGTATCATTATCCTTTCCCATGAGTGAAACATTTTAACCCTTTCCCAAACAATGATTTTGTTGGTGATGTACAATATTGACAGCTCAGAAAATATTGATACAAAATGAGAAAATGCTGGATTGTATAATTTTCTTTTTTTTTTTGTCTCAATATTTTCCGAAGCCTTTTCTAACAGGGACGTGAAACCAATGTCTTGTTTGGGAAAGGTTAAACATTGGACCCTCCTTTGAGCTTAGATCTGGAAAAGATCCTTTATAGCTTTTGCGACCAACATGGATCCAGATCAGACTTTGCATGTGCACTGTCTGATCAAGATCCATCTTGTTCTCATTTAATAGCTTATTCTCCACCTGTACCAAATTTAAGAAGGCATAACGAAAATCTTACCGGTGAAACTCCAAGGTAACGATGAAAATGATGATGATGATGATGATGATGATGATGATGATAATGATGATGATGATGATAATGATGATGATGATGATGATGATGATGATGATGATGATGATGATGATGATGATGATGATGATGATGATGATGATGATGATGATGATGATGATGATGACGATGTCATCTAATTGTCATCACCTGTCAGCAATTTATCTGAAAGGGGAGTTAGACAGTACATATTGATATATATTGAAACAAGTACCTGGTGCTCCAATTTGATGCCGGAAATCTATGGTTAGATGCTCAAATCAGTGCGATATTACCTAATAAATGTTTAAATATGCCGTTAAGTCCAGTGCAATCGATTAATTTATCAAACATGTGCTCATAAAACACCGTAGCTGGAAAAGATAACATCGCAAACATGCTGTAACGTTGTCACGAAGAAACCGCACAATGATTTTCAATGACATGACACCGAAAACTGCCATTTACAGCCTTTATTTGTACATTTATATGTCTTTTTTGTTTACTTGCAATGCAAATAGATAAACATAAACAGTGATATCGTACCATTTCGTTCGGGCGATTAAGATCAACCCACATGATCTCAATATGCGCTTTGTGCACTTGCAATTCGTTTATACCATTTGAAAATAATGATCGATAAAACTGATATTTTCGTGCGTATTATAAATCATATCTACATACCTTAGTATCTTTCATTTGAGTGCATCCTTTAAAAAAAAGACGGAAAGAGAAGTAAAACAAAATGACACGTGTATTGTTTACAAAAATCCGGATGTGCAATGAAGTATCTGTACCTTGTGTTCATGAAAAATGTTCCTCGCTTTGTCCGAGTTCACCACCAGTGACAATGTATTCTTTATATGTAGTGACGTAATCACTCAAAAAACTTAGGTACACTGGTAGAGCGGTCAGTTTACAGTTTAGGCGCCCCGAGTTCGAACCCAGATATCAGCAGATTTTTTTTTCTTTTCTATACTTTTTACTTTGTCTTCAATGGCTATTAGCTATGAAATTTCATTATTCATGTTGATGACAGCTTGTATTTTGTGTAACAAATACAAATGAGTACGATAAAGGACAAAATATAAAATAAAAGGAAATAAAGAGAAAAAGAATCGCCGTGACCTAGGGTATCTTCGGTACAAAAGTCGTACCGCTCTACCAATTTACCTAAGTTTTCACCGTATCGACGTCACTCATTTTTAAGACTTTTATGGTAGATTCTATTTTATATAAAAAAAAATTGTTTACGTCTGAGCAAAAAGTAAACAGTGATGAAAATAGATTTAAAAACGTGACAAACGTTTTTCATTTTCCCACGGATTTCCCTTGATTCCTGCAATTACTATCCTAAATTCAGTTCGTTGTTTGTCTGAACCGCCTTCTGTAACTATACCAAAGGTGGTCATTATAAAAGTTCTGCATTTCATTCCAATTTTTTTTTTCGTTTTTGGCAATTTGACCATGCACTTTGCTGTAACTTTAAACCTTTTCTCCAAAAATCTGATGGTAACTAAGCTGTGTTAAAACATTGAAAACAGCGTCAAGGAACATGGACCAAAACGAAGAACATAACCAATTTCCTATTTTTTTTCTACATAGATTTGATTTATTGGGGGTTTAACGCCGTTTTCAACTTGTTTTCTAGATATATGTTAAAATACCTTTGATTATTCATTTCACAAATAACTCCTAGTTTGGACGTCCCTAGAATGAAGGATTTAGGAAAACATAGAGGCTAAAGAAGAAAAGGCTGATAACCAGTATTTTCTTCTTTTGACTCAACGCTTTCTGTTCTATTTTATTCACAAATCTTGTTTTTATCGAAACTGAAACAGCAATAAAACAGGACTAGTCTGTATTTCACCATTCAGGATACGGGAAAGAGTTATAGGCTATACTTAGTGAAAACAGAAGACAAAATAATAGTATATGGTATAGCTCAGGATAAATGACAAGTCAGAGCATCTCTAGCTAAAAGACAGGGATATGCTCTACCATGCCATTTATCGTGAGCTTTCAATAAAGGTAATATTTTATATGTAAGAAAATGCGGATGGAGACAAACTCTGATAGGTTAACCCTTTACCAGACAACAATAACTCGTCCAAATTCAAAGATGTTTGCAGATGACAATGTCAAGTGCATGAACTTTAAAATGTTTTGTTCTTTGGGTAGAAAACATTGTGGAAAATGAAGAAATTGCTTGTCACAAGCAATTTCTTCATTTTCCACAATGTTTTCAAAAGTCTTCAACTTATCAGGTGTCAAAAGGCGTCCTTGTGTGGGAATGGGTTAAAGGGGTCCTTATAGCAATTGAGAACAGTATGGACCCAGATCAGTAAAGCCTCTCTTACAACCCGTCGTGCGTCTTTTTGAATCGTACGTTTTAAAACTCTGCAAAATCGCACGATTTATAAAGACGCACGACGGGTTGAAAGAGACGCTTAAAGAATTTTCCGGTCAATTCTTTGCTACGAGCTGTCTGCGTCGTGTTTGCGTCTACCAAAATCGTACGTTGCACGTGCGTGCATCGCACGACTAAACGTACGTTTTAGACACAGACCGCACGCAGTAGCACGCACGACCGGTTGTAAGAGAGGCTTAAGCTTATTTACGCAGTCTGACTTATAAAATTCCGTATACATAGATCTTTCTTCTGGGAATCGAAAGTTGTTTACGATCAAATTGGACCTATAATATTTCACCACCACGTGATGTTTCAAACTCGTTTGAACTTCCTGATTTAGATTTCAGCAGTCTGATTGGTCGACGGTTTCTTTTTACAGCAGATTAAACCATTTCCCAAACAAGACTTACCATTTTCCAAACAAGACTCTAACAGAAAACTCGATGGAAATATGGCGACCAGAATGCTCTCTTTTTTTGTCCCAATACAATCATGTAATTTGACCGATTTTTTATACTACATGCACATATAATATTAACTGAACATGCATTATTTTATGATTAACATCCACTTTGTCTGAACCAGTCGTCAAATCAAAATAGTATAATAACATAAAAAGTTTGCAGATTGTAAAGGATTATAAAGGATTAATGATTATTGGTTTATTAAAAGCGACGAAGTGTAGATATTGACGCAATAGTAATGAATTTTGTGCTAAAGATAGACTGGGTTTACCGCTATATTTCGATAAACCGTTAGTGTTGTTATAAAATCTCGTAACTACGGCTTGAATCAAGCCGTAGTTACGAGATTTTATAACAACACCCACGAAATACTTTCGTTTGTCCGAAATTTCGCCATTATTTACTGATATAATCGTTCCCAATTCAGACGGTTGTTCAAGGTAATGCGGTATTTGGAGAGAGGAACCTAATTATACTGGTGTCTGTAAAATGGATCATGACTTATGTATAACCCATTACCAGACGGAAAAAACTAAGACTGGTCCGAATTCAAAGGTGTTGCAGACGACAGTTTCAAGTCGATGAAATCTTAAAAATCTTTAAATTTTGGGTTCGGAAAAAATTGTGGAAAATGAAGAAATTGCTTGTGACAAGCAATTTCTTCATTTACCATGATGTTTTCCGAGGTATTTTCTTGTGAGGGAGTCAAAAGGAGTCATTGAGCAGTGATGGGTTAAGATCAGACTTTACTTCAATAAGAATTGATCAGGGTCCACGTTGTATCCTTTACAGTTTATACAGATAATAAATGGGCTGAAATGTAACAACATGGATTCTGATCAGACTATGTGCACCTACAGGCTGGTCAGGATCCATGTTGATTTCAAACATCATTAAGGTCGATTTTCCATACTCAAGTTCACTGCATATAAATAGCTTTTCAATTACATACAACAGGGCGTCTAAATTATTCATACCAACATGAAATAAAATGAGAAAGTTTTGAATAGGATGTCTGCAACTATCCGTTGCTTTTTTCCAAACAACGCATGATTGCACCGGTCACAAATTAAAAGGACTGCATCAGAAATCATGTAAATAATTCCAAAGTTATTAGCCAGAAAAGGATTAATATTGGTTATCACATTTGAAATGTTTTGCTTCAATACTTTGTGAATTAAGATCGTAAAGGATTGTCAAAGCTATGCTGTATTTGGGATAGGGATTAAATTCAATAAAAACGAATAAAGAAGACTTGTTCATTGCACTTCAATCCTTTCCCAGACAAGTCCTCATTTTGATCTCGTAGGCCAATCTTTGAAGTACATTCAGAGAAAAGAAGGAAACGCCCATTTCCAGCATTAATCTTAAAGTTTTCTGTGTCATGTTGGGCACTTAACCCTTGTCCTGCTGACTTTACAGTTAATTTCAAGCAAATTGTCATTTTAGGAGACTTTTAAATAGGTTGATCGTGAGTTCTTGCCACAATAATTGAGTAGAAAGCAGGCAGTGTAGGCTAAGATCAGACTGCACGTCTGTGCAGGCTGATCTTAGTCTATATTGGCTGCCAAGCTTTTATCACAAACCAAAAATTATGTGAACAGCAGGGAAAGGGTTAATTGTCCTATCTTTGTAAACATTATTTCGTATGCAACAGTTCAAAATAGGAAATGTCCATATTTTTGTCGTTTAGAAAAGTTTGTGTATGCACGTAATTCATATCATGTTTCAATCAAATAGTGAATTTCCATTCAGTTTTTGGGGGGAGGAGTTCTTTATCGTGCTATGAAAGTGTATTTTCAATGTTTGACACAAAGGCTGGGTTGTTATAAATTCACGACGCAATTCAAGTTGATTTCAACAGAGAAAACGCATGTTCTAGATTAACCCATTACAACACAGTGACTCTTTTTGACTACCCTAAAGCAAATGGATTGGGAAAACATTGTGGAAAATGAAGAAATTGAAAGACCAAAACATGTTAAATTTCACTCACTTGATATTGTTGTCTGCAATATCTTTGAATTTGGATTAGTCTAAATCATTGTCGTCGTTGGTAATGGGTTAAACAAATAAAGATGTTGGAAATCAAAGATTGTCTAGGTCAAGTTGTCATAAGCATAAGTTTACCTTTTTAAAACAATACCCAGCTTCGGTGTCTATAGAAGAAATAGTCAGAGAAAACATAGAGAGAATACAATAGATTGTTGATGATCAGCAATGTGTACATCTCAGCGACAGTGGCTATTTGCCCGGTACCGAACAAAAAGCACTGAGTACCAATCAGCAACATACGTCATCTGGAAGCGGACAAATAGCCACTTTAAACTTGGAAAACAACTGCCTATTTCTGGAACAAGACTTGGCTGTCACGTCAGTGGTCGGAATCGATTCGGGAAAAACAAAAACAAAAGAGAAACAAGAGGACAATGATGGTCCTAAATCGCTACCTTAACCAAAATAGCACGAACCACACTCTCGTATGAATTCATAAATATTTCAATTTGTGACTATAAGACTGAATACAAACTTATGGTCACCATTTTTGTGTCAAAGTTTTGTCTTGATTGGTCAATATTAATTCTTTGTGGTTGTTAGAGTAAAAACAAAGTAAAAAACGGCAATTTGGTCAAATTCAAGGGCAGATAACTCACTTAATGAAATTCAAAATCATCCAAGATATTATAGTAACCAAAATAATGTGGTTTTTTCGCGCATGCGTCGGGACAGTGAACACACACTCTCTTAGATCATCACCAAATTTACGATTTTTCATCACATTTACATCTTATGTGCACATTATTTCTCTCTTTTGTGGTGGGTAAGCTATCTAACTAACAAATCCTGCCCTTATTTGTGCCATTCATCGTTATTATACCCCAAATCGAGGGGAGAAAACTTAAATTAGATTCCCACCTGATGGCCGCCATTTTGACCTAACAACTTCCTGTTTACAAAATGAAAGTAAATATTACTTTATCTTTCCTATACGGAATATTATTTGTTTATCATGTCTTCCTGCAACATGGAACCAGTGAAGAATGTATTAACCAAACCCCCTCATACAGAAATATTATGCTACGTGAGTTCCACAAATCTTGCAGACTAGGTAGTCTCAAAATTTCGCAAATACGTAGACCGCATTCGAGAAAATTAAACTCGTTTGCAAGAGCACCAAATTTGATTTTGCATTGTCTCCTGATAACCAAATCATCAGACATAGAGCGGAATCCAGGCCCTCATTCTCTTTCAGCCTCCAACTACCCATGTGGCTCATGTGGAATTGATGTCACTTGGACTCAAAAAGGTATCCTTTATGACGAATACAATGTGTGGTTTCATGCAGACTGTCAAAATGTTGGTAACACAACCTATAATCGCCTCTCTGATTCCAGATATATGGTGATTTGTCCAGTTTTCGTGGATAGTCAGGTAAAACGTTAGTCATAAATGTGTGTGTTTTTATCCTTTTATCCTTTACCCCTTTTAAACTGTAATATAACTCTAACAAGTTTTAATTTGTTTAACCAAACTTTTCTTTCTTACTAACAGCTGTCCCAGACAAAGCGCCTGCTAGTAATAATCAGCAATGATTGCAAGCAGTATCACGTAGAAGTAGAAGTAGATGTCCAAGTTTTGTCTTGATTGATCAATATTTGTGGTTGTTAAAGTAAAAACAAAGTTGAAAAGCGCAATTTTGTAAAATTCAAGGGCACATAACTCACTACTTTTCGATCCGATCAGACCGAAATTCGAACCTATCTAAGATTATACGGTAACCAACATTGTGTCCAGATTTCGTCCTGTAAATATTTGTGGGTGTTAGAGTAAAAACAAAGTTAACAACGGCAAACTTGTCAAATTCAGATAACTCATAACTTTCTGATTCGAGTGATTCGAAATTTAAACTCATCCGAGATCTTATGGTCATTACCATTGTTTCAAAGTTTCATTTCGATCAGTCTACAATTGTAGTTACTAGAGTGTAAACAAAGTCGAAAACAGTCGAAAACGGAGTTTTTGTCAAATTCAAGGACACAAAACTCATGACATTTAAAGTGACATTTCACGATATTTTTTCATAAATTACTTTTATTTTTATCTGAAAGAGCATATTTTCTTATGAAAAGTCTGAAAGTTTCAAGCCATAATGTTGCGCCACTTACGAGAAATATATATTTTTATGCTAAAATTAATCAAATTGTTGTCCACAACAGTTCGGTTTTATATGTAATTTGCCATTTCTGTCTCAACTTTAAAGGCGTATTTTTCACTTATAAATACCCGGTAACAACTTCAAAAAACTGATAGCATTTATACACATTAGAATAACCAATCTTTGCATCAAGACATACTTTAAAAATGAAATTGGAATGCTATATCCCTTTAAGTCACAACAATATGAAGATTACAATTATCCGAGATCTTATGGTCCAAAACATTATGTCCATGTTATGTCTCGATTGGTCTATTATTGTAAATTCTAGAGTGTAAACAAAGTCGAAAAAGCCAACAAGAGTGCCATGGTCACAATATACGCCGCCACTTATAAAACTTGAGACAAAAAAATGACTTTGACAAGGATTTATAAATATTCACACAAAAACCTGTAAAAAGTTGTGTTCACAAAAAGGTTTTTATAAATATCCAGTCAAAAACCTGGAAGGAATTGCGTTCACGAGGCTGAAATATCAATAAGCCCCAGAGACTAAGATTGAAAGGGGCATAACTCAGGCAAAAATCAATGAACCATAAAATCCTTACTTCATGCACATCTACCAATTAAGGTAATAACATCCACCAAGTTTCATTAGTATCCAGTCAGAATCTTAGAAGTTGTGTTGACAAGGCTGCAATTTCAATCAGCCCCAGAGACTAAGTTTTAAGGGGGTATAACTCTGGCAAAAATCAATGAACCATAAAATCCTTCCTACATGCACATCTACTAATTGAGGTGATAACATTGACCAAGTGTCATTAATATCCAGCCATAAACTTAGGAGGAGTTGCGTTGACAAGGCTGCAATTTCAATAAGCCCCAGAGACTAAGTTTTTAAGGGGCATAACTGTGGCAAAAATCAATGAACCATAAAATCCTTCCTTCATGCACATCTACCAATTGAGGTGATAACATTGACCAAGTGTCATTAAGATCTAGCCATAAACTTAGGAGGAGTTGCGTTGACAAGGCTGCAATTTCAATAAGCCCCAGAGACTAAGTTTTAAAGGGGCATAACTCTAGCAAAAATCAATGAACCATAAAATCCTTCCCTCATGCACATCTACCAATTGAGGTAATAACATTGACCAAGTTTCATTAAGATCCAGCTAGAAACTTAGGAGGAGTTGCGTTGACAAGGCTGCAATTTCAATAAGCCCCAGAGACTAAGTTTTAAGGGGGCATAACTCAGGCAAAAATCAACGAACCATAAAATCCTCCCTTCATGCACATCTACCAATTGAGGTGATAACATTGACCAAGTTTCAAGAAGATCCAGCCAGAAACTTAGGAGGAGTTGCGTTGACAAGAAAAGTGGACGGACGTACGGACGGACGGACGGACGGATGGACGGACGGACAGACGGAGAAGATGTCGCCAATATACGTCCTGCAATAACTCAGGCATAACTCAGGCAAAAATCAATGAACCATAAAATCCTTACTTCATGCACATCTACCAATTAAGGTAATAACATCCACCAAGTTTCATTAGTATCCGGTCAGAATCTTAGAAGTTGTGTTGACAAGGCTGCAATTTCAATCAGCCCCAGAGACTAAGTTTTAAGGGGGTATAACTCTGGCAAAAATCAATGAACCATAAAATCCTTCCTACATGCACATCTACTAATTGAGGTGATAACATTGACCAAGTGTCATCAATATCCAGCCATAAACTTAGGAGGAGTTGCGTTGACAAGGCTGCAATTTCAATAAGCCCCAGAGACTAAGTTTTTAAGGGGCATAACTGTGGCAAAAATCAATGAACCATACAATCCTTCCTTCATGCACATCTACCAATTGAGGTGATAACATTGACCAAGTGTCATTAAGATCTAGCCATAAACTTAGGAGGAGTTGCGTTGACAAGGCTGCAATTTCAATAAGCCCCAGAGACTAAGTTTTAAAGGGGCATAACTCTAGCAAAAATCAATGAACCATAAAATCCTTCCCTCATGCACATCTACCAATTGAGGTAATAATATTGACCAAGTTTCATTAAGATCCAGCTAGAAACTTAGGAGGAGTTGCGTTGACAAGGCTGCAATTTCAATAAGCCCCAGAGACTAAGTTTTAAGGGGGCATAACTCAGGCAAAAATCAACGAACCATAAAATCCTTCCTTCATGCACATCTACCAATTGAGGTGATAACATTGACCAAGTTTCAAGAAGATCCAGCCAGAAACTTAGGAGGAGTTGCGTTGACAAGAAAAGTGGACGGACGTACGGACGGATGGACGGACGGATGGACGGATGGACGGACGGACGGACAGACGGAGAAGATGTCGCCAATATACGTCCGCCTCCGGCGGCGTATAAAAACGGCAAGTTTGTCAAAGTCAAGGGCACATAACCTATGACAATCTAATCCGACCAAACTGAAAATCGAAGTCAGAGATCTTATGATTACCAACATTGACTTGTGGCCAAGATTTGTATTAAATGATCAATATTTATAGATGCTAGAGTGTTAACAAAGTCGAAAATAGCCGAAAACGGCAATTTTGTCAAAGTCAAGGGCCCATAACTCATATCATTCTAATTTCGTCAGACTTAAAATCGAAATCAGTCAAGATCTTATGATTACCAACATTGTGGCCAAGATTTGTTTTGATTGGTCAATATTTGTAGATGCTAGAGTGTTAACAAAGTCAAAAGAAGCTATTTTTGACGTTCAAGGTCAGATAACTGTGGTCAGAAGTTTGGTCAAGATTGGTTGATATTTGTAGATGATGGAATGTTTTAAACAACAAATTGTGGACAGACAGACAGACGGACGGACGCCAGAGGGAAAGTACCCACAATAAGAAACCGATGATAAGCAGTATCGCCTTTTACTTCAATATTTTCTATGCTATCACACACATCTTCTACTTTTGACATCATTTTTACCGTGTCGGAAAGATTACCGCGTATTTTGCTAATTGCTTTTTTGATTATTGTCGTCCCAAGTCTGGTAAGTACAAATAAGCTGAGATCTGGAAGAATATTCTTCGTGAATTTTAGACCAACATGGTTCCAGATAAGCCCGTACACACGTACAATCTGATCCAATATCTATGTTGTTCTCTAATTGCTTCTTTATAGCATATGGCATCTATAAGAGGGCAATATGGTTATTAATCAAACTTCACTGAGGCCAATCTTGATCCATTTTCATCTCATATACCACCTAGGAGACCCTTTTTCAAAATCACATCTTAAATAGTTCGTGACTGTCGTGACCAGTAATTTTGTTTTTGATAAATCCTTCTTACCTGTAAGCCCGTGCCATTTTCCGACATAAACATCATTTTCAGATGATCGGTCATGTTTTGTGCAGACTCTGTGTTGACGACAACATCTTGTCCGCACGTGGTGTTCAGATCTGAGACCGCAGCGAGCATGACAGTGGATACATCATACAGAATGTCCTCCGTGACACCAGTGACAGTGGCATTGAACACACCGGCAATCTCTGTAGCATTGAAACACTGAAATGATATAGAAATTTCCTGCATTATTCTTTCTGAAATGGTATTCATGTACGTGTAGTATAACCCATTAACCCTTTCCAAAACGACACAATTTAAGGTTGATCCACTTCAAAAACTGCCACAAATGACAAAATGGATGTTATTAAAGATGGGATTTATGTAAAATATGGCACAGAAAATATTGAGACAAAAGGAGAAACTGCTGGTTATCAGCAGTTTCTTCTTTTGTTTCAATGTTTTCCAAGCCTTTTCTACCAGAAATGTCAAAACATGGTCTTGTTTGGGAAATGGTTAATTCGATCTTTCATGCATCGCCCTCTGACATCCGGAAGTGATGCGCACATGCACAAGAGTAGGTACAGGCTAAACATTACCATCACTACCCTTACAGGTTGAGGATTATGTGGACTTGGAAACTCCATTACAGGGTGTTTCATAATATATGATACACTTTCAAATGAATAAAATTAGTGTACTGTGACTTTATACATGAATGATTAATACATCATTTTGAAGACGTTTTTATGCAACACATTTATTAGTGAATATGTAAACGTCAAAACGCCATTGTCTACGTTATATAACGACATGTTATACTAAATCCCGGTATACAGGATCTCACCCGAAAGACTGGAAAGGCGGAAGATCGAACTTGCGATACATGTGTTTCAAGTCCAGCACGTTACCAGTGCACCACCTACATGTACGCCCCACGAAAAAACGAAAAGATAAAATACCATCGAACATATTCGACCATGGCGATTCGGTTTGTAGAAGATTTATCTTGTATCCTTGTAGAATTTTATAAAATCCGCACGCGCGATGAAACGTCCACCCCGTAACGTGGAAGTTGCGAACAAAGCGACGGCCGCAAAAAAACTTTGACGTTTAGAGCTAACACGCGTGGTCTTTTCATTTTCCTTTTTTGTTATAGGAAAAGAGTTTTCTGAGGTCCACATTATTCAATATTTTTGATAGATGTACAAGGAAGATACCCGTGAAATATCTAACGGATATTTACTAAACATGCGAAGGGAGTACATGTACTTCATAAAAGTCACAAAGACTGCTTACAAAATGGACGCCGGTCGACGTTTGGCCATACATCGGAGAGCGACGCTACTATAACAACCATATTTTAGTAAGCTGTATAGAAACTGGCATGAGTTATTACTGACAAATGCGGAAATTAATATTCTATATTATGCATAAACGCGTTTTAAGGAAACCTTAAGGAAATTGCTATATTGTTCTGGGAACTTTTTGATCACCCCTCGTATCAGCAATTTCTCATTTTTTTCCAAACTATTTGCATTACGGACGTCGAAACAAGGTCTTTATTGGGAAAAGGTTTAAGGGAGTGGAGCTAGTTATTCGATTGATTTATTGTTTAACCCTTTCCCAAACGACAAAATTTTAGAGTGATCAACTTCAAAAACTGCCACAAATGACAAAATGGATATTATTGAAGATAGGAAATGTGTAAAATATGACACAGAAAATATTGAGACAAAAGGAGAAACTGCTGGTTATCAGCAGTTTCTTCTTTTGTTTCAATGTTTTCCCAAACCTTTTCTATTAGGGACGTTAAAACCAGGTCTTGTTTGGGAAAGAGTTAATTATTTGGGGTTTTAACGCCTCTTTCAACTGCTATGATCATATTTCGGCGACTGGAGCACCTAACCGTGTATTCTTGGTATTTTCCTCAATAGTACTACCACAGTATCCAATCTGAGCCTTCAGCTACTCTCTTACATAGATGGTTCATACCCAGCTAGTTATTTATAAATACATACAGTTTATATTCAGAAGAGATGTCATATCGTAGGTGTTAATGGAAAACCTCGTATCTCATTTTGGAAGATTTTAATAGGGAAGAAAAAACTTTAATAATTTTTCTAAAACAGAAAGGTTTAACATAAAATTAGGACATATTGTTCACATAATGTGCCACTAATACTGATAAATTGAAATATCCTAAAACCTGCAAGAATTGAAAATCGCAAAAATCTACACACGAGGGTTTGCATTTACACCGAAGATATACGAATTAGTCAATCTATAGGGATAGAATATATCTGTCCAGTTGGAGTTTGCATCAATCTCAGTTAGGTACTCTGGTTCCACTCATTATTTTATACCTATCCGCTATTTTGTGGCTGTATTGGTAGATAACACCCAATGGAATGTTAACCCATTGCCACAGATCGACTCTTTTTGACTCCCCTAAAAGATAAAGGCTTTGGAAAACATTGTAGCGATTTCTCCATTTCCAAAAATCATTTCAATCCAAAAAGACCAAGATATGTAAATTATGATTTTATTACTTGAAATTGCCGTCTGCAACATCTTTGACTTTCGACAAGTCTAAAATTTTGCAGTCTGATTTGAGGTAGAAGACCCACAATTAGCACCAAAGAGCCAGCGTCGAAATTTGAAAAATGTCAGTAATTCCTAAACCGTGTTACATTTCCATTCCAAATACAAACATGTGATTAAGCATTTTGTACGATTTAGAATTTAGAATTCATGCATACTTATGAAAATATTTGACAAAAATATTCAAAATGACCTCCCTTGCATATGAATATAGATCTAGAGTAAAATGATATTTGTAAATTATTTTCTTCTTGAAGCATAATCTTGAAATCCGGCACGGTGAATCGACTTATGTGAAGTGTATTTACAAGTGTGCGTAATTTGATGCATTTCCTATATAGTCCAGTCAGCGTAGCATCGGACCTAGACAAAATTGCAACAGAATTTCTTTTTGCACCATTTCGTAGATCGAGTATTGGTCATCACTCAGTAAAAAGTCCCAAAGTGTTCTCCTTGCAATAACATGGGAATTTGAGTTTAAAGTTTGTTAATTTTCCGTGTTTTTCAAATGTCACGAATGACACACCATACAATGCTTGGATGACGTCACATCGAAACTTTACATAGATACGTCATCATAACAAAATGGCAGCGCCGTAGATCTCGTGAAGGTCGGTGAAAGAAAATGACGTTTTACATCTTCGCTACTATTTTACACACTTTAACTGGTCCAAACACTTTACATAAGGTAAGTACATAATGATCTGTTACACAAAAAGTTTGTTAGAAGTTGAAAAAATGATTAATATTCTGCAAATTCCGATCCGAGTCTTTCGATTTGTTTACATTTGATTTGACGGAGATAATTCATGACATAGATTAAAACACACTGAAATTAATATTATGAATGGGTTTTCATTCGTTTTACTTGTTAGTGAACAATATATAAATATGCCGACAAAAATGTTATAATGATTTATTTAACTAATTGCTTGTCATATTTCTTCTACGGAAGCCAATGGCGGCCATAAAACCGTATTTGGTTTGTATTTTTATCCAGATATCTACATCGTCATTTCTTGTATGAATGAGGAAGATTGTGTATTATATGCAATGTCTATGAATAATTATCATAATTCTACGTAGAATAACACAAAACCTTTTGAAAATTGAAAGCAAACGACTCTAATATTTGGTTCTATTGGGAGCTCTCTTCACCCCAATTATATGTATACTTTAATATAATTAAACGCCCGAAATTTGCGTAGATAAGAATTTAACATTATGAATATTTGGGACACTACAGTACTTCTCTATCGTTTTTTATATTGAATAATCACTTGTCAACAATTATCTATAGGCCATGTTTAGTAATGTAGGTCTATGGGATAGACCCTGCACCCGGGAAGTGAATGTAATTACGATATAAACATGAAGGTAACAATATTTTTTCCCACAATTGTTGTTTTTGAAAATGTATTCACATGTAATATTGCATGGACTGAAAAGTTAGTTTTACTTAATTCTTATATGCACGTTTTCATTATTTTTGGTTGGTTCAGCCACATGATTTCAAATTGATACCTTTTCTTTCAGGGTGACAGTTAGCCAAACATTACAATGCACAACAACTGAGTGGCGTTCAAACCATATGGTAGCTATTTTTATATATAAAGATTTGAGTCAAATCTTAACTTCATTCAATATATAAATATAAATCGATTATCTCTAGTGTCTGTTTACCAGGTAGGACTTACATTTAAAATCAAAGACAAATTGAAAAATACAATATCTGTGTATGTTTCAAATTTCCATCAACTTTCAAATCTGGGGGTAAAACCACACTTATACAGTTAAATTACAGTATCCTTGTACCCCCTCTGTTATAGGCAAAGAAGGATTGCGAAAAATTGGGGTACACAATTTATTTTGGGGGTAAAAAACCATTTGGAGGTTTTTGGACACCCTGATGTTTAGACCAAGCAACAACTCATTCCATAAATTAAATAATTTGTATAGAATGAATTCCTTGCAAAGTTCACAGTAAAGTGCACTACCACGTAAGATTTCAAAACTCGGGGGCCGGTAGTTATTATTACATCGTCTACTATATCAAAAGATCGGGAACTTGTGTCATAAAATTCGATTTGTGATATATTACTATTCCACAATTTAGTGAGAAATTTGGAATATGTTTGCGTTCATATGTGGTAAACCAATTCTCTTATACATTTTCAGATGACCCAACGGCCGTTCGTCTAAGTCAAAAGGGGTGTGAGAGTACCATGGTCCATCAGTACCAACGTTAAGAACGGTCATGAAGTCAATGTAATAGCGGGTGATTTTGTCCATGGAAAGTGCCGTAAAGACTTTACTAGACGAGTCGAGCAAGTAGGTGTTAAAGACGACACATTAAGTGATATTGCTCGAGTATTACGGTCGGTACATTTTCTGTTTGACTTGTCACAAGTGGTTGCTTTGTCACTTTTGTGGTTTAGAAGCAAAGTGTTCTTTAAGAAAAATATCACCTCATATTTCCTGTGCGTAGTTTTGGCTTCCAAGCTTCTGTTATGGGGGCATGTGGCAAAAGGAGAAAAAAATGGGCTGGTGAAGTGCAAACACGTTTGACGCACCTTCCGGCAGCAGATGCAATATATCACCAATCATGCAGTGTTAACCCCACAACTGAGAAAGGTGGTCCAAAACTATTCATAACCAAAGCAGCCAACATTGAATTAATGAAATCCCCAAGAAGACCCGAAAATGATAAACAGATGGAAGCATTTCAAATGATAATCAAGTGCATTCAAAGTTGGGAAAGTTTTTTTCCAATAATTAATTGCAAACAAAGATGTTCAACATGTGTAATTATGAAAACTGTTATTCGTCAAAACAAAAACGGAACACCCTTAAGCACTTCGGCGATGCAGTGGTAGTGAGTAGCAATGAGGGACAAAAAATCGACACTAAAACAGAATGTTTCAACCATTAATATTCATAGCCTTGATAAAGCCTGTAAAGACATTTCTAATGAAGAGGAGAAACAAGTATTATTTCACACCCTACATTAGTAAACCAATGAAATCGTCCCATTCGTACCACGTGAGTATACAATACCTAGAGCCGTATTGTACGCACGAGATAATTGCGTGAACGCACGGGATTCTCGATACTCCAAAGCGGCAAAATCGATATTTGTACGATGCACCGGTTGAACTGTCCAAATATGCATTGCACTCATTTGAACCCTACAAATATCGATTGAACCGTACAAATATGGATTTTTCCAAAATCGAGGCTGTCGTACAAAATATCCATATTCGCATCGAAGAGTAATCTCCCTTAGTAGAGATCTCGTCTGCAAAAGCAAAATTGTGCATTAGAGTTGAATGTTTGTTTCAACATGATATTTTGAATTCACTGTCCAAAACAAGACATAACTTTGATTCTGTGATTGAAAAAAAAAACACATTGGGAATACATTAAGGCAAAAGGAGAAAATGATTTTAAAAACACGAAAGAGATTTTCATTTCAAAACATTTATGAATTGAATAGCGGACGAGAATTCACCTGGCAGAGCATTACATTCGTTTAGCATGGGCTGCTCTGCCAGGTCGATTATCGTCCGCTATAGCGCATTTAATTTGCAGCAATGATACAAATCACACTTAACCCTTTCCCAAACAAGACCTGGATTTGATATCCATTATAAGGCTTGACAAAAAAGTTCTAGGAGAAAAGGAGATTTGCCGTTTATCAGCAATTTCTCCTTTTCTGTCAATGTTTTCATTGTTGATTTACGCATGGCATGATAGTTTATATGACAAATTTCATGTACATTTCACACTATCATATGACGGTCTATTCAATCTTTTGAGACAAACATAAATCGATAAAAATAGATTAAATGTCAGATGCCCTGTATATTTACAGTGTTAGAAATGTACATGTAGCCTACATTTTTTTCATGACATAGGCCTATGTTGTTTTTCTTCCTTTTTTATTTCACGTTGGAATTCTATTTAAAAGTAATTAGATCTAGATCTTAATTTTTATACAAAATTAATCTTTGTCATGTTTTGTTTGAAAAAAAAAATGATGTGAAATAAAGAGGTCATTTAACATGTCTTTGTACAATACCGAATTCTATTGGATTCATACTTTGCAGAACAAGTCTATATTTAGACTCGCCTATCGGCTCGTCCAAATATAGCCTCGTTCTGCAAAGTATTCATCCAATAGAATTCAGTATTGTACAAAGACATGTTAAATAACCTCATATTATTGAAACAGCTGCAAAGCTTATTAGGTGTGATGTTAAGGACATTATTGTGCTCAAAGACAGTTATCCTTCATTTTCAGATGTTGCTTTATTACAAAGAAACATCGAATACTTGCCCTATATAGATTGAAACACTTAGACAAACTTTTCAGAAGTAACAACAAGACAAAACAGCTGCTATCAGACAATGTGCAATTCAATCGTGTTCAAGGGACTTGTAGTACCACTACCACTTCAGCTAGACTTGGGTATTCAGCTACATCGCCACTCCGGTCCTCGATTTCTGATAGATACATTGAACACCATGGGATTTTGTACTTCATACTGGGAAGTACAAAAATATGAGACCAAGTGTTCTAAGCAAGATTGCCAAACCAAGTAAATTACAACACACCCGTGACCGCTTCTTCAATTTGTTGGAAATAATGATTATATGGACCATAACATGATCCGTACTTTAGATGCACAGAATGGGAATCATTGCATCTTCAACACCAGGTACAGATTTGTCAGAGATCCCAGGAAAGATATTTCACTGCAGGAAGTAGTAGCCCTTTGTAATATTGACATTAAATTCTTTTTGTATAGTACGCTGACAAAGCTTATGAAGCTGAAAAGCCGTGTTTCATCATGCTACCTGAAAAGCTACTAGGTAACCGTGGTTGACCACAATACATGTTGTGTAAAAACATTAAATTTTGGCCTTGAACAGACAGTGCTGGTCACAGTGGTCAGGCTTTATACAGATGCTTGTAACTCCGACCACGCCCTTTGATTTAAAATCGTCCATATCCTTCCTGACCATGATTGACACCAGTCCTAGTGGTCTGACACGCTTTAACTCTACCCTGCATTTTATCTGCATACAAGCCTAACGCTACAGAAAGTCACCGGTTTTAACCTTCGGCCAGCATATCTTTCAGAAAGCAACAGACATGTCACATAATAGTCCATTAAAGAAGATTGTACTTCGCATTGGTGGCTTCCACAGGGATTTGGGCCTATAAAATGGCCCGCGACTCGAAGAAATACAGTTCGAGTTGTTTTTAAGAATGCCGATGTGTTTAATGCTCTAAGTCAGCGACTTTGTGGGAAATGGACGATCTCTTTGTGGTTCAAGACGGTATACCCGGTACATGGCATACAATTTTTCACAGAGTACTGGTTTTTGGACTTCTACATTATAAGGCACGTGAAATCATTGTGGATTGGGAGAAATTGCACAAAACACAATTTCTTCTTTTCAAACAATGTTTGAATTTTCTACACCATGGATTAGTGACACTTCCTTTAACCCTTTCCCAAACAGCATTATTTTGGGGTGATCAGTTTTGAAAGCTGTTGTAGGTGAAAAAATTTGTGCTCAAACAGAAATAATTGTTGTACAATAAAGTTAAGCAAATATTGAAGCAAAAGAAGAAAATGCTGATTATCAGCATTTTCTTCTTTTGTCTCAAAGTTTCCCAAAGCCTATTCTACCAAGGATGCCAAAAACCAGGTCTTGTTTGGGAAAGGGTTAATTTGTCAATTGACTTTGATGCTTGAACACTGGTCAAAATATTTTGCATGTTTGAAAGGGTAAATGCATTTCCAACATTTGCTGGTTTTGACGTCCTTAGCAGAAAAAAGTTTTGTAAAGCATTGAGAGAAAAGAAAAAAGAATAACAATTGTTTTTCATTCTTTCTCATAGTTCTTCATGTTCCAATGTGAGGAAAATTATGCGTATTCAAATACACTTATTTTGCATCTTGTGACTGACTGTTGGAAATTTGGATGAATTTTGATAAAAGTCTATAATTTTGTTGTTTGGTAAAGGGTTAAATGTATTATCAAAGGATGTATAATGACTACTTTTCTCGAATTGAATTAAACAAATAATATGACTCCTTTAAATAATACCATGACAAGACAATGTTTCGAGTGGTCACAGAATAATCACAAAATAACGGAAAACGTGCTCATCTACGCGTAGATCTACATACGTAAATTAGCGTAGCACTAATTGTTATTCTCTTTAATATCAACCGCATTTAGGTAGAAATGAGTTTACTTAGTTTTATCTAGTAATATTTTCTTTTTAAAACGCTATAAAAGCGGACAGCGTGATAAAAATATTGAAACTTTGGATTAATTTTTGCAATTTCCATATAACCATATTAAGAGAAGTGGGTGGGGTAAATGAATATCAATTTTTTTGCTTCAAACCAATGAAATGATTATGAAACTTATATATTTATGTAAAATTGGCTTCTAAATAATCATACATCTTCATAATATAAGTGCAAAGTAGTTACAACGCTATAAAAACAATTTTAAACTAAAAAATAACAAGTCATGTGATTTTTCAATAATTTTCACCGGGTAAATACCCGCCTCAGTCAAGGGCGATTTTTACAAAATTGGCAACTGCAACAGAGTGGGACTTTTTTTGGGGAATACTACATATATTTATGATGTGAAAAATGCAAAAATAAATTCTGTTGCAATTTTGTCTAGGTTAGGCATGTTTTTCGGCTAGGCTTACTGGACTAATATGGCTAGAAAGTGGTGTTTTTTCAGTATGGGCATTCTATCTAAATTTTGTTTACTTGGAATTGCCGTTAACAACGTTTTTTTTTTAAATTTGGCCCGCTCTATTTTTTTTGCAGTTTGGTAATGGGTCAATAATTCGGTACCTGCACTCGGCATTATGATTCCTATCTTCTTGGTCCGAAATGATCCGATGCGCCATGCAAAAACTTAACATGTCCCATAATTATTGTTATGAGGCCTTAATTGTTGCTGCCAATGAATGCAGGCTTTGTGTGTGCTATACACTAATATATTGAGGCAAAGGGTAGTAATATTCGTTACAGACGTCTAAACTAGTTCTTGTTTGGGAAAGGATTAAGTCAAAAGTTGGAACATCCCATATTTCATAATCTAATAAAAAAAGTCGGGATCTTAAAAAATGGGCCATAATTATGAAATAAAATTTTGAGATACCAATAAATTATTAAGTAAAGAAGGGGTAACGTTGTTTAAAATTGCATAATTTGATTAATCAAATTTGATAATCCCAAAGTAAGGGAAAGTCGTAATAGAACAGTATACATATTGAACCTACAGATCTTGATCCATGTTTGGCATTAAAAATGTCACAAAGGTCTTTTTTCCAGATCCAACCTGAAGTACTTTTGTTTTTGTTCACTTCACTGGTTAATAAATTTTGTTGCTTTTCTTTAAAAACCTCGTAAATACAGCTTTACATAAAGCTATGGTTACGATGTTATTGTGGAAAGTCGAGTTAGAATACCACACTTGTCATCCAAAACCGTGACTAAGCAAATTCTCTGTCCTAAAAATGTGAAAATGTGAACATATCGTGATTTGCGGTATGTAATTTTGAAAATTATAGTCACTTCACATAGTATGGGGATGAAATTACACCTTTCAACTTTATATGGTTTCACATTGTTTCTTTTAATCACGTGTTTTGACCACACATCGATGGCTCAGCGCGAAACGGTTGTAACTGCCTATAAAAATATAGGCAGTTACAACCGTTTCGCGATCAGCTATCGATATGTGATATCATAAGATGGGATTCTTTATCCGACATCAAATATCTCAGTGCACAAGCACCATTTACATGTAAATGGTTCCAAAACGATTGTTGGATTGGTTCATTTGTCAAGTTGTTCCAGACACAAATATAATCATAAACAAGAATTGTCCGCGGACAATAAAGCTCGCCCTAATGAGAGCTTGTCACATTTCCTAGGTCAAGGTAAAAGGTCATGGTCCGAAATGACAATCCAATGGCAGGGGGTATCAATGTGTATGAGATGATGGCCAGGTTAAAGTTTTTTACAAGTAGGTCAAACTTCAAGGTCATGGTCAAATGTGAAAGGTCTTGGTAGGAGGTGTCCATGTGTGAAATATCAAGGCTGTATGTGAAATAAGACATGAGATAAAGGCCAGGTTAAAGTTTTTTTTTAAAAAAGTAGGTTAAACTCCTAGGTCAAGGTCAAACTCCAAGGTCAAGGCCGCAAGGTCCAAATTTATGGTCAAATGTGAACGGTGTTGGTTGGAGATGACATGTTTGAAATTTCAATGCTTTATGAGTAATATGACATGAGATACATGCCAGGTTAAAGTTTCTTTTTAAAGAAAGTCAAACGCCAAGGTCAAGGTCACAAGGTCCAAGGTCATGGCCAAATGTAAACGGTGTTCGTAGGAGGTGTCCATGTGTGAAATATCAAGGCTGTATGCGTAAAAGGACATGAGATAGAAGCCATGTTAAGTTTTTAAAAGTAGGTCAAACTCCAAGGTCAATGTAACAAGGTCCAAGGTCATGGTCAAATGTGAACGGTGTTGGTAGGAGGTGCCCATGTGTGAAATATCAAGGCTGAATGCGTAGTAGGGCATAATATATAGACCAGGTTAAGGTTTTTTTAAGGCTAGGTTAAAGTTTTTTAAAAGTAGGTTAAACTGCAACGTCAAGGTCACAAGGTCAAAGGTCATGGTCCCAAACGAAAGGTTTTGGTTAGAGGTATCCTCGGGTATAATATCAATGCTGTTTCTGTAATAGGGCATAAGATAAAGGCCAGGTTAAAGTTTAAAAACGGTCAAAGTAGATCAAATGTCAAGGTCACAAGGTCAAAGGTCATGGTCCAAAATGAAAGGTCATGGTAAGAGGTACTTACATTTGTACAGGTGAAATACCAAGGCTGTATCTCTAACAGGGCATGAGATATGGGCCAGGTTAAAGTTTTTGCGGACGTTGGCGCCGACATCCGAGGGTATGACAATAGCTCTTCCGAGACTTTCATCCGAGCTAAAATGAAGGATCACATTTAAACCTACAGTATAGGATATTTGCATGAATACGTTCATGATTTTTGCATGTTAAATATTTGTATTTCTCCTATAACCAATTTACAATTGATCAGTAGATTGAAAGACAAGAAATGCATGAGAGCATAACATTATAATACCCTCCAAAATAGCTTGTTTAATATTCAGGTAGTGGGTTGGGCAGAATTTATTTTTTAAGTGCACCCTTAACTAAAGCTTTGCCTCAGTAAAATCACGTGTATCACCAGTGTGGCCACCTTAGTCTAAATTTTATGGTTTGAGAAAGTTTGAAATAGAGTTGTCTCAAGACAGCCAGGCGCGACTATCAAGTGCTGGATATTGAACAAGTCTATTAAATGAAATGCACGAGTGACGAATGTTTGTCTAGAGACTGATATTATGGCCACAGAAGAATGTGCCAAGTTTGAAAGCAATAGCTGTTACAGAAAAATAAAGTTATTACATATAAAAACGTTGCACGTAAAAAATTAACCAAGAATTTCCAAGTCTGAAAGGGTTAAAAATCCACTAAATAACATTTTAGAGTAATGAATCTTTGCCTAGAGGCTAACATTATGATCACATAATAATTATGCATGCGCAAAGTTTCAGAGCAACAGCGTAAGTAGAAACAGAGATATGATAAACGCGCACGTAAAAACTTTAATCCTTTCCCAAACAAGACCTGGTTTTGACGTCTCTAATAGAAAAGGCTTGGGAAAACATTGAAAAAAAAGAAGAAACTGCTGATAACCAGCAGTTTCTCCTTTTGTCTCAATATTTTCTTACCTATATCACATACAACTTCATTTTTATTTACATCCATCTTATCTTCTGCAGCAGCCTTTGATTTGACCTGTCTAAAATTTTGTCATTTGGGAAAGGGCATTACGGCGACGGCGACGGCGACGGCGACGCGCGGGTGTCCGGATATCATACGAATAGTCGCGCTAAAATTAATAGATTTCTACTTAACCCATTAACAAACGAAAATATCTCAGGCGGGTCAAAATTCAAAAATGTTACAGACGACAATGTCAAGTGAATGATTTTTGAAATAATTTTGTCCTTTTGGGTAGAAAATATTGTGTGAAATGAAGAAATTCGATATGTAAGTCTGAAGTTAAACATGTAGATATTGACTTGTGTGACTGAAAATGAAACATTCAATTAATCATGTCTCTAAGAGAAGAACAGACCGACGTAGTAATTTGTTAGGGTTATGGTTCAAAGATCAGTCCAATGGCATTCGTTGTAAATGGTTCAGTCAATTTACTGAACTATAAAATATATTCAAATCTATAAATACATGTAGATGCATGGAATCACAGTATTCAATGTATTCAAATGGATAATCAAAGTACTCTATGAATCAAAGTATTCAAGGTATTCAAATGGATAATCAAAGTACTCTACGAATCAAAGTATTCAAGGTATTCAAATGGATAATCAAAGTACCTAATCAAAGTACTCTACGTCTGGACAGGCCTACATTATTAACACATTTGCTTCCCAACAGTACTTTTAGTAGGCCTACTTTGATTATAATCCCTGTCATGAGTTTATGTTACATGTAAAAAGGGGAAATGCGTTCTTTATTTTAGATACGGTATTGTTTAAATACAATTTTGCAAGTGCTGTCGACATTTACACCTGAAACATTCAAACCATCGTGACGCAAAATTACGGTGGTATGCAGTTAAATAGTGTAGTGCTTACAAAGGTAAATCTTGTAAACATGTGTCACAATATCGTGACCGGATTAAAGTCAAATTTAGAATAACAACTTGTAATGATAATAAAGAAGTTGACCTGGGGCTATAAATTTAAGTACAAATAAACTAGACTGGTTATCGCCCTTGAAATCTACTTCGGATTTAATAAATACATCGTATACAACGGGTACCAGTTTACAAATAAACATGATCATTTTGAGTTTATTGGGGTTTTACGCCGTTTTCAACTACCAGGGTCATATCGCGGCGGCTGGAGCACCTACCCATGGATTCCTGTTGTTTCTCAAACCAGTACTACCACAACACCCTTACCGAGCCTCCAGCTGCTCGCCCACTTAGGTTAACGATTTCAAACCCATTGGTGGGTGACAATTTTGTCAGAAAGGGTATTAGCCGCGGCCGGGTATCGAACCCGGGACCTCTCGAATGAGGGTCAGATGCGCTACCAACTGCGCTAAGGCCGCGGCCTAAACATGATCATGAAACCGGCTATAATTAAGCTTTTTTAAAACTATGAATTGCCGCCAGACAACCCTCGATCTTGAAATTTTCGTAGAATTATGACTTGTCTGCATTACAACTTAAAGTTCAAGAAGGGGTTAGGAAAATACAAGATATCAAAATTGCAGGTGGGCTTGTGGGACCCAGGCTACATCCAGACAGAAAATCATCAGCAATTCTTCACGGGGTTTAACCTGATGTTCGTAACTACAGTTACGCACATCCAATATGGCGACTTTAAAATTAGGGGAACTATTCTCAAGCTTTATTTGTATAACTGGGCGTGTTATTCGTTCAGTTTTCTTCACGATACGATGTTTGTTTACAGTATTACAATTACGCACATCATGTCATTTTTTCGAGCCCCGATATTGGCCTACTAAATAAATATATCAGAATAAAGATAGTGTGACATTGTTTAAAGGGTTATTATTGATCAAGTTCGTCAAAAAATATATTAACGCATCGATATAATGCCTGAAATCGATGCTTGTAAAACGCATCGTTTTGTCCCTCCGCCATATTGGATGTGCGTAACTGCAGTTACGAACATCAGGTTATACCCCGTGAATTCTTGGGTTTTTCCGAGATAATATTCTCTCTTTACTGTTGGAATCTCAAAAGTGAGACAGTGTGTTTAACTGCACTAGATGCATAAGCTGTTGTTGAAATGGAGCCCTTGCCGAAACTTGATGACAGTTTTTAGAAATAATAAAATAAATAAACAACCAGTTTTGTAAAATCAATGGAGATATTCATTCCAATGTCTCGGATTTATAACTTTCAATACACACAATTCAAATTTCTTTATAAATTTTCCATAGGAATGCAGCAATGTGTTAAGCGCAACAATTGTTGTTGCTTTTTTTTCTAAATAATAATACACTTATCACGTTCCTGCTTTATCGGGGTTACGCGTTTTTCAACAAATACCTCGAAACTGCAGCTTATTTTAAGCTGCAGTTACGAGGTTTTTTATGAAAAGCAGCAATATGTGATAATTCGGGATTAAATTCCCATTTTTTAAATAGATCTACATGATATTCAGGAGAATATTTAAAAATTTGGACTATCTAAAATTCTGTCGTCAACTTTTGAAAGGGTTAAAAACATCGAAACTTACCCTTGTTCGGCCGCATCCATTATTCTGTGCCGTCTGGTCACAATGAAACTTGCCCGAAAAATCGTTCAAAATCGTCTCTAAAATGTCGATTCCAATGTTGTCGGTAGTCACGTTATATTTCTCTTTAAACCCGTCAAAAATCTCTATATACACACTATGATGTCCGTGTCCATGTGTGTGTCCGTGTTCACCGTGATGCTCGGACAAAACAGACCGCGTACAGACGGACAGAAGACAGACATACAATAGACACGAGATTCCCATTTTTGTTGTCACCTGTGTATGTCGAGGACTGACGAATTATTGTGTGCAGGGTTTATTTATTACAGGATCGGGTATATTGTGAAAACCAGCCAGAGCGTATCGAAGATCCGCGTTGCGATTAAAGGTACCTTCTCTACCTGTGTACTTTTGAATACCTGCTATATAACGTCTTGAATACCTGCTATATAACGTCGGCGTTATTGCAGAACCTCGTAACACCAGCTTGATTAAAGCAATAACATAACGTCGTTGTAAATGCAAAACCTCGTATCTCGATTTTGGAAAATTTTAAAGGGGAGAGAAAAAATTGTAATAACTTTTCCCAAACTGAATTGTTTTACTTGAAATTTGGACATATTGTTCTCAAATAATGTGTCATTAATACTGATCCGTAAAAATATCTCAAAACGTGCAGGAGTTGTCTTAACTGGGCACACAAGTTTGTACTTTGAAAATCGCTTGAATCGACATACGAGGTTTTGCATTTACAACGACGATAAACGATACGTTATTCTCTTTCAATCGGTCATCGTTTTACTATGAAACGATCAAACACTGTTAATACGGGATCAAATCGCGTCTAATCGTTGCGGAATTTCGTTAAAGGCATTGATTAACGGGAAGAAATCGGGCAGATATAGTAAAATAAGTGTATTATTCAGTAAATTGACGTGCAGTTAACTCCCAGCTTTGTACTGAAATATCGATCGGAGGATTGGTGGCGAGTGATTCAGAAAACTGAAAAACACTGGTGGTGAACTCGGCCAAAGTGTGAGACGTTTTTTCGCGATCATTGTATTCCGACGGTGTTGTTATAAAATATCGTAACTACGGCTTCGATAAAGCCGTAGTTACGAGATTTTATAACAACACCGACGGTTCGTCAATACATATCGGGAAACCCGGTCTATTTTTGGAACAAATTCATTGTTATTAGAAAAACTATCCAATCAGATCTTCAAACTCATATTTAAACGCAAAATATCTGTACCGTGTTGTAGCGAAAACGTCCATCGCTTTGGCCGAGTTCACCACAAGTGAAAAATAAAGCCTAAGTTTCCATTTTCCTCGATGAGATTTCTTGGCAGAACCCCTGTCCACCCTCATGAATAGTACAATATCATTGTCTTACTGTCTAGCCCAATAAAATGACGTAATATACATGTAATTGATAATGTGACGCAGTTGATCTTCTTGACCGAAGCCAAATGGTCATATCCCAAACGACCAATTTTGGCCAGGAATCCATGATACACGGATTTTAAACTTTTCACTTTTATCACATTGTGTACCTTCTTGCCCTAGTTCGTCATATTTCATGCAATGATAGCGTCAATTCACGTATGTTTGATCGTTAACATTCGCAAAATCAAAATACCCGAAAAACTTTATAACACATTTAGGTATTCATTGCGGATTATAACGATAACAAAAACGTGAATAAACCATCTATTTTCAAATAGTTTATAGATAAATTAACGATTAAAAAACTGTAACGTGATTTCATTGGCTGAGACATTAAAAAAATCGTTGTTTTGATGTATGAACTAGTGCGTGATCACTATGATTCATTTGTATAGTGGTACCATCAACATTGAGACTCAAATGTACTTTTAACTATTGACTGTCCTGCGTGAGAGGGGTGTTGTGATTACATCTAACGGTAAACGCCTTCTTAAAACCACGACGTTTACATACCTAGTTTACCTGTTCAGTTTGACTCGTCTGTCCAGAGGTCATGGTTTAATTATAGTTTTTCAATGGAGATTGCCGAATAACTGGTACTGGCAAATAACAACAGTGACTTAGTAATTGGCGTCACAATATGAAAAATGTTCACATTTAACGACAGAGTTTGCATCGATCATTATGAGCGTTTAACTCTGTCAGGAGAGAAGTTAAGGACGAGTTGATCAGGACAAGATTGTATAAATTTTGGTTAGCGCTAACCAAACGGTTAAATACCTGTTTTGGTTAGATTTTCCTATAATAAACGGCCAATTTTAATCAAACGAAGGTATCTAACCACATGGTTTATGCTTACAAAAGTCTATACACTCGGGGACTACTGATCGGCACTTGGAATATAAGATTGAATAGAAAGTACCTTTAATCAACCATATAAATCTTTCACATTTTATTGGTACTTATTCACAATACAGGTTCTTATTTATAGACCACAATGTGAAAAATCAGTTTCACGACATAATCCTAGCCAGCTCTCTTCAAATTATAGCACTGAACTTTGTGCTAAAAATAGACTTTGTTTTGATAAACTGTCGGTGTCGTCATAAAATTTCGTAACTAAGGACCATAGAACTTATCAGATTTTATATATATAACATCACATACGAAATGCTGTTATTTGTTAGAAGTTACGCCACGGTTAACTTGATAAAATCTTTTCCATATTACTATGAACTAGAAAAAAATCCTCTTTAACCACATGGCCAATTTACACCAAAACTTGCCATGAATGTTTATTTGGATACCTATTTAACTCTTCTGAGTATGCACAACGTGCTAGGTGAGCTATTATGATCACACCGCGTTTGTCGTGTGTCGCAAGTGAGAAGGCTTCACAAATTTCTTTATATTAAGACCTGGGCAATGGGCTATGTGACCAGTTATGGAACGAAATCTCTATGGAGCGAATAGATGATTTCAAGGGACGTAATTTTCTTTTCAAATTCTAAATTTTTGACTTTTGTTGGTTTATTTTGCCTACTCTTCACACAATTTTTCAATGTAGAAAATTTTTCACAAAATTGTTTAGAATATTCCCCGGAAATCTATGCACGCTCATTTTTTTCCGTTGTTACGGAAACAGGCGATATTGCATCTAACGGTACTTTAAAAATGCTTGGACTTACGGACGTCACGGAATAAGACGAAATATAACGGCTGTACAAGAAATGCATTACTCAGGCCTTACCTTAAATAACTTCTCCTCCTTAATCACAGGACTAATGTTGACCAGACTTTGTAGGAATGTTAATTGGTTTTTTTTGTTCGTAAATTTCACATTTGTAAAAAATGGACTTGGCAGGGCGGGGCTTATCAGACTAAGAGTAATTATAAGACAATTCTTTAAAAATCTTCTCTTTTACCGCTGGATCAATTTGGACTAAGTTTGGCAGAGATTTTCTAATCAAAACCCTTTACAAAACAGGTGCATTTATGTTAAAAAGTGGTGAACACGCACACTTTAATTAAAAAAAATGTAGGGCTTATCATCAACAACCCCGAGAAAAACATTTTCGTAAATTTTCATTTAGACACTTAATTCCGCACAATGATTGGCCAAGCAAAATACCCACCCACCCCACCCTCTGAGTTAATTTGCTGCCAATATATCTCCTCAATTCCTTGTCAATGTTTAAAGCATAAAGATAATGACAGACACATTAGCCTTCGTTACATTTATTATTTATTGAACATGTAATAAGAATTTAACACTAATAACATTCCATGTACAAATATGCTAATGCAAAAAAAAAAAAAAAAAAAAAAAAAAAAAATCTCGGAATAAATGCCCGATTTTGAAGTAAGAAACGCGTTTTTATATACATTTACATTTATGAATTTATAAGATGGTAGAATATACAATGTTGAGTAACAAAATGTGCTTAAAATAAAAACGACACTCTCCATTGGTCTAGTTACTCAAAGGGACCCATGATTATTCGTGGAAAATGTGGACAATTATCACGACGAGCAATCGCATACACAGCAACAATAACAACAATTATCGAAAAGTTTTGTTTAATCTAATAATTTTGAATTTTGCTCGCCAGTTATATTTTATCACGTGCTGTTGAAGAGATCTACCAGATCCAGCAAATTTCTGGCGTTTTCAAATTTGTCACAAAAATAGATAAATTAAACAAGAGGCCCAAGAGGGCCTGTATCGCTCCACTGGCTAAAGTAAAAGAATAACCTCATGATTTCTTGTAAGCCTCGCACTGCCAATTTTTGAAAAGGATCACCCAAGGAATATTTCTGCCAAGTTTGATCTGAATTGGCCCATTGGCCCATAATCTAAAGAATTATTTCATGGTTTGTCCAATTCTGATAAGCCCTGCCCTGCCACACCCACAGTTATAGACCAATCAAAGTTTCAAAACATTGTAAACCACCCAAGGAACATTTATGCCAAGTTTGCTAAAATTGACCCAATGGTTGTTTTTAAAGAATTATTTCGTGATTTCACCCATTCTGATAAGCAACCCCCCCAATACCAAGCCAACATTAATGGACCAACCAAATTTTCACTGACAAAGTAAGTAAAGGGCCACTCAAGTAAAAGTACTGCCAAAATTGGTCTCCATTGGCCCATTGGTTGATTTAAAGAATTATTTTGTGATTTCTCCAATTCTGATGAGCCCCCCTCCCCTGCCACAACCACATATATTGACCAATCAAAATTTCACCTATAAATATACTCAGTTCCATAAATAAGTGTGCACTTTATTTTGTTTAATTTCTCCTTTGATTCTCGACTAAAATTAATACAGTTTGCTATCATATTGTAGCTAAGAGTTCTAAGTAAATGAAATACCCCTAAAATTGTGTCAAAAGGACAGTTTTGGTTTCTTCTTCTTAGATTAAATACAGATGGAATAAAAATAAAAGTTGCAAAAGTACACAAAATTGGTTACATTCAAATTTTGTTTAGATCAAGTAAATTGGAATCTTTTTTGAAAATCTTTCATGGCCACCAATATTGTCGATGCAAGCGAGTATGTGACGGTCGCAGAGAGCTCAAAAACCGCAATATCACTACAGCAGGAATGTTATTTTATTCCTGAGTGAGAGCAATGACAAAATCCTGGATATAGCTGATGTTTAGCAGTGACGGAACGTTCCTCGCTTAATGACCCACACATGTTCAATCGGATCCAAATCCAGTGCCAATCGTGGCCAAGAAAGAACTTCAACATTTTTTCTGTTAATAAAAAGAAGATTTAATTCAATATTGAACGGTATTAAATGGATAATGGTCGATTAACTAGAGATAATCAAAACTTTAATTTGACCAGATTTGTGTACTTTTGTAACTTTTATTTTCATACCACCTTCATTTAACCTTAGAAAAACAAACTCAAACTGTCTCAGTGCCCAAATTGTAAATGTCTGACACTTTCTTGAGACTATAACCTACAATATGACAGCAGACTCAGTTATCTTTAGTGAGAGATGAGGGGAGAAATAAAACGAAAGAAAGTGCACACTTATTTATGGATTTGAGTATAATATAAAGAGTCACCCAAGGTACATTTCTACTAAGTTTGGTCAAAATTAGCCAAATGGTTAATTCTTAAAGAATTATTTTATGGTTTCTCTGATAAGCCCCGCCCTGCCCCGCCCACATTTATTGACCAATCAAAATTCTTTGAACAGTTAAAGTAGAGGTTCATTTAAGGAACATTCTTGTACAGTTTGCTTTAAATTGGCCCACTGGTTTGAGAGGAGAAGATGTTTAAAGAATTATTTTGTGATTTCTCCAATTCTGATAAGCCCCGCCCTGCGACGCCCACATTTATGGACCAATCAAAATTCCACTGACAATTTAGGTAAAGAGTCACCAAAGGTACATTTCTGCCAAGTTTAGTAAAAATTGGCTCAATGGTTGATTTTTAAAGAATTATTTTGTGATTTCTCCAAGTCTGATTAGCCCCGCCCTGCCACGCCAACATTTATGGACCGATCAAAATTCTTTTCACAATTTTAGTAAAGCACCACCCAAGGAACATTTCTGCCAAGTTTGATCAAAATTTGCCCTCTGGTTTGAGAGAAGAAATTTTTTAAAGAATTTATTTTGTGATTTCTCTAAGTCTGATAAGCCCCGCCCTGCCACGCCCACATTTATGGACCAATCAAAATTTCACTGACAAATTGAATAAAGGGTCACCCAAGGTACATTTCTGCCAAGTTTAGTCAAAATTGGCTGAATGGTTGATTTTTAGCTCACCTGAGCACTAAGTGCTCAAGGTGAGGTATTGTGATCGGTCGTTGTCCGTCGTCCGTCCGTCCGTCCGTCCACAATTTCTTTAAAGATCTTCTCCTCCTTAACCAGTGGACCAATCTTCTTGAAACTTTGCAGGAATGATCCTTGGGTGAAGGGCTTTCAAAGTTGTTAAAAGAATTTGATTCCATCAAAGACTCTGGCTGCCGCGGCACGAGAAAAGCGGAAAATAGCCAATCTTTTAAAAATCTTCATCTGCCTAACCAGTAGGCCAATATTCTTGAAACTTCACATGAATGATCCTTGAGTGAAGGGCTTTCAAAGTTGTTAAAAGAATTTGATTCCATCAAAGACTCTGGCTGCCGCGGCACGAGAAAAGCGGAAAATAGCCAATCTTTTAAAAATCTTCATCTGCCTAACCAGTAGGCCAATATTCTTGAAACTTCACATGAATGATCCTTGAGTGAAGGGCTTTCAAAGTTGTTAAAAGAATTTGATTCCATCAAAGACTTTGGCTGCCGCGGCACGAGAAAAGCGGAAAATAGCCAAATCTTTTAAAAGTTTTTTCTGCCTATCCAGTTGGCCAATATTCTTGAAACTTCGCATGAATGATCTTTGAGTGAAGGGCTTTCAAAGTTGTTAAAAGAATTTGATTCCATCAAAGACTTAGGCTGCCGAGGCATGAGAAAAGGAGAAAATAGCCAAATCTTTTAAAAATCTTCTTCTGCCTAATTAGCAAGCCAATATTCTTGAAACTTCCCATGAATGATCCTTGGGTGAAGGACTTTCAAAGTTTCTGAAAGACGTTGATTCTGTCAAAGCCTTTGACTGCCGCGGCATAAGAAAAGGGGAAACTAGCCAAATATTTTAAAAATCTTCTTCTGCCTAACTAGTAGGCCAATATTTTTGTAACTTAATATGAATGATCCTTGGGTGAAGGGCCTTCAAAGCTGTTAAAAGAATTTGATTCCATCAAAGACTTTGGCTGCGGTGGCATGAGAAAAGGGGAAAATAGCCAAATCTTGTAAAAATCTTCAGCCTTCAACTAGTTGGCCAATCTTCTTGCAACTCCATGAATGATCCTTGGGTGAAGGGCTTTCAAAGTTTTTGAGAGACTTTGATTCCATCAAAGCCTTTGACTGCCGTGGCATGAGAAAAGGGGAAAATTGCCAAATCTTTTAAAAATCTTCTGGCTAACTACATGAAGTTGGCAAATATTCTTAAAACTTCACATGAATGATCTTTGGGTGAAGGACTTTCAAAGTTGTTATAAGAATTTGATTAATATCAAAACTCTTAGTGCAGCGGCATCAGAAAAAGGGCAAAAGAGCAAACACTTTTGAAAAGGCTGAATTTTGTTTCATTCTTTTGAAAAAGTAAGGAAAAGGGGCTTTATTGCAAAATTCTTAATTTGCTGCTATACAGGTCAAAATGTTTATTTCAACAAGGCAAAAAAATTCAGGTGAGCGATCTAGGGCCATCATGGCCCTCTTGTTACAGAATTATTTTGTGATTTCTCCAAGTCTGATTAGCCCCGCCTTGCCACGCCAACATTTATGGACCGATCAAAATTCTTTTCGCAATTTAAGTAAAGCACCACACAAGGAACATTTCTGCCAAGTTTGATCAAAATTGGCTCTCTGGCTTGAGAGAACAAGATTTTTAAAGATTTTTTGTGAAGTCTGATAAGCCCCGCCCTGCCACGCCCACATTTATAGACCAATCAAAATTCCACTGACAATTTGAATAAAGGGTCACCAAAGGTACATTTCTGCCAAGTTTAGTCGAAATTGGCTGAATGGTTGATTTTTAAGGAATTATTTTGTGATTTCTTCAAGTCTGATAACCCCTGCCTTGCCACGCCCATACTTATGGACCGATCAAATTTTTTTCGCAATTTCTGTAAAACACTACACAAGGAACATTCCTGCCAAGTTTGATCAAAATTGGCCCACTAGTTTGAGAGAAGAAGATTTTTAAAGAAAAGTTTACGGACGCACGGACGGACGCACGCACGCACGACGGACACAACGCCATGACAAGAGCTCGCTGGCCTTCGGCCAGTGGAGCTAAAAACCAACAGAAAAAATAGATAATAATAATAATAAAAAAAACGGTCACGTAACATATTTTTTGAAAATCTTCCGACATGGTGGTGATGGTGTTGGTTGTTGTTGTTGTTGTTGTATCGCGCTTATACACAAGAAATATCAGTGAATTGGCCAACCTGTAGGGATAGAAAGTTTCTGTCCAGTAAAATGGCATTAAACAGACAAAGGTCTTCAATTTTGGCATCATTTTATCTTCGCGCATTTTTCCTTTTCTAATCATAGGGATTTTGATCAAACTTCCTTCGTGTATGATCAGAGTGATCTGCTTCAATCCTGATCACAAAATGCGTAAGCCATTACCACACAGTGACCCCTTTTGACTCTACTAGAGCAAAGAGCTTGAAAAAACAGAATGGAAAATGAAGAAATTGCTTGTGACAAGCAATTTCTTCATTTCCCACACTGTTTTCTACACAAAAAGACCCAAACTATGTAAATTTCATTCACTTGACATTGTCGTCTGCGACATCTTTGATTTTGGAGCCGTCTAAAATTTTGTCGTTTTGGTAATGGGTTAAAGGTTATTCTCCAATCATCAGACACTCTTCGTGCAATTTTCGCCTTTCACTGCGCAGTTCTCCGTGACAACGGGAAATGGCGATGTTATCCGGATTTTTATAATCCGGATAACATCGCCAATCTCCGTTGCCACGTATGACGCCGTAGTTATACGAAGTCCTCGGAATCTGATGATGTGTTTTCATTGTGTCCCTTGCCTGAAAGCTTTGAACATTAAAAGATTGCACAGTGCAAGTGTTGGTTTCTCGTTCTGTTAAACCACTGGTTAACCCTTTCCCAAACAAGACCTGGTTTTGACGTCCCCAATAGAAAAGGCTTGGGAAAATATTGAAACAAAAGAAGAAACTGCTGATAATCAGCAGTTTCTCCTTTTGTCTCAATTTTTTCTGTACCATATTTTACACAAATCCTATCGTTAATAACATCCATTTTGTCATTTGTGACAGCTTTTGAATTGGATTACTCTAAAATTTTGTCGTTTGGGAAAGGGTTAAACATAACAACCAACCAGTGTAGCTTAAACCATTGCATAAACACCATCATCTGATCATCGCAATTTATGTTAAAGATATAAAATGAAAGTACTGAAAGTACTGCAAGTCAACGAGTAATGAAGTACTTGTACTTTCCTGTTTTGTTAAAACGATATCCTTTTTTCCATTAATGTTTTCAGTTTCAATCTTATCAATGTATCAAATGTAAAGTACATGCAGGTGAGTAATATATATGAGCCGGGATCTGGAAAAACGTCCCTTATAGCATTTTTAAAAATTGACTTTCTAGATCAACCTGTTGTCAAATTCAGTACAATATGCACCCATGCTGCTCTCTTTAAGTTACTACAGGTCACGAAGAATCTATTAGAGAACAACATGGATCCTGATCAGACTGTGCGTTGGGCTCAAAAGCTTTAAGGGACGTTTTTCCAGATAAATTGTTCGAGACTACTTTTTGAAAGAGTTAAAACTACAGTCGTTTAAGAAATGGACATATCATTCAATTTGTAAATAATTATATTGTATGTTTACTTAGGATATCTATAGTTAAATGCAAGTGTAGCTTAACCACTATATAAACGCCATCATCGCAATTTATGTAAAAGATATAAAAATCAACAACATTTACTTATAACATGTGTAAGTTAATATGAGTATAGTCATTCTTGTATACAATCTGACTGGTTGTATCTCTTTTAAAACCCGGTCCAGATAGTATGCCACATATTCTCAAAATTTATCTATGTAAATCGTACAATATGCCACAACAAAAATACTTTGATTTTGAATGTGATGAATCATGATTGGAATCGTGTAGGTTTCTCACCCCTGCAATATTCGAATTAACGCAGTATAGAAAGTTGTATTGAGATATGAACGCTTTTGTCATCACTTATAGCGGACGAGAATCGACCTGGCAGAGTTTTCCATTCGATTAGCATGGACTGCTCTGCCAGGTCATTTCTCGTGAGGTATACACAGATAAAATTTAAACATATGACAAAATATCGCCACTGGACTAAATTTCTATATCGTCGCTTTTCAAAGAAAACCTCGTAACTGCAGCTTAAACAAGCTGCAGTTACGAGGTTTTCTTGAAAAGCAGTGATATGATTATATTCTTCTCTGTTTTATATTTTGATGTCATTCTCAAAGACCGACAATATAAACATAAGCGCGGCTCCAGTCAGTAGACCAATGTTGTTTAGCACAAAGGCAGTAAAGTTGGTTCGTAGTGGAGGTCTAACCATTAAGGGCATCTGAAAGACAGGCGATATGTATTACATGTAAAGTGCTGGTTACAAGTTCTAATCAATGCATGTTAAAGGTAACAAAAAATGCGCAAACTCACTCAAAACAATAACAACAACAGAAGTAGTAGTAGCAGCCGCAGCAGCAGTAGCAGAAAGGAACGTTTATTTTTAACTTAGAAAATAATCAATTTTTATTCGCCTAAAATTGATCTTGAATTTTATTTCAGCTTTCTTTTAGTAGAAATTTCGATCTAAATTGAACCGTTGTATATTTCCTTAAATAACCATGGTTATGCGAAACCGTTAAAAAGCCTTGATGGTGATACGATAAACCAAGGCAATCTTTTTCTTAAGTTACATAAGGTTGATGGACAATATATTTAAGGTATGAAGTGCCTAATTAAAAACACCACTTTCTAGCCATACGAAATGCATCAAATTACACACACTTGTAAATACACGTTACATAAATTGATTCACCGTGCCGGATTTCAAAAGAATGCTTCAAGGAGAAAGTAATTTACAAATATTATTTTACTCTATATTCATATAAAAGGGAGGTAATTTGGAACATTTTTGTCTAATATTTCCATAAATATGCATTAATTCAAAATTCTAAACCGTACAAAATGCTTATGTTTATATTTGGAATAGAAATGTAACACACTTTAGGAATTACTAGCACTTTTCGAATTTCGCCGTGGGCTCTTTGGTGCTAATTAGGCCCTTTTTACCTTAAAAGCATACAGTTGATGGTCAAACGTTAAATCCGATATATCTCCTTACAACATACCATATCGACGAGTGAGATATAGATGAACAATCCAGCAGTTGGTCCCAAGATCCAGGCTGTAACTGTATCGTCCGTGGATATAAGGAGCCCCACATATAAGCCGACCATAGCGGTAAGGGCAGATACCATGTTCCAGATCAACGCCTTACTGTAGCTCAATCCACCCTTCAACAACACAGCAAAGTCACCTACAACAATTCAACTTGGTGTTCGGATACCGATTGCAAGGCAAAGCCTTTTGGTCTTAACAACAGTCCGTTTGTGAAATAAGCCATCTCCGTTCGCGGATGTCAACATCTTGTGAACATGACAATATCTCTTAAACACCAAACAGTATGGCTGTAAGTACGTGATAGATTCTGTTGCAGAAAACAAGATGAAGGACAAGGACATGTGTGTACTATACAAGTAACACAACGGACATCACAACCAGGTCTTGTTGGGAAGGGCTAACCCATTATAGACAGTAACTCTTTTTGATTTTTTACAATGCGTTTGGAAAAAAATGTGAAAACGAAGAAACTGCTGTTGGCTAGCAGTTTATTCTTTGACTGCAATGTTTCTTCCATTAAAACAAAAATATTTAGGATTTGATATTTTTTCCAACTTTCGTCTGCAATATCTTTGAAATTTGACAGGGCTAACATTTTACCGTCTGCATTAGAACGTGACTTACCGAGTTCGTGTGGCAGCTCATGACAGAAGATGGCGATTGATGTTGATATACCCAGTGTTGTACTGGAAGTGAAGGCTGCTCCGAGCGCCAGACCGTCCGCAAAATTGTGAATGGCGTCACCAAATATGATCATCACAACCACTGAACTTACACCTAAATATGGGGAACATAGATTCGAAAATTAATCATGTGATTTATTCGTTGTCTTGGGACAGCAGTACGAAAAATGAAGAATAAAAAATACGACATCGCAACTAAGAGTACGAGGGTTGCCCCAATACATCGTAGAAAGCATTGACAAAAAACAAAAACTTTTGAAATGATCTTTCTACTTTTTCCCAGATTCATCGGTCACAATTTGACGGTTACTAGTTTGAAAAAATTAAAAGTTTTTTTCTGATAGAGAAAATCTAACAAAGACTTGTACCAACAAGCGACGAACTTCATAAAGTTTTGTAAAATTTCACACACATGTGATTATATATTATCATAAATTATTGCTTCAAATATGTCACGGGTGGTAAACGGAGAAACTAGCCCCAAAAAGGGGTAGTTGTATCGAGGGAAAATCGGTAGGTGTCGAGCACATTTTTCTTAAATTATTTCTTTTTCAGAGATTTTTTGAAAATTCCAGCTACACTGTAATATGAAGAAATGGTCAAAGTGTGCTGTGCACAAGAATGTAATGTGTTAGTTAGCAGGATTTTGATAAAATCATTGAAAAACATCATCATATCGAGAGTAAAATTTCAATTTCAACTAACCTTTCGTCGAGGCAACTTGCACTCGCCCAATTTTCACCAGAATTTAACATTTACGTATTAGAAAAATACAAATTCTTATCATTTTAAGTACATGTACTTTGGGGAGTTGCAAGTCAATTGCATGTTATATCGATATTATATTATTGGCTGCTAGTATATTTTGGGAGATTGGTGGGCAAAAATCTCAGAGTAGCAATTTTTACTTTCGATTCGATCATGTTTTTCAATGATTGTACTAAAACCATGCTATCTAACACCGTATATTCTTGTGCGAAACCAAATTTGACCATTTCCTCATATTACAGCATCGTCGGATTTTTTCCCAAAATTTGTCGTAAAAGAAATGATTTAAGAAAAATGTGCTCGACGACTACCTTTATTTTCCGATTTTCCCTCGATACAACTACCCCGGAAGTACCAATATGCCTCGAGGCAACGAAATACCGTTGACTCTTTTTCGAGCTAGTTTCTCCGTTTACCACCCGTGATGCATTTTCGTGCGGTTAAAGGCACGCTTAAACAGTGGGTGTTTATTTAGCGTTAACACGTGTGCTATTCAGTGATGTCAAATAAATGAGCCGGGATCTGAAAAAGGATAACTTTTAAGAGAATCCACGCGGTTCTTCTATCGCATTGACATGGCCCTCGGCAATCATTAAAGAGCAACATTGATCCAGAATATACTGCACTAATGTACAGGCTGATATGGAAACATGACAATCACAAATGCTACAAGCGCATTTCAAGATCTTGACTGAAATCTATAATTCATGGGCTGTTAACCCTTTCCCAAAAAGCAAAATTTTGGGTGATCCACTTCAAAAACTGTCAAAAAAGACAAAAAGGAAGTTATTAAAGATAGAATTGTGTAAAATATGACATAGAAAATATTGAGACAAAAGGAGAAACTGCTTGTTATCAGCAGTTTCTTCTTTTGTTTCAATGTTTTCCCAAGCCTTTTCTATTAGGGACGTCAAAACCAGGTCTTGTTTGGGAAAGGGTTAAATGATACACGATATCCAGAGAATCCCTGCAGTTTCTGTATTGGCAGAATTGTTGACAGAATTATTGAAGTTTTTCTGCAATTGTTTTTGTGTCATTCACCCCTTGTGGTGTCTCACCTTTGAGTTTTCCCGTGATGTTTTCTTCACTGGTTTTATCTTCGCTGACAGAGTTGTCCAGATTGGAATCTTTAGAATCTATCATATCTTTCTCCTGAAATAAATTTAAAAAAATGAAATAAAATAATATTATGCCACCTGTTACCAATTGGGCACAGAACAACGCATGTAATGTAAATACCGTTGATAGAGGTCAGATTGCACAATGTTGCCTAAAGATTTACCCACATAATAGAATAGGCCTAATTGTTGCAAGTAATTTGAATTGTTCCAAATAAGAGAAATGGATGAATAAAATGGGATGCCGCGATAAAAGTATATATCAATATATAACTCAGTTCCTAAAACGGCAAAATTTAGACTGTTACAATTTGAAAAATATCACAAACAACAAAATGTATTAGATATTAAAAAGACAAGATCCTTTTGTGCACAAGAAAGCACAGGTTATATTGAGGAAAAAGTAGATGACTTTTCTATTAGGAAAACACTCGCCACTCAATATTTCGGCAAATTGTCTTTTTCAAGATGAATGGAAACACTTTTTTGACTAAACAATATGGCTTGTAACAGTAAAAAATAATTATGTAGTAAAAAATAGTGTTTCCATTCATATTGAAAAAGGCAATTTGCCTAAATACTGAGTCGCGAGTGTTTTCATAGTGCATTTATTAGATTCCCTACGGAATAATTTTGTGAAATTGTTTTCTATAAGGGACTCCAAAACTATATCTTGTTTGGGACAGGGTTAAGCACATTTACCGAGACTGCAAGCATATTTGGAATTTGGTACTTCTTATCTCTTTCTATGTCGTCAATATTCTGAAAAGAAAACAAAGTGACATCAGGCAAAAATCTAAAAAAAAAAAAAAAAAAAAAAAAAAAAGATTTCCTCGTAACATTTGAGATGACTATTTGGTTCTATATCAGCCTGTGCTTGATAAGTAGTATCGTCTCACAGATCGCGAGGAAACTATCACAGAGCAACATGGATCCAGATCAGACTGCGTGTATACCCAGAGGCGCGTTCTTTAGAGCGAGATTTTTTGATGATTTCTTAAGATGTTTTGGATACAGCGTCTTCGAGACCGAGATTATAAGCGAAGTGTTCCGAATGTTCCATACTTCATACAAATGACGTCATGATGACGTCATTTGTATGAAGTATGGAGCATTCGGAACTCCGCGGTTTATGAATCATGGAGCATTCGGAACAACTCGGTCAATTTTCTTCCATATAGACTCTACAGAATTTACCGAGGGGTTCCGAAAGAAGTATAGAGCAATGGCTGCTCGCAGTGATCGTCTTAAAAATCTTGCTCAAAAGAGCGCTTTATCCTAGAACATCTTAAGAAATCTCAAGATATCTCAAGAAATCTCGCTCTAAAGAACGCGGCCCAGGCTGATCTAGATCCATGTTGGCCTCGAATTTACAATAATTTGGAATTCGATATTGTGTTGTTTACAATGATCAATTTCACAGGCGGCAATCACATGACTTTGTTATGATATGTTTTCCTCACTTATGTAAACAAAAACACTCGGTAGGTACACATTTTTCTCAAATTTTTAATCAAATACTTAACATCCAATATTGAGATACCTGTCATTCGATACGTCGTACAATCTGGCTTATTTTAAGGGAGTTGTAGCGTTTGGAAAATCGTTAGTAATTACGGCATGTCGTAAAGTAGATTTTTTATATATTTTAAAATATTTTTAAATGGTATGAATATAACAAATCTTAAAAGATTGCTTTATCTCAATATTTCGGCGTAGACTCCTTTTTGTAGAGAAAAAATGTAAAAAATTTAACGCTACATTATAATATCATACAATTGTTTACGTTAACGCTCACAGTAATGGCGGCGTATAACGTTGACGTCACGACGTCGCCGCCAAACCAACACGACGTCATTCCCGCGTTAATCAATACTTACGTCAAAGCGTTATACGTATCTTTGACGTTACAGCCCTGTGGACGTCCCGTCGCAAGTTTATTGATCCAAATACTTTCCCGTAATTGTCTCTCAATCTTTTCCGCACCGTATAGCCTTTCTAAGCATACAAACCGAAGATCTTCATGAGTGCGATTTTTCTCAAAGTGCCCAGTAATAGGCTTATCCTTCCCTTACCGTACATCTCGGAGGTGTTCCACCATTCTGTCCCTTAGTTCCCTTTCTGTCTCACAAACGTAAACGGTACAGTTAAATATAAATTGATATGGGCAACATGGTGGTGAAGTTTGAAAAAGATCAACCTTATGGTTTAGGAGAATTTCACATTTAAAGTTCTGGCTCGTTTTCACTATTTGTTACCATGGCAACAAGAAATATCAATTAATTTCATTTCTTTCTAAGTTTATTAAATAGAAATTAATCAGTGCAACAGTCTGCTGTAGTTTGAAAAAGATCAACGTTATAGTTAAGGAGGAGTTCACATTTGAAGTTCTGGCTTTTCCCCACTATTTGTTGCCATAGCAACCAGGGTTCTGAATGAATTTCACTTTTGTTTGCTGTTTTGGTAGAGACCAACCCATAGAGGGTAGCATTATTATGAAGTTTGGAGTAAATCTGCCAAATTACACACAATAAAAAGAATACCTACTAAAATATCAAAGGTTATATAGTCTTGCTTGATATTTGTGATTTTTCTCTTTGTTTTGAGTGAAATGTGGTACCTTTCTGACGATATTGTGAAAAATTTTCCACGGTGACCTTTCAATTTCTTCGCTTTATTTTGTTGTTACTATTATTATCAAGATCATAATAGAAGATAGTGTAGAAAAAAAGACTTTAACAACCAAAAAAACATAAATCAAAGAATGTAACCCATGTATTTAACAAGTAAAATGTAAAGTTCACGAACAAAAAATACTAATCTGAATATAATGATCAAAATAGACGGTTATAGTTTATTCAAAGTTTGTTTTAATGTATTATTAGTCACAAACAATGTGTTAAGCTTTAAAATAAATATTCATTCATTTCTTTTATAATAGTTTACTTATTTTAATACGAAATAATGATACCTAGCCCATTTTGCAAAATTTCCAAATCCAGAGATATTGTTGTTATGGTTACATTAGAAAAACTGCATTTATCAAAAAACTTCCACCGTTACCCCAATTTTTTTCATCATTTTCAGTTTTGCCATATAATTACATTTCTGCATGAGAAGTTTCAAGGCCAAAAAAAATTTTGATCCAAACGCTACAACTCCCTTAATACCAAGATCGTCCCCCAAAATCCCTGTCAAAGGTGAGAACATTCGTGCAAAGTATTTTTGAATGCCGCGATATATTTTCTTAAGAAATATTTGCACTTTGCACGAATGTTCTCAGCTTTGACATGGATTTGAGGGAAGATCTTGGTACCAAAATAAATCGGAGATTACAACGCATCGAATGGTACATATCTCAATATTGAGAGTTAAGTATTTGATTTAAAATTTGAGAAAATGTGTTCTTACCGAGTGTCTTTGTTTACATAAGTGAGGAAAATAATCATAACAAAGTCACGTGATTGCCGCCTGTGAATTTTGAAAATATATGCCATAATATCTTGAACGGACTGTAGTACAGTGTGGCGAATGATCTAAATTTGTGTACATATATTACCACTGGTGGGAACCAAAACAATTTTTGCTACAACAAGGTATAGATATTTTGCGTTTAAATGTGAGTTTATAGATTTTTTCCTACTTATTCTAAATACAGACAGGGTTATTCGTTTTGTATTGACTAACTGTCGGTGTTGTTATAAAATCTCGTAACTACGGCTTCGATAAAGCCGTAGTTACGATATTCTATAACAACACCGACCGAATACATTGATCGCGAAAAAACGTCCCTCGCTTTGGCCGAGTTCACCACCAGTAATTACAGTCGAGAAATACATCTATGCGAGGGCAACGGCCACGTCACAGTTGGTAGCGCATCGGTATTCCAATCATGGGGTCCAGAGTTAGATTTGCGACCTCTATAGTCCGAGAGCCAGCACTAGGTTTAATTATGTTATCGAGGCCAAAATGTTTGAAGGTGTATGGTTATGTAATATCTACGAATAACTCTCTACATTTTCCTCCCACCCATCCACCGATGGGTAGATAATCATAAATCTATCTGCATTTTCTGCGTTGGTCCCAATGCTTTATACTGCATTTAAAAAAAGATAAAGAACGTAAAAAATTGATGTTAACCCTCGGTCTTGTTGAGAAAATAAGGTTGATCATAATTGCTCACCTGAGCTCCAAATAATGACAACAGTTTTTCCACCAGATAAAAGAGATATAGACCTGAAATAAAATCAGCATTATACTGCTTTTCAAGAATAACCGTGTAGCTGCAGCTCGCTGTAAGCTTCAGTTACGAGGTTTTGTTGAAAAGCATCGATTAATTCATATCACTCAATGGATAGCTATTATGATGGGGATTCACGTGAAAAACCTTTAATAATTCGGTTGATTTGGAATTTATCTGGTAGATCATTTAAAAATCTGCTAATTAAAGACATTGGCGACTTTGTAAATCATTACTTGGGCGACAATAACTTTTTTTGTCAGCGGATGTGTAAAGTAAATTGCAATACACATTTTCTATGTTTGATAAAGATACGTTTTTCCGTTTGCTTATTCTAGTTTAAAAAAAAAAACAAACAAAAAAAAACTAAAAAACAAAAAAAACCCAAAAAACAAACAAAAAAAACAAAAACAAAAAAAAAAAAAAAAAAAAAAACACAGCAACAACCAAAGGATGTTCTTGTTGCTGTTGTGATTTTAACCCTTTCCCAAATGACAAAATTTAAGGTGTTAAATATCGATTGAAGATGAAGGCAACAAAATAAGTATATTAGTACGCTAGAATCAACTGGGAACAACTTTATTTTTATTGACATAGTCCGTTATTTTTAGCGTCTTCAAGCTTAGGCACATACAAGATTGCCCGTCCACATTACGGCTGGAGCACGTTCAAAAATGGTCAGTCGTATGAAGCATATTTTAGTATGTGATATTGACGTGACGTGGAGAAACATTTGTAAGTGACAGTACCTTTAAGGAAACATTACTGAAGCGAAGTCATTACATTATGCAGATGTCCCAGGTAGATTTTGGTATAGTATACTAAATATGCTAAATTTGTGTCGTGTGACATGGAAAACATTGATGGAAAAGACGTGAATGCCGATTAACAACATTCTCCTTTTCCCTCTCAATTCCCTCCAAATATTTTTAATAAGGAACTTGAAAACCAGATAGTATGTAAGAAATTATTAAGGTATTACCTCCGCAGACTGAGAGAGCATGCCACAAGTAAGAATCTATAGTAATGCCCTGGTCACCACCATCGCCGCCATCTTCAGAATGATCGTGGGCGTGAATACCGAACGCCTACAACGGAACACAAACGAATTAAACATGCTAGTTGACCACTTTTGAAATATATGATGTTATAAATATGTATCATCTTTGATTTATAACAAAATCTGATAAATGATCAATGATATTTGTAATTACATAAACTTCGTACATGTATTTAGTCACGACCGTACTCGAATAGTTGACGTTTGAAAGCGTTTTGCTCACGCACATTGGTACTATAAAAACAACAACAACAAAACAAGTCGTGAAAGGATCCATGACTTACCACTGGTATCAAATGGAAAAATGAATCTGTAAACAACGTTCCGACAGCCAGTCCAATGAACAATTCTAGGAAATGTTGATACATTTCAGAGTCCTGACAGCGGATAAAGAAGATGGCGAATATAGCCGTCAGGCAAATAATAGCCGTACATAGGGACCCGTAACCGTATCCTGTGAAAAAGTAAATATACAGTTTGTAAATGAATAGCTTGAAACCTAACAGCCCAATGTAAATGGCCTAGCAGAGCATCTCTATCTAGAGTTGCTCCACCAGGTCAATTATAGTGAGCTATATGCTTTCAAAATTAAAAGAGAAGCGTTACAGTTGTTTCCATAAATAGTTATCCATAATCTGATCTACCTATTTCGAGTTATCGGACTTGCCCCGCAATAGTAAAATAGTTTGAATCGATAAATCGCAACCGTCAGATGGTTGATCAACAGATTTATAATCACGAGAATTTTACAAAGGAATAAAATAAAATAAAACACTAAATGATATCTAGAGACGGTCTGCAAGGTCATTTATCGTGACCTATACATTGACTAAATCAGTCTTTAATGCATTCATGGGGGTCTCAAATGCTATAAAAGCCATTTCATTACCCCTGTCTATATTTACAGTCGACACTCGTTGTGTCGAAGTCGGAGGGACCGTCAAAATACCTCGACATATCCAGAGTTCGACTCATCCGATTTTGTTCGGCTTCGAGAAAGTCGATATTTGACCGTTTTTTAAAACTTATCATTATCAAGTACGATTATTATTGAAATATATAGTAGGAAAAGGAAAGAAATTGCTCGTGTCGAGCAATTTCTATCCTTTTCCTACTATATTTCAATAGCAATATTCAATTCGAAATTATTTTATTTGGAAAAAATATGTCCATTGATGAGGATGGGACCAGATTTGAACTTCGACTTAAGCGAAAATTCGACTTATCCAATGTCGACATAACGAGTGTCGAATGTACTTACTTTCGGCGACAGTTGGTTTCTCTTTCTTCGTCGTTGTCTTCTTCGTTATTCCACAGTTGCCACTCAGTTTTTGTTGTACCAAGGCAGGAGTCATTTCCGAAAACTTCTGTTCCGTTATATTCCCACTGACACCAAATATGGCGAAATACTGATCAGCGGCTAAACACGTACTTTCCTGTGAGTAGATGATGGATGTACATGTATATCAACAATCATTAAGCTTTAATGTTACCCTTTTGATAAATGCAAGAAACAGGTTCGTAACAGTTCGTATTCACCAACAGTTCTAAATCGATTTTATACAGCAAAATTACAATGGGTGCGTTCAGGGTTCTCCCATCGGTAGCCATCGGTACTGTTGGTGACCATCGGTAGCCATCCGTAACCATCGGTATACCGATGGATATTTTGTTGGCCACGAATTGTCCCGAGAGTAGACAAGTCTGGTAGCGTCGGTAGCCTAGTTTTGATTACAAAAGCTGGCGGATAACACCCTTACTACGACGATTCCAATCATATATTTTTTTTATTAGCAAGCGCCTCGTCTTCAAACCGTTCTTGAAAGAATTTATTGTAACAGTTGAAGCAACAGATATTTAATTTAGCCATTTAGTTCTGATAAAATTGGTGGTTGATTATCCGCCATGTTTTTTCACCGATCGACACAATATTCGTTCAGAGTTTGTTGGTTGCCGACGGCGCCATCGGCTACCGATGGTTCAATCGGTAGCCGATGGTGAAAAACGCGCGGTTACCGATGGAAGCACCCTGAACGCACCCAATAACAAGCTATTTGAAAAGACGAGACCAGGCCGATGGATTATTGTGTAATTTTAACCCTTTCCCAAACAACAAAATTTTTGGGTGATCCACTTCAAAAACTGCCACAAATGACAAAATGGATGTTATTAAAGATAGGGTCTGTGTAAAATATGGCACAGAAAATATTGAGACAAAAGGAGAAACTGCTGGTCATCAGCAGTTTCTTCTTTTGTCTCAATGTTTTCCCATGCCTAATCTATCAAGGACGTCAAAACCAGGTCTTGTTTGGGAAAGGGTTAAAGGTAAACTTGGAATGAGACAGATCGGTTAATACCATCCCGGTCACAGGACAATCTGCAATGTATACTAGAGGAAAGAAGAAGAAACGCAACAACTATTTTTTCGTGTTTCTCTTAGTTCTTTTATGATATTGAGTCAAAGTTGTAAGTGATTATAACAGGGTACTGTATCTTGATAGTGATATTTGTGTTAACGTCAGAACCTGTCTTACCTGTGAGATAATGTCAAAATAGACGTTTACACGTTTCTCACGTGCAAACCTTTAAATATCCAAACTTTACTTAGAACTCCTTTAATTTGTGTAGATGCACGTCGACTCGACAAAATGCAATGGTTTTTGATTGGATTTAATCCCTCATATCATTTTGCAACCTATTCAAAGACGTCGTTCGGTAGCAATTTCAATGTTTACGAATGGAACATCTCAATCTGCAGTTGCTGCTGACTTATGTGAACATCGGTTTACAGAATATTGCTTGAAATAACGTCTTTGAACCAACGGAACAACTAGCGGTCACCCAAAGAGCGGTCGTCAACGCCTAACGTCACGACGTCATGACCATAACGTTCGCTTATTTTAGCTACGGAAACACATTTTATCCTGTCACTAGCTAAATATTCTGCCCGATAACAGGGGGTATGATAAACTTAGCTTTATCATACCCCCTGATCACGTGACATGCTTTATTATGCTACATGATCACGTGATCTGCCGAAACTACTTTTAATTTTATCCGGAGGTTGGGCAGGGTCGATCTCGAAATCCCCGTTTTTATGACAAAACTTACACAAAATGTTCGCAAAGTCTCCTGTTTTGAATAACAAAAATCATCCCAATCAAATAATTCTGCGTATTTAAACAATATTCTTGCACCGAACTTACAAAAATACTAAGTTTAAGTTTACTCGTAATCCGAGGCAAGTGGTCTACAGAAAACGAGAAATAAAAAGCACAAAAGAAACTTTTCCATTCCCTTGTCTAAACAATGGACTAAATGCCCCACTAACAGAATCCGCCCCTGGAATATTGACCTAAATCTTAGAAATCGATGACGTAGATTAAAGTTTGGATGACGTAATACACATCCGTTGTTGTCTGGGAATCGAAGCGATATTTGTTTACAACAGGACAGTGCAGGAAAAAATAAGGAATGGTTCGGATTTACATGAGGTGGAGATATTTGTGGTTTGTTATCGTATTTCAAAACATCCGTAGTACCTGTTTTTACACGTCAGGCTATTGTTATTTTGAAATAATGTCTTCATTACCACGCACAACACAAGCTTGCTTCGTTGGAGACTGTCTAAAAATGGACGACATCGGAGAAAGTGCAAAACACGTTAGATTTTACAGCTAAATCCAGGACTGAGGAAATTAAAGTTGGGACGAATAGTGAACTGAGTCATTTGTGGTAGGCGCTTCATGTTCTTGTAACAGTTTGACCTTTTCGAGTTTTAATTTAAACGTTGAATCTGTTTTTGTTAAAACCGATACGGATCCTTCCAATCCCAATCCACACACAAAGAAACGGTCAGGTCAAGACACAGTCGTCGACTCGCGTCACTTTCTAGTTCTTTGCTATTTGAATTACACTGCATGGTTGTTATAGCCTATTTGAAAATTGAAATATAACTTGCTTGTTTTTACCTCGGTGAAATTATAAAATGCTGATGGGAAAGGAAAATTTCCACACGGATTACTTTCTGACGCTCATCAAACGTGTGCGCATTCAAACATTTTGAAAGGGTGACATCGCTTTAAAAAAATAATAATCCATTGATTTCAATGGATTATGAATATGTTTCTGTAATTTTAAATCGTTTTAAGGTTGTAACAGGATAAATAGAATAGATGTTTCATGTCTTGGATGGGTCAAGTTTATTTGGCTCGGCTGAGGAATTTATCATGTTCGCCTTCGGCTCACAAGATAAATTCCTCCGCTCGCCAAATAAACTTGACCCATCCAAGACATGAACCATCTATTCTCTATATCTTATCGAGAAAACTATCGATGCTATTCATGAACAGTACAGCAATCGAATTTCGGCCGGGAATTGTTAACGTCAGTTTGGATTGCGTGCAAGAACGCATTTTACGTTGACGCCAAAACCGCTCTCGTTTAAGCGCATATTGATGGCACGTACAACCTTTGACATTGATGAAATATTGGCACTAGAAAGTAAAATTATGAAGTTTTACTATGCATTTAAAGAAGTACTCGAATTTGGGTGTTTCTTTTTTCCTTTAGTATACTTTCGGGTCTAGGGATGCTACATTGTTTTGAAAATAGTGTCTGTGTAAGTACCTAACGTTGACATGTCACCATAATAGATGTTATGCACGCGAGAATAAGCCAACAGAATTGCCGTTACAAATATACGGTTATATGATTGGACCGTTCGAAGTCGCATTTCCTGTCGATTTTATTCTACTTATTCAAAGGTTATCATCTTTTTGTCCAGGTGACGACATCAACACGGTGTGGATTTTGCATGCTGGGATGGATAACGAATACGGACAAAAATAATCTCGAATCTTGTCAAATATTTTGCAATAACTCCTTTATTTCTTTGTCGATTTTCAAAAGGTCTGTTGCATGTACCCCGCCTTGAAAATCTCTTTCCTCGGATACATGGATTATTTGTGGTATCCTTTTAATTTTTCCAAAAATTGATCCCAACTGACCAGAAAACGAAATGATAACGACTACGGCAAAATAAGCCACGATTCAGGTAGGAAATTGTGCAATAATTTTCTTATCTCTATGTCAATTTTCAAGCGGTTTGTTGCATGTACCCCGCCTTACTGAGCGTTTTCCTCAGATGTATTACTTATTTGAAAACCCCCCATATTTGTCCCAAAAATTGATCCCATTTGACCTGTAAAACGATAAGATTTTTTGTCGTTTTCCTGGTCGGTTGGGATCAATTTTCGCAAAAAGTACAAAAAGGTTTCGTGTAAAGCATACATCGGAGGAAAGAGCTCAGTAAGGCAGGGTACATACAACAAACCGTTTTTGAATTGACGCAGAAAAAAAGGAAGTTATTGCAAAATGTCTTACCTGAAGCGAGGCAAATTTGTCCGTAGATTTACCCATCCCAGCATACACATCCCCACCGTGATCAATAGAGTGAGCCATATTGGTGTCCAAGGATGGGCTGGCATTGTACCACTACAATAATTGATATGTGAAAAGACGGGCTTATGTACGGGCTAGTCCTTACCCAAGCATGGTTATGGTAGAGTTCATGATCAGCGTGCGCGGCACGTTTTCTACGTCTCCGGTGGTGTTCGTGCGCTTCGTTGCCGTGACTTCCCGTGTCCTTCATTACGGCTTCTCTGATCTCAGCGAAGGCTAGATATTATAACAAAGTGATTGTATCAAGTTTTATGTAAGTTTTCCCTCATGCTCAGTCATTCAACCATCAGCTGACAAATTTGTAGATTAACTTGTCATTCAAAAAGGGATCATATTCAAAGTGGAAAACATGTCGACGCTAGTCAGTCTTCACAGACTGTGCAGACTGTCTAGGTCAAATGTTTTCGCTCTAAATACGAGTTGCTGAGTCTGAAATGTTTATCATGTATATTCATATTAAAATTGCGGTATATAATTGACCTTTGCTGGGTCCGAAAGTTCATATTTTGGGTTTACTTTCTGAATGATCTTTTTTAACGTAAAAGGTCACAAACATGAATGGTTCCACATCGTTGTCTTACGCCCAGTTTTGGACGGAAAAAATATGAGGAAAGGTGCAATAAGCAAAGAATTACCCTGGTCTGCACAACGTGGATTATAATTAGACCGCGCGAATGTGCAAGCTGATCTGGATCTAAAGTGTTGTAAAATCCCATGTGGACTGTTTTCTTTATCACTCGACTCAAATAAGAAATTCAATGTTAGAATCGGACCATGCATTTTTTTTTCAAATTAACGTAAGATAAAGTGAGATCGTCTTGTAATCAAACACATACATAATAACTCGGTTGTTTCCCTTTTATTAAAAAGTTCAGTAACAAATCCTCCATGCATTGTTTCGAGCATTTCTCCCTTTTCTGATTTATTTCAATTATGATCAAACTTGATGACATAACAAACTAGAAAGACCTGAAGGTCTTTAGTCGCTCCACAGGCCTGAATTTCTTGTGGTTTACTATAAAACATTTGAGAAATTTATCTAAATGCTTAAACTGATATATTTTTAAATTCTTGTGATTCTTAGAGCAGAAACAAAGCAAAGAGAAGCAATTATGTGGTCAAAGTGAAAAGAAGGTAAATGATTGACTAATATTTTGTGGATTTTTAGAGTGATGATAAAGTTGAAAACTATCATTATGCCAAATTCAAGGGCACATAAATTCAATATGTGAGTTAATAATTGTGGTAGATTAAGGGAAGTAACTTTTGATATGAGCAATTTAAAGTTCAGTAAGAGTTGTTTTTCTTTATGATTATTAGTTCAAGAAGTTGCGATTGTGCATGTAACAGTGGTCATGAAAATAAAAACATTCTGATCTAAAAATATGATTTTGACTTGATAATTTATGTCTTGAACACCACAATAATCAAGCAGAATATTAAACTCGAGCAAGATCTTATAGTCTGTCCAAATTTTGTCAGTATTAATCTATATATGTGGCCAAAAAAGTGAAAAAAGTGTTGAAAACTGAAATTTTGTCAATTTCTAGGGCACATAACTCAGATTGTAGCAATGCAATCATCCAGAAAATTACACAAAAGCAAGATCTTGTTGTCAACAAGATTCTGTCCACATATCATCTTGATTGATTAACAATTATGGTTGTTAGAGTGAAAACAAAGTCAAAAATGGAAATTTTGTCAAATTCAAGGGCACATAACTCATGATGTAAAATTCCGATCAAGCTGAAAATTAAACCCAGGCAGGACATCATGCTTATATATATTCTGTCCAAGTTTTGTCTTGATTGGTTAATATTTGTAGATTTTAGAGTAAAAATAAAGTCAAAACCAGCTTTTTTTGACGTTCAAGGGCAGATAACTCAGGTTATTCTGGTTCAATCCAAACTGTTTGTAGGAATCTGAGAGAGGGTCACCCAAGGATCATTCCTGTGAAGTTTGGTTGAAATCCATCCAGTAGTTTCTGAGAAGAAGATTTTTAAAGAAAAAGTTTACGGACGCACGGACGGACGGACGGACGCACGACGGACACACCGCTATGACAATAGCCCGCTGGCCTGAAAGGCCAGTGGAGCTAAAAATGGTTAAATGTCATTTTAATCTAAATTGAGCAAAAATCAAATGCGTAGTACTCTGGATATCTTGCAGTAAAATGGTGTCTCCCATGACTTCGTAACTATGTGTTTCAACCCGGTATATACTCACCTTCCTGCGTGATGGCCATATTGTCAGCGTTATACTTGTCGAAAGTGTTCTTAATGAAGAAATTCGGTCTTGGTAAACCTCGACATTCCCTGGATACTTTGGAGTCTGTGAAGCAGAGTGAAATATATGTACATATGTGACCCGTCACGCTAAAAGGGACGTTATTCGAACTCCAAAAATCAAAATGTTGACAAACTTGTCGGAACCAGTACAGGTCAACAAGATCCCGTATGCGAAAACTGAACATGTAGTAAAATAGGGGAAACTTTCGAGATTTAGAAAAAATACATATAAGTGAAAAGTGTCGGCCCTAGTCTGGTTGCGCGGACTGCGCAGCCTGACTAGGGTCGATATTTTTCACACTTCCCATAAGGTCCCTTTTAGCGTGACGGGTCACATATATCTAGATCAATTTAATTGCATACAAAAATCAAGACACTACCGTTACAAAGAGATCAAATGCGACACATTTCAGACGAATGTGACTTTTCTACAATAGTACGGGAAATATGGATACCCGGCAGCGGCAAATACCCTCTCTAACAAAATGTCACCCATCAATGGTTTGATATCGTGAGCCTATGTGCCCGAGCAGCTGGAGGTTATGTTAGGGTTTTGTGGTAGTACTAGTACGAGAAACATGAATCCATGGTTAGGTGCTCCAGTCGCCGCAATATGATCAAAGCAGTTGAAAACGGCGAAAAGCCACAATAAACAAACAAACAGGAAATATGCATTGGTAGGGATCTCGAAAAAGAACCATTATAGCGTTTGAAACCACCATATTTCGAGAAAAACTTGAACAGTGGTCACTGCGGGGAATCATGTGGCACAACATTTTAAGAAAATCGTCAACAATTTTGTTAAAATTTTACCACTTAGAATTTGGTTTGAAGCAGAGAAGCTGTGAAAAGAGACGGTGGGAAAACACCAGTAATTACCTGGATATTGTAGATCTTTTAAAAATCAACTGCTAAAAAGTTATTGATGACCAACCAAAATTTTGGTTGGTCGTCAATAACATTTTATCAGCTGATTTAAAAGGATTCTTCACATTCAGTAAGCCCCTGATGTTTCCTGCATATTCTATATGACTGTTCCAAACTTACCGTTGAGTACATGTAGCACTATCAGACTTGAGATATGTCCAAGGTTGTTTGCCGTTGCTGCAGATTCTACGTCTAAAGCTAGTTGATCAAATAATGTGTCCGCACCCAAACACTGAAAAGTGGAATTTAAATTTAATTTGAATCTAAAAAAAGGTTCAAGTTTGGTTATTCAACTTGCAGAAAAAAAGAATATCATAATAACCGGCATCGTCCTGTAGTCACAAGCAGTTACAGACGACAAAATTAATGTTGATAAAGATAGATCATCGAAAAGAACGTTCAGACAAAGGGAATATATTTCCTTTGTCTTTACGTTCTTTACGATGATCTATCTCAATTTCTTCTGAATTCTTTCCTCTCTGTTTGTGGATATTCAATGGATTTTATTGAGCGCGATTTGATGAAAAGCTTACTGAATAGATAATTTGAAAAATCAAAAAAAAAAAAAAAAAAGAACTAAGGATAAAAAAAATGAATAGTTAAAAAAGGTTTTACATACGACCAAGCTTGATTGACAGTTTTTCTGATAAAAAAAATTACGAAACCTTTTGAAATTGCTATGTACATCAAAATCTCATTACCCCCGATTTTTTATCTGATAAAGCCTAAGGAAAGTCTGACTTATAAACAATAATTTAAATGGTAATTATACAACACGATGGGAATTTACGAAATGAAATAAAAGTGCACATGCTAGCTAGTTGTCTAACATATAAACAGCTAAAAATATCCTATGGCTATGCATTGGTCAACCCTATCTATGAGTAGAAATGAATGAATACCTCCTGATAGCTAAACTTTCCGATAACTACAAAGATTTCTTTTTACATCCAATCATTTGGTTAGCGCAAACTAAAGTTTATACAATCGGGCATAAATGGTTAAATACCTGTTTGGGTAATTGAATACTAGCTTAGAAACTATAAGAACACAAGTTAATGCTAATGTGCAATATTTAAAAGTTGGGCGTTTGAATAAATGTGAACTCACATGTGTTTTAATGAGATGGTCCATGGCGTCGTCCTGGCTAGTTTCGTTGTAGTGCCCAGACTTTAACCTCAAACCTGACAGGAACGTCTGGATTGGAGACACCTGCAAGTTTACAGAAACGAGCCATATGGGCAAGGCGAACGAGGGATAAATTGTTGGGCGCCGTGGTCTAATGGTAGGACGCGGGCTTAGGGATCGAGAGGTCCTGGGTTCAAATCCCACCGGTGCCACTTGAAATGTTCTGAGCAAAAAACTTACCACATGTTGCTCCTTTTCATCCAGGTGTATGAATGGGTACAAGGGAGAGTTGAAAGCAAAAGTGAAGCGGCTGCCAGAGGCGCTGACTGTAAACAGTCGACTTGAAACTCAATGATCGTGGAGTAAAGTATGAAAGTCGCGAGAATATGGACCTAGTTCGTTTTGAGACTGTAAACCACCTTTACTTTACTTTGCTGAACGAATGCTTGTAGACCCTGAGCTAGAAACATGTTTGCTCCCCCCAGAGGGAATTTTGTAGACATGCTTTTTCTTAAAGTATATTATCTTACAAACATTTTGAGCGTTGTTTGCACTCTGGCGGTTGGGGCTTTTGGCTGTAACCCTTATCTAAAACCTTTAACCCTATCATTTTTTTCATAAAAAATTACATTACTTATTTGGTCATATTTTCATCAAATATTGACCTACATATGTCAAAGTGGTATCATATGAAAGCCTATGACTTGCTCTTCATTTTGAAGTTATTTTATGCAAATTAGCTCATTTGCATATGTATGAATATTAATGATTTCCCTTAAAATTTGCATTTTTGGGCGAAAATTTGATAAATAACTTCTAAAACAAGGCATTTCTGTCCAAGGGGAATTTTGTAAACATGGTTTATCTTAAAGTATATTTTATTAGAAACATTTTGAGCCTTGTTTGCACTCTGGCGGTTGAGGCTTTTCGCCGTAACCCTTATCCAAACCCTTAACCCTACCAAATTGTTCATTTAAATTTTGAAAATGACTTTGGTCATATCTTGATTGAATATTGACACACAGGTGTCAGAATGGTATCAAATGAAAGGTTATGACTTGCTCTTTCATTTTCAGTTATGTTATGCAAATTAGCTCATTTGCATATTCATGAATATTAATGATTTTTCCTAAAATTGCGATTTTCGATAAAAATGTGGTAAATACTTTCCAAAATGAGGCGTTTTTGTGCAGGGGAATTATGTAAACATAGCAAATCTTAAAGAAAATTATACGAGAGACATTTTGAGCAATGTTTGCACTTTGTCTGTTGGGGCTTTTGGCCAAAACCCTTATCTAAACCCGTAACCCTATAAATTATCCAATCATTTAAAAACGTTTTTGGTCATATTTTGATTGAATATTGACTTATAGATGTTATAATGGTATCAAATGAAAGCTTTTGACTCGCTCAATAATTTGCAAATGCAAATTAGCTCATTTGCATATTCATAAATATTAATGATTTTACTTAAAATTGTGACCTTTTTGCTAATATTTGGTAAATTGTTTCAAAAACATTGTATTTCTGTTCTGGGGGAATCATGTAAACATGGTTTATCTTAAAGAACATTTTATTAGAAACATTTTGAGAGATATTTGCACTCCGGCGCTTGGGGCCTTTGGTCATAATCCTTATCCAAACCCTTAACCCTATAAAATTGTTCACTCAAATTTTCAAAACATGCTTGGTCATATCTTGATTGAATAATGACCTACTGATGTAAGAATGGTATCAAATGAAAGCCAATGTTTCATTCTTTAATATGCAGATATTTATTGCAAATTAGCTCATTTGCATAAGCATGCATATTAATGATTTGTCTAAAATTTTGATTGTTTTGCAAGGTTTTTTTTATTTTAAATACGTACCAAAAGGTCCGATTGTTTCTTTCTCGTGAGTTTTCAACCATTTAATATCCATGTTCACTCTTTTAACAACATATAAGCCTTGTTTGAAATCTATTTGATGTTTTGTTTGGAAGTAACAGTAATTTTAAAGTGTGCAGCCCATTATATTTTGTTCCTATAAATCTTATTTTCAATGTATGTATTTAGTTTCCATTTGATCTTTTTAATCTTTATTGTTTTAAGTGCAAATAAGTTAGATTAATTTCTTTTATTGTATTGGTGTTCTTGCTTATATCTAGTTTAGTTGACAGAATGTTATCCTTTTTAAAACTGCTACATGAATCCAAAATTGACGCAAAAGAGGACTTTAAACATAAACATTTTATCATATGCCATAGAATGATACAAAATGGGGGACTTTATTCTAATACACATGTAAAATTAATCATTCCATTTTTTTTAAGTTTTATGGATGAACAGAGATCCTGGAATGTAGATATTTAATTGCATACATACAGCAAAATAACATTGTTAAGCAATTATCAAGGCCTTACTTTTGCCATTCACATGGAGAAAACAGCATGGTTTTTCTCCATCTGGAGAGCACTTCCTTATGTTTTCCTCATAGACAAGTCAATTTGTTGGCCTTAAGTGTATTTGATATGTGGCTGACAGATCAGGGATACTGGTGTTACCATTCCTTTATGCTCTATTAAGGCATTTTCAATTCAGATGAATTAAGCTTGGGGTGCCATATGTAAAGCCTATGTATCAGATACATAAAATCAAGAGATGTACGCGATGTATGTAGTTAGAGTACAGACAATTACTGGTTGTGATCAAAAGATTATTGCATTTACTACGATGCATTTATTTATCTGTATCAGATCAGAACAGATGTGAACTGATCCATACTACCAACAGCCCATGCTGAATGTATATTCATATTTTTCCTTATCTACACATATTTCTTATATGTGCTTTCAGCATAGTTCAAAATAGTTCCCTTGCGATACACAATCTCTTTCAATATGGCATATGTTTTCCAGGATGGCATTCGATGGCCATAGATATCTTCAGATCAATATTTTCCTGATATTTAAATGCTACAACTATGCTACCAGGTTTAAATCAGCATGTGAAATTCCATATTAAGACACTTACTTATTCAATATTGCACCGTTCTAGAACAATTTGACCAAAAATGATTCACATCGCACTTGGTGGCAATCTTGGAATTACTCAAACTGTGGGAGTTGGACAAGTTTATCATGATGGAAACCGACATAGATCAATTACTAAACATAACTGGGTTACTATGTACATAACATAACAGGATTACTATATAACATATAGCACTGTCAAATGGAATACATTTTATGGATTTTCCACAATAAATGTGTTTTTGTCCCAAACATTTAAGAATCAATAGTATTTATGAGTATGTAAATGAGCAAATCGACATGAAGTAATTATAAAATATACAAGCAATTCACTAGCTTTCATTTGATACCATTTTGACGTTTGTAGATCAATATTTAATCAAGATATGACCAAAAAACGTTTTGAAAATTTGAATAAACAATTTGATAGGGTTGAGGGTTTAGATAAGGGGTTTGGGTAAAAGACCCAAATGCCACAGTGTGAACATTGCTTAAAGTGTTATTCATGTAATGTTCTTTTAGATAAATTATGTTTGCATAATGCCTTTGAACAGAAACACCTTGTTTTTGATAGTATTAAACACATTTTCGCTAAAAATCACAATTTTAAGGAAATTCATTAATATATATGGCAATGCAACTGAACTAATATGCATGAAAAAAATAGCATATGGAAGAGCCAGCAATAAGCTTTAATTTGATACCATTCTGATACCAGTAGGTCAATGCATAATCAAGATATGACCAAAAACGTTTTGAAAATTTGAATGAACAATTTGATGAGGTTAAGGGTTTAGATAAGGGTCACCGCCAAAAGCCCCCATCGCCAGAGTGCAAACATTGCTCAAAATGTTTCTTATAAACTGTTCTTTAATTTAAACCGTGTTTACATGATTCCCCCTGAGAAGAAACACAATGTTTTTGAAAGTGTTTACCAAATATTCGGAAAAAAGGTCACAGTTTTAAGTAATGTCATTAATATTCCTAAATATGCAAATGAGCTAATTTGCATAAAATTTATAGCACATTATTGAGCAAGTCATAAGCTTTCATTTGATACCATTTTAACATCTGTAGGTCAATATTCATCCAAGATATGACCAAAACATTTTGAAATGAATGAACAATTTTATGGGGTTAAGGGTTTAGATAAGGGATTTGGCCAAAAGCCCAAATGGTCAAAGTGCAAACATCGCTCAAAATGTTTCTTATATAATTTTCTTAGAGATTTACTATGTTTACATAATTCCCCTGCACAAAAATGCTCTGTTTTTGGAAAGTATTTTCCACATTTTTGTCGAAAATCGCAATTTTAGGGAAAATCATTAATATTCATGAATATGCAAATGAGCTAATTTGCATAACATAACTGAAAATGAAAGAGCAAGTCATAAGCTTTCATTTGATACCATTCTGACACCTATGTGTCAATATTCAATTAAGATATGACCAAATTCATTTTCAAAATTTAAATGAACAATTTGGCGGGGTTAAGGATTTGGATAAGGGTTACGGCGAAAAGCCCCAACCGCCAGGGTGCAAACAATGCTCAAAATGTTTCTAATAAAATGTACTTTAAGATAACCCATGATTACAAAATTCCCCCTGGACAGAAACGCCTTCCTTTGGAAAGTATTAACCAAATTTTCATAAAAAATTAGCAATTTTAAGGAAAATCATTAATATTCATGAATATGCAAATGAGCTAATTTGCATAAAATAACTACAAATTGAAGAGCAAGTCATAAGCTTTCATTTGATACCATTTTGACATATGTAGATTAAAATTCAATCAAGATATGACCAAATAATTGTCTGTATATTTAAATGAAAAATTTGAAAGGGTTAAGGGTTTTAGATAAGGGTTACAGCCAAAAGCCCCAACGGCCAGAGTGCAAACAAAGCTCATCTTGTAGCATTTGTTATAAGCTTTCAGAAAATCATACCCTTCAAAATTCCCTCTGGGGGGGGGGGGGGGGAGCAGGGGTTATTGGTGGCTCAAGGTCTATTGTAAAAGCTTTTCATATTTAGGTATTCCATCCATCGTTATAATATTAAACACTTCGTGCAACTTCGGGCGTCATCCGTGGCAACGGAAATTGACGAGGATATCCCTCGTCAATTTCCGTTGTCATGGATGACGTCCGAAAATTGACAATGGTGTCCTTCGTTAATTTTCGTTGTCACGGATGACACCGAAGATGCACAAAGTGTTTAGTAGATAATGTCGGATTATAATCTTTTAAAATAAATATAGATTACTTTTGAACTAGGATCAACAAAAAGGTCCTTGTAGCATTTGTGACCATCAGTTTTTAACATCAGAATTTCCCTACATTGTAATTCTTACCTCTAAGCCCATAGCAGCATCCGACATAAACATCATCTTCAGATTATCGGCCATGGTTTGTGCCAACGGTGCAGTGACTTCAACATTTTGTCCGCATGTGGTGTTCAGATCGGAGACCGCTGCGAGCAGGACAATGGATATTTGGTTCAGAACATCCTCTGTAACCCCAGTACCACTGGCTCCGAACACGCTAACAATCTGTGTCGCATCGAAACACTGGAATGGTATAGAAAGTTATGATATTATTCATTCTGAGATTATGTGTGTATGCATAATGTACATTTGAACCATGGCAGTCGGCTAGAGCTGAAAGAATTACTAAATTCGGGTTACTCGTCTTACCATTACCATCAGTTTACACTTGTTATGTGGACAAGGGCTGCACCCGTAGATACCGAGCAATAGATAAGTCTTTGTTTAAATGTTTTAGTTCGCTAAATCACATGGTATAATATTGCACCAACCCATCATAAGAAACACATAGACGCGATCATTATGTTTGATTATATTTAAGTTAATTTCTGTAAAACACGAACCAACTTCGTGCATTCATTTTTAACATTTTCAGGAGCAATGACGCCTTATGATGCAACTCAGTCAATTTCAGGAAGTGGGTACAATTACAAAAATATATTGAAATAAAGTGTTACGAATCGTCTGAACTGTTGTTTTGTATCTTTTTTTTCGTTATCGTAGCTACGGTTCTGAACTTTGACGCGCTCCTTTGCGCCATCTTTGAGAAATATCAGACCAAACGGATGTGCTCCGTTACAGTTGTTTAGAATTGAGAATAATACATTAAAGCATTAAAGTGGAATGAATAAATTCTTAATTGCCATAAATAAGACTTTCTGTAATACTTTTCGGTGGATTATCGAGAAATAACGACAGACTATCATTTTGATAAACTCACCGCCTATCCAGTGAAATTATCAAAAACTTGTGCCCCGCTTTCGTTCATTTCACCCTATCTGGCGTTATCTAAGCAGTGCCAAATAAATGACGTCATCATAAGCGTTGCATATCAGTCACGTGCAAAATGACGCGATTTTAGGAAAATTTGTCATTACAATTTCGCATTTTTGTCAAATTTATTCATTACAGAAATAGAACAATCGTTTGTTTTTTGGGTAAGATCAATTGATATTTCATTTCGTGAACAACGAAAGCTATATTTTCAATGAAATAAAGCTTTTGTTGTTCACTCAATGAAATATAAATCGATCTTACACTGAAACAAACGATTATCCTCTATATACATAAAATTACAACGGAAATTATCTGATAATTCCTGCTTTTCATTTGAATCATGATAATGATATTACGCGATAATTCGTTACGAGCATTAGGAGGTAAGATATTTTTGAAATACAAATTAACCCATTTGACAAGACAACCAATCACAGTCCTTGACTTAGTATGAACTTTTACATCCACTACATATACAGAGCTCAAAACGGCCTACACTTGTCAATGAAAATTGGAAAGGGGCAAAGTGAACCTTTCTAAATTGAGAACTGCTACAGATGACAAAACAGGTGCTATTGAAGATAGGATTTGTGTCTATTACAGCTGAGAAAATATCGATACAAAAGGAGAAACTGCTGATTATCAGCAGTTTCTTCTTTTGTCTCAATGTTTTCTCAAGTGTTTTCTATTAGGGACGTCAAAACCGGGTCTTGTTTGGGAAAGGGTTAAGAGATCTGTTAAGGTTTGATTAAAAGAACTATTAAACAAACAATAACTATTAGATTACAATATTTCCAATTGGAAAGCTGTTTTAGATCAACACATCAACGTTATTTTAGTGCAAGTAATAGTATGACACAAAAATTTTTAGGCAAAGGGAGAAAGCGTTGATAATTCTTGCCAGGGGTGGAAAATGTGCCAAGCACAACCATTGTTATTTTTTCTATACATTTAACACATTCTTACACCCCCGGGTTATGTGTTTAGATAGTTTTGTTAGATATGGGCTAAACTATTTTATAAAAGAAAACAACAGGTCCTCAAAAGGGCCCTTTAAAACATGTAACCCCTTTCTAAACAAGACCTAATTTTGAATTCTTAAAAAGAAAGAACTTTAGAAAATACATGTATTGAGCTAAAAAAAAGTTCACTCTGGTAATCAGAACTTTCTGCTTTTGCCCATTTCTGGGCTATCTTTTACACAAGTCCTATCATTGTAAACATAAATTGTATCGTCTGCATCAGCTTTCAAATCAGAAATGTCTAATTCTTTCGTTAAGCAAAGGGTTAAGACCCCCTTGGTCAAAAATCCTTCTGTGTCCAAAAACAGTCCTTATGGTTCCGGAACTCAAGTGGCTGTATTTCCGTTATTATTTATCTACACGTCTAATATGTCTGCTATATTTGTCAAATATATGTATGTAAAATCTTCAATTGGTGTGTTATGATGTGAATAATCAGTAAATATGTCTAACTTGTAAATTATGCATTATTTCCCTATTAATACAAATTTCAGTGAATCATCTGACTTTGAATTGCAAGAAAAAACCACTTCGTAATATGTGGGTGGTAAATGTATTGTTTTACTATACATGTATGTAATTGTGCGAAATAATAATTGACAACTTCCTACCAGTTCAATATTTTGTAAACTACCCAACTTTTGAAAGTATTGAAAAAAATAAATATTTTCTCAATGTTTGAATACAAAATGTAAGGACAGTTGCCTCCCCATGGATTCGAAAATTGTAAAAAAAGTAAAATGATAAAATAATTAATTGTCATTTGCCAATTTGTACAACATATCCAACTCTCATAGCAATGTATCATGTTTGTCTCAAATGACTTAAAGTGACATTTCACAATATTCTTTACATAAATTTTACTTCCATTTTGTCTGAAAGAGCATATTTTGTTATGAAAATTCTAAAAATTTCAAGCCAAAATATTGAACCGTTTACGAGAAATATATAATTTTGTGCTAAAATTAAACAAATTGTTGTGGACAACAGTTCAGATTTATATAGAATTTGTCATTTCTGTCTCAACTTTAAAGGCGAATGTTTCGCTTATAAATAACAACTTCAAAAAACTGATAGCATTTCTACGCATTAGAATAATCAATCTTTGCATCAAGACATACTTTTAAAAAATGAAATAAAAGTGAAATGTCACTTTAAAGGCTCTTATATGTATTCCGAATTTCGACTTAAATTCAAAAGTAATGATGTACTTAATAGGTTTTAAACCTCTTCATTGAAAAATCCAGAGTTAGAATGACTAAAGAAAAGATGAAAAATTACCTAGTGGAGTTTCATCATTTTCCTACATTATTTTTCAATGGGGAGAATCACGTGATTGACAATGGTATTTAACACGAAAAAATGGCGACGAAATGACAGCTTCGGCGTGAAAATTCAAACTTAAGAAAGGTATGTATTACATCTACGTAGCTTCTCAGACAAACCACCTATCCTAAAGTACCCGCTATTGTCTAAGGTTTCCACAGATACCCAACTTTTCCCTATCCGTTTGCTGTATTTAGAGAACACTCAAAGAATATTTCGGAAATTGCGAAAATTTTGGATGTGTGTTAAGCACGTCGCATCATATTTACAGCTTTATTTCCTAACCAAAGATCTCTCTTTTCACACCGTATATTTCTAGACCCTTTTTTATCGAAGACATTTCATTGTAGCCCATTTACATGGTCCGCGTTGTCTTTGTTAAGCGTGTTTACGAAAAAGATGTTAAACATACGTACAATGCTGTAGTGTTTGGCACGCCGAGTTCTTGTGAGTGTGGTGTTAAACACGCACATAATTACTCGTGTACTAGGAAAGCCACGGATATTGGACAAATTGGTTGTTTATACATGACCCAATCTGATTGATATCTGGTTTTAGCTTACAGTAACATATTAAAGACATCACAAGGGGTAATTTTTTACGAAGTTAGAAAAAAAACGAAATCGGCTATGATTGCTCTAACTAATTAAATCATTTGTTATATACAATTTCCATGACAAATTCGTGCGATTTCCATGACAAATTCACGCAGACACAATAATTCTGAACTGAAATGTGATGTCCTCGTTAACCCTTCTGGAAACCGGGATATAGACTCTTTGGTGAAAGGTTTATACAAAAATTATGAATGGTCCGAAGAGTCAGGGTGATACTGTCATGAAGGTTTGTGGGTGTGATCAGTACTCTGCCAGATCTGCAGATATTAATTTTGCCGTTTCAAATCCAAAGATTCTCCGATCATTTAATCCGTATGATATCACCGAAGAAAGAAAACCAGGTAGAGGTGGAGGCATTATGTCAGGTTTGGCGGAGAATATTCAACGGAAATTAGAATGTCTGACGTTCGACGAAAAAAAAAAAAAAAAAAAATAAACCGGGGTTAACGGAAGAAATTGGAGATGTGGATCTATAAGATTTTACAATAACAGCAACGAATTACCTTTATTTGTATTATTGAACCGAAGTAACCTTGCGCTCATTATTGTCAATATTGCAGACGATTACGTTTGTTTATAAATATTCATAGCGCACGGTCACTTCGGTTTATCAATAAGTAATTACGTCACGGTTAACTGGATAGAATTGAATCATTTTCTATCATAACATTGTATTCCATGTGCAATTGACACATTCTTATATCGACAGTGTAGAGTGCACCAAACCTTGCTGAAACTGTATTTTGTCACTATCAGATGTGCATTTGCCCAATAATGTGCCAGACTTTAACTGGGCATTGTTCAGATGTTCAAAAAATTTCAATCCACAAAATATACCTCCGTAAGCCAGATGATGAAAACCTTCTACAATGCAACATCTTTAATGCTTGTGACTTGGCAAAAAAGGGTAATGTCGTTCAATACTACTAAATGCAAAACCCTATATTTTGGAAATGAAAGCAAAAACCAATACTTCATAAAAAGCACGGACGGTTCCATAAACGAGATTCAAAATGTTGACAAAGAAAAAGATCTGGGTATCATTTTTGACTCCAAACTTACTTTTCAGTCATGTTAATACCAAAGTAAGCGTTGCAAATAGAAATATGGGAATTATAATGAAGTCTTTCACCAATATGGATAAGAGGATGTTTTTTTTTTGCAATTATACAAGTCAATAATGGTACGTCCACACTTAGAGTATGGCTCAGTAATTTGGAGTCCTAGATACAAAATGGATGCAATCACAATAGAAAATGTCCAAAGACGGGCTACGAGAATGGTCAAAGAACTAAAAAACAAATCATATACTGAAAGGAAAGAGCAGACCTAATCCAGATGTATCGGCTTATTAACAAAATAGATAAGACAAACAAAAACACCAAGACAGGAAAGTTTCACTATGGGAAACAATTTAAAACTATTCGAAACAAGGGCTAGAACAGACTGTAGGAAAACTGCTTTCAGTGTTAGGGCTACAAAAAATTGGAATGGTCTTCCAAATGAGGTGGTACAGGCACCCTCCATCAATGCATTTAAAGCTAGGCTTAATAAAATAAGGAAACCAATCAATAATTTTGAAGCCAAATGCTATAAAAGTAAATATGTAGAATGACTACGAGACAGAGCAGTACAATATGAAACATAAGAAGCATTTTACTATAACTATGAAGCATAAGAAGCATTTTACTATAACCATTACTATATAATTATTATCCTGGTAACTTAATAAAAATAAAGGGGAGGACAGGAAAGCGACGAACTGCCATATTTCCTGATTCAAACCATTCAAATATAAAATCAAAGCCATAACAGATTTATAAGAATAGTAATAATAATAAAAGTAATTCTGTATTTTCATACATGCAAGAATGAATACGAGAAAAGGTACAAATGTTACTATTACTATAGGCAGGGCCAAATTAGCTGTAAAAATCTATCTAGTGTCCAAAATATTTGTTTTTCGTGTCCATCAACTGTTCATATTTGTTTGTATTTGTTACATGTATGTTAAATTCACATACCCTCGGTTAGGGGGTCTTGAATAAAATTTTGACTTGACTTTGACTTGATTATCCTCTATATATTCAATTCAATCAATAATTTCCTAAGTAATATTCATAATCATAGGGCAAAAACATGGCATATAAAGTAAATGATAACCATTTTTGGTAAACATCAAAGGTTTTAAAAGTTTATTTTTTAATTGTACATAATGCAAGTTTCAATCTTTTAAAGTCAAAACCATCTTTTACCAAATTAAAGTTAAAAAATATAAATTGTTAGTATAATTGAGTCAATATTATGCTTAAAGAATCGAAGAAAGTGCTTACAAAAATAAGTGTACAAGTTAGCTTTCAATTAGTAAACGTAACGAAGAGTGTTGTGCGAAAAGTGTAAGCAAAGTGAAGTGAACATATATGTTGATAAGATATTGTGTGATAAACTTGTGAGGAACAATTGACCGAAAATTTAACTGGAAGTCCTCAAAAATAAAAACTAATCAACGGGGAAAACGTATAAAAAAGGGCATAAGAAGCATAGAAATGCTGAATGTGATCAGATAATCACATCTTGCTTCTATAACTGTATTAACTGTATTAAAAGTACAAATAAGTCAGCACATTCTACACAACTATGTACACTTGCGTGTTTAACACCACACTCACAAGAACTCGGCGTGCCAAACACTACAGCATTGTACGTGTGTTTAACATCTTTTTCGTAAAAATGCTTAACAAAGTCAACACGGACCTTGTAAATGGGCTAGAATGAAATGGCTTCGATAAAAAGAGGTCTAGAAATATACCGTGTGAAAAGAGAGCTCTTTGTGTAAGAAATAAAGCTGTAAATATGATGCGACGTGCTTAACACACATCCAAAATTTTCGCAATTTCCGAAATATTCTTTGAGTGTTCTCTAAATACAGCAAACGGATAGGGGAAAGTTGAGTATCTGTGGAAACCTTAGACAATAGCGGGTACTTTAGGATAGGTGGCTTGTCTGAAAGACTACGTAGATTTAGTACATACCTTTCTAAAGTTTGAAATTTCACGCCGAAGCGGTCATTACGTCGCCATTTTTTCGTGTTTAATACCATTGTCAATCACGTGATTCTCCCCATTGTTTTTACTTGGGGCGGAGTAACCAAATACAAAGTCGATAGCTAACCATAAAGTTTTCCAATTCACACTCTGTGAAGCTCAACTGCGTTTCTGTGTCTTTATTTAGCTTTTGTCTTGAAATATCTTTAAATTGCCACGCAAAAATACAAATTGGGATTCAAAATCTTACTTGAAATTATTGAGTTCGAATGCGAATGGAAAATAAAAAGCATCACTTTTAAAACAAACACTTTTTTGAAGTGTTGGAAACATCAAAATAAAAACAACAACATCATATTCTTTTCACTGTTTTTTTACGCGTTGCTGCATCGCAAAATCTTTAGTTAAGTACAACCACTTTTGTCATCTCCAACAGTTTGAAATTAAATTCATTGTAAAAGTTTCCCGTTTAAAGAAATTAATTAAAAATTCACAGACTTACCCTCGAAGCGCCACAACTCTGTGCCGGTGGATCACACTGAAACTTGGTCGAAAACTCATTCAAAATTGTCTGTAATACGCCAACCCCTATGTTGTCAGTACTTATATAATATTTCTCCTTCAAGGCAACAAACGGATTTATTGGTGTCCCATGGTGTCCGTATTCCCCGTTATCAGACCAGACAGATCGCGTACAGACGGACAAAATACAGACATACAATATATACGAGACTCCCATTGTTAGAGTTCAATAGCTTCGCTCAGACTGTCCGATCTACTGCGTGAACGGGTTATTTATCCGAAGATCGGCTATATTGTTAAAAAAAAAGAAATCATCGAGCGTATCGAAGGCCCGCCTCGGGGATTTACTAATGTACCTCTCTTTAACCCATTACCAAACGATAAAGGTTTTGACTGTTCCAATTTCAAATGTGTGTTGTTGACAATTTCCACTAGATGAAATTTAAAAAAACGGTATTTCCATTTTAGGTAAGAAAACATTGTGGATAAAAAAACAATTGCTTTTTACGAGCAATTTCTTCATTTTACACAATGTTTTCTCGAGCTTTCACTTGTGCGGTAGTCAAAATGCGTCAATGTGCAGTTATGAGTTCATGTACTTTTGAATGTTGTTTATAGACGTACCCCTTTAAAAGCAGCAACAATTTTGACCTTGTCCATCCGAAAAATGCTGCAGAAGATACAATTTCTGATAATCAAATTACATTTTGCGTTTTTATGACATTTTCAGAAATCCGTTGATTGTGACTCAAATGTTTTCAGCTTTTACCAAAACAGGATCTAGTATTCATGTTTTCAATAAAAGTATGGGAAAAAAGTCAGAGAAAAAAAGGAAAATCGTGATAGACAATATTTTTTCCTGTTGGCTCTATATTTTCTTTAATATATTTTACTCAATTAACATCCTTTATCAAGATCTATTTTGTTTTCTAAAACAGGTTCGATTCTACGTTTTCGGTTTTTGAAAAATGGTTAGCCCTTTCAAAAAAGGACATGGTTTTGACTTATGCTTTTGAGAGAGAGAGAGTTTGGGAAATCATCGGTTCAAAAGAATAAAAGGCTAATTATCCACGTTTTCTCCTTTTCCTCAATGTTTTGGACCATATTTAATTTTAAAGTCCATGTTTGTGTTTGCATTAATTTCGTCGTCTGCATTATGCTTACCACAATCGTATTATTCGCCGTTTTGGGAAAGTTTTAAAATGATTGGATAAGTTTATGTAATGACTCTGGCAACCAGTCGAGAATAATTTATTGTAAACATACCCCATTCACGGCCACCAATCCCTCTCATTCATTGCAAAATGCTATGAGCGAAATCTCAGAAGAGGGACTTCCGGCTATGAAGAAACGGGACCCATTTTGTGAATGTAAACACACGTTGTTACTTTAAATCGGTGATTTTGCCAGTTTTTGGCAGATTCTCAAAAATCGGGGAATGCTATTCGATGGTGAGTATATTTAAACTTCTTTTGGAGTATGTCTCCTCGGCATGGTCTCGCCGTGTTTGCTTCAAACTGCTTTGTCATGCGATCACGGTGCTGTGTTTTGAAGACATGTCAAAATTGATCGAAAAATTATGGTTTAAATACTACTATTATTCCCTTCTATACAGGTCCCATAAGCTTCGAATGCTTTATCTTATATATACATCCATTAAAATCCAATGACTGATTTTCTGACAGAGAGAAAAGGCTAAAAAAGTAATACGCTATGAAGAAGAGAGATCAGCTATGAATAAACGGGACTATATATGAAGAAGATATAATACGCTATGAATAAGAGCTTGGATATTTAAAGCGTCGGGTTTTGACTTAATTTTGCCTTTTCGCCATAATTTTCGCTCGGAAAGTGATACGAATTTATTGTTAATACATTTGGGATTGTAAGATCAATCTAATTTCCAAATTAGCCTACTTCAAGACATTTTAGTATACAATGTGGTTATATTTGGAATGATGATATAATTATGTAAATAACATAGGCCTGCACATGCGGACGCCACTGTCATTGTAAACTATTTTGGCAAAACTTGGCAAACCGTATAAGAACCCTAACATTTTAATAATTTTAAGCCTACGCAAGATACATTGTATGTATTTTGAATGAAAACAGGTCTTATTTACATGTTTTTAGCCGCCAGTCGAGCTTTTGTCATTGCGTTATGTCCGTCATGCGTCCGTCGGTTATTTTTTTCTTGTATGCACTCTAGATGCCACATTTTTGTCCGATCAATCTGAAAGTTGGTCAGAATTAGGTTATTTCCTCTAAGACCCCCCCCCCCCACACACACACAAGACAGCCTCCGGAAGTCGTCCTTAGAGGCAAATTTCGAAATTTTTAAACGGGGAACGGTTGACCGTAAATCCAATAAAATAACCATCTTACCGGCTATTAACGAATTCATTCAATTTTATCATTTTTGTTCCACTTAAAATTTCGCTTTATTACTGTATATTGAATGCACGTGCGCTTTATCGCTGTATATTGATTGAATGCACGTGCGACGTCATTGTTTTCTCCGCATGTTTTGGGAGCCTCGTTAAGATAATGTCGATTTGTTACTATTTTTAGTAACAATTCTCATGTATGTTCTAAAAATGCATTTCCATGTGATGATAAGTCAGGCCCGTAGTAACAAGTGGGGGAATGGAAGGGCTAAGACCCCCACCCCCAAAAAGGTCTGCCCAAAATGCTGAATTGTCATTATTTTGCACTGAAAATTTTTGGGAAAATCCAATTCAGTTCCTCCAAAATTCCAACAATAGCCAGAACAGGGGCTTTAGCCCCCCTCCCCCCCATTAAAATGTTTCCAGTCCTACGCGCCTGTAAATTACCGGTCGGCATTAAATACATGTTTAAGCTGCATAACAATAAATATCGTTCTATCGTCTAGAATTTGATTTTTCAAATGGAAATTTGTAAAAAAAATATTGGAATTTCTGTCTTCAATTCTTCCCAAACGCATAACCATTTAGTATATGTGAGTGCCAAGAAAGAATTATGAAGTCCGCGCTTCTTCATAGCTTGCTCCCTCTTATTCATAGCTACTCTCGCTTCTTCATAGCTTACTGCTCTTCTTCATTGCATACTTGTTTTTCTCATAATTAAACAAAGGTTTTCAAAATCGTACGTGCGGAATACTAAAAGAGACCATAAAATAGTAAACTGAACATGTCTCATTCGAAAAATGCATATGATAGCGCCGTAGGAGTCGTTTATATGTCGTTTATGTGTCGTTTGGTTTGTATACATAAGTGTGTGCACTCACTTCGAAAGTAATTGCAAGTTTACTCTGTAAGCTAGAACAAAGGGCTTTGGCAATATAACACATCATTCATTACCCCATCGAATAGCATTCCGCGATTTTTGAGATTCAATCCATAACTAGCAAAATAACCGATTTAAAGTAACAACGTGTGTTTACTTACTCAAAATGGGTCCCGTTTCTTCATAGCCGGAAGTCCCTCTTCTGAGATTTCGCTCATAGCATTTCGCAATGAATGAGAGGGATTGGTGGCCGTGCCATTGGGTAAGTGGGACTTGATCATCTTTCGTCACAGATGGCTGAAAACCGTCGCTTTTCAACATAAAAAACTCGTAACTGCAGCTTGTTTTAAGCTGTAGTTACGCGTTTTTGTTGTTGAAAAGCAGCAAAGTGCAAGTTCAAGGTTATGGGTATACTTGGTAACCGAGTGACACATTTGGCCTTCACGGGTACAAAAATGGCAATGTGAGCAGTCAACCGACTCACTGGCAAAGCGTGGGACGTTTTTTTCGCGAATACAGTGTATTCTGTCGGTGTTGTTATAAAATATCGTAACTACGGCTTTATCGAAGCCGTAGTTACAAAATTTTATAACAACACCGACAGTTTGTCCATACAAAACGGTAAACCCGGTCTGTTTTTAGAACAAGTCCATTGTCATTAGAAAAAAATCTATAAACTCACATTTAATCGCAAAATATCTTCACCTTGTAGTAGCGAAAATTGTTTTAGTTCACCACCAGTGCGACTAGGAAGGGTAATTCTGGTTTGATGGACCATTATGTCCTTTTTAGCGTGACGGGTAACCTAATATAAGCATGTCCATATCTAAAGGCACAAGAGAAGGGGCGAGAGACTAGATGAAATGAGGATTATACAAGGAGGTGGGGGAAAATCAGCGACAGACAGAACGACAGTGCAGGACAGTTATATCAAGAAAATACATGCACACTTATCAATATAAATCTTACTTGTATACATATTCTATGATCTGCCAATACCTGATTCAATGAACGAAATACTAGACAAACCACGACCATACAGGCCCTTTCGTCTGATCCTCCCGATCAAAAATTTTTCTTCATGTGTCTTAAGTGATATGTACAGTGCTATATTGTACACTTTTCACTTTATGCTTATCCATTCCGTCGAGCAAATTAGCTCACATTATCTAGAACAATTATTTTTTTCGCTTTATGGATGAGGGTTAAATCTCCTTCGAAAGCTTACAACTACCATCTATATATTGAACATTACATAACACTATACAACACTATATCGTCGGTTTCATTGCAAAACATCGTAACTCCAGCTTAATAAAACGCGGTTTTGTAATAACACCGACGATATGTAACACGTACAAGAAAGGAACAACAATACAATTGATTGGTCTGTCGCTTTCTTTTGTATAGGTATCGTCAGGAATGTTGTCAACCCTTTTCTCAGACGACATTTTTAAATTCATGACTTCTTGAACTTGAAAGCTGCTATACCGATAACATGTCGTTCTATTTCAACAACAACATGATCGTAACTACAGATCTTACGTGTTAGCTCTAGGAGATAAGATTCTTTTTAGAATGAATATTATGTTTCCCTATCATTAATTAAAGTAGTTCTATTGGTTATAGTGGTCAAGCACATAAGAAATGTGTCACAAGCAATTTCTTCATTTCCCACTGTGTTTTCTACCCCAAAAAGAAGAAAAAAATACACACTGTTCAAATTGTCGTCTGCATCTTCTTTCAATTTGGAACAGGCTTAAATTTTGCCATCTGGTAATGGGATACCATGCTCACTGAAAATACTGAGAGACTGGTGATCTCCTTGTTTCAGACCTAGTTACCAACAATGAGATCAGAGGCGCTTTCTTTAGAACGAGTGTTTTTTTTAAGATTTCTAAAAGTGACATTACACAGATATGTTTTTTATTTTCAATTTTTTTTTATCTAAAAAAACATAATTTTCTTATGAAAGTTCTGATTCCAGCCAAATATTGCGCCATTTACGAGAAATATATATATTTGTGCTAAAATCAAACAAACTGATGTGGACATCAGTTTAGATTTATATGGAATTCGTCCGTTCGGTTTCAATTTTAAAGGCGTATTTTTCGCTTATAAACAACGACTAAAATGATAGCAATTTTACACATTAGAATAACCAATCTTTGCATCAAGACATACTTAAAAAAAAAAATGAAATTCGAATGTTTTGTCCCTTTAAGTCAATGAATGGATATGCTAGCAAATAATCGAGCTCACACTTTTAGCCCACGATCATCGAGTTTCAGTTCGGACATTGACCCCTTGCGCCTTTGACTAGCCATAGATCATTGACCGTACGTTCATTCATTTTAATGGTAGTATACCCGTAATTTGGCCATTTTGAGATTCATAAAACTTAGGCCTTTTTTCGTTCGGCGTCGTTACGTATGATACGTAACGACGCCGCACGAAAAAAAGACTATATATGCGAACCTATTCGGGTGCGGTCGAAAAGATTCGACGGTGGAATGTTTTCTACCGCGCTCGAATAAATCAAACGTCGCGCGAATCTCATTAGGGACGGACTACCTTAAGAGGAGCAACGTCGGTTTCTATTCGCTTATAAGAAATGTCATGCCATTAGAAGGATTTAAATCGGTAACACTTTGAGTGTAAGGCCCACCTGCTTCCACCCCAGACCGTGTCAGACACATTATTTTTATAAGATACCCTAGGCAGTTCTCAAATCTGTTTTTTACTTAATTGTTACACAGAAACATATAACCACATGTTGAAGGATACATTCGCCTGGCGTTTATTTGAAAGAGTTATCATCAAGCCAAAACAAGTCTTTTATTAAAGAGGTAAATAAGATAACTAGATGTGGATGTTTTCAGAGGGAGAGAGTAACGATAGAGAAGCACATGACACGGCTACAAAAACAATTGTAGAACATATTCAGGAGTTTTATTATCAATACGTGGCCTACTAGAAGTTGGTTTGAAGCAGAAGTAACAGAAATGGCAGCGATCCTACTTCCCTGGTATTTTTAGACCTTCGGCCACGCGTTAACGTATGCTACTCCCAATGAGATTCGCACCACGTCGAAATTATTCGGGCAAGGTCGAAATCGTTTGGCGATGGAACTTTCCACCGCCGAATTTTTGACCACGCCCGAATATTGACCAATATATCACGTAATATGCAGGTCTACTTTTCTACATTTTATCGTTGTCTGCGAATGTTAGATTCTTCAAAACATAGACCTGTCTGCGTTGTCGCATCACTCTTTCTAGAATAGGATAAATTTCATATTATTCGAAGTGATACTACACATAATGCCCGAATAAGAAAACTCTTTTTTACAAGCCAGCCATCGCAAAATAACGAAATTTCTTGGGCGATGTAGAATTTATTTTAGATAAACATTTTTTAAAGGACTCAATATTTTACAATTTTAATTTTGAGTCTGGATCCAGAGAGAACGTCATTTTAGCATCTTGGATAACCGTGTCGGCCCAAAATGATATGTTTTTTTTCTTTTATCTACACCCTGGCTCAAAAGCACGCACGTTTTGAACTAGTCCTACTTTACATATCATATGAATAACAAGTAGAGCATTTTATAATATTCTACTTTTATATTTATAACATAATTTGGATTTAATTTTTTGTGGTTATTTAATATGTTTTCACGAATAGAACCAAGTAACCCTTAAATTCAAATTTTTAAGAAAGTTTTTTATGTCAATTAACCCATTACCACACAGCGACTCTATTTTTTACTTCCCACAAGATAATGACTTTCGCAAACATTATGGAAAATGAAGAAATTGCTTGTGACAAGCAATTTCTTTATTTCCAACAATATTTTCTACACAAAAAGCAAAGAAATGTAACATTTCATTCCGTTTTAATTGTCCTCTGCAACATGTTTGAACTCGAAGGAGTCTAAAAGTCGTTTGGTAAAGGGTTAACGAATTCTGAATGGTAACTTAACAACATAATTCTAGGCGTAAGAGAAGTTGCAGCCTTGCGAACGACAATGAAACTGATCATAAAGGCTAAGAAATTGAATGATATAGCGAAGACAACATGGATACGAAAGAATATGAAAATATTGGCCTTTCAATATTGTCGTCGTTTTGTTCAATTTTTTCAAAACTGATAATGTTTACCGTTTCGTATAAGGCATGTAAAAACAAGGTAATGCATCGGAAATCTTTTCCTGTCGTGCACGTGTCTCAAGGAGAATAATTTCCGAAACATGATTATTTCCCAATTTCCCAAACTACAGAATTGTAGGCGAGCCCAGAATTGGATAGCTGTTGCAGACGAGAAAGCAGATGATGAGAAAGATTTGCGTACAAAATAGCAGAGAAAGGATTGGAGCAAAAGAATAAAATGCTGATTAACATGTATTCGTCGATTTAGAACGTCACTTGTTTGGAGTTCACTACTCGTCTGTGGGATAATTTTCCGAAAACGTGGTCGACTGATGAGCATCCGCGCCTTATGCCCTATATCTATTTTCATCCGAACGGCTTACTCACAGTGGATAATCACGTGATGCAGCAATTTCAGAAAATCTTCAACAATTTTGTTAATACGAGACCGATTTGAATTCGGTTTGAAGCAGAGTATGTGGACAGACGTCACGCATTTGATGGACGTGGTTGAATTTTGAATTATCAACAGATAAAAAAGTCATTAAAGATAAACCAAAATTTTGGCTTATCTTCAATAACTTTTTTATCAGTGAATTTTTTAAAAATCTATCACGTCCATGTTATTCCTGACATTTTTCCACATTCGCTGCTTCAAACCGAATTCAAATTGGTCAAGTATTAAAAAAGATATTGAAGATTATCTATCGGAAATTCTGTATCATGTGATTATACACCATGTGTGTTACTATAGTCAAGAGTAAAATAATACAACGTCTCCCTATAAAAATAAAATAAAAATAAAAAAGTACCCCCCCCCCCCAAAAAAAAAAATTCAAACAAACAAAGTCGTTACAGGCATCCATGTATTTGTCTTTGTAATCTTTCAGGGTCCTCTGGAGTTATGCCACATAAGCCGCAAACTTTTAGGTATAGAAGATGGCTCGTTCTTTTTTAACTTTCATAGGTTTGTTGATATAGTTAGACGATATTTTCATAAATAAGATAATTAGATGCTAGGGTGGTCTATGCGAGAAAAGATTTTATCTTGAAATAGAAGTGCTGAAGTATGAGCCAGGATCTGGAAAAGGGATTCTTAAGGCTTTTCAGATCAACATGAATCCAGATCATACTTTACATTCGTACAGTCTGATTTAGACCCATGATGTTCTCCTTCTCTTGCAGCTGCTTTATTGCATTCAGAAACTTAAAGATAGCAACATTGATCTTGGCCAAACTGCATTAATGAACAAACTGATCCGGATTCGGAGTTATTCTTAAGGTTTACGAACTGAGAATGAAATGCAGAGCTGGAGGGGTAATTCGAAAAGTGCCAGTATATTCCTAAACTGTGTTACATTTCCATTCCAAATTCAAACATAGGCATTTTGTATGGCTTAGAATTTTGAATAAATGCATACTTATGGAAACATTTGACAAAAATGTTCAAAATTACCTCCCTTGCATATAAATAGAGTAAAATAATATTTGTAAATTATTTTCTTCTTGAAGCATTTTCTTGAAATCCGACACGATGAATTAACTTATGTGAAGTGTATTTTTAAGTGTGTGTAATTTGATGCATTTCGTTTTCATTCTCAGTTCGTAAACTTTATATGTTTCATGGGACGTTTTTCCACGTCAAGAAATCAACATGACACAATTATTAAATATTCCAAGAGTGACGTTTCATCAGCCGCAGCTCAAGTGTCCCAATCCTAATCTGCACGGTGGTTAATCACGTGACTCAAAATTACAAAGCGGCTTCAAAAAAAGTTATTACTTGACCAATTTGTATTTTGTGTGAATCAGAGAAGGTGGGAAATGGCAAAAATTAGCTGGACATGTTAGGTTTGTGAAAAATCAGCTGACAAAAAAGTTATTGAAGATCAACCAAAATTTTGGTTTATCTTCAAAAACTTTTTAATCATGTAATTATTGAAAGTTTTCTAAAGCGTTACCTCAGTCTATCTTCTCAGATTCAAACCGAATTCAAATTGGTTAAGTAATAACAATTAACAAATTTATTGAAGGTTTCTTGAAATCGCTGTATCACGTGATTATCCACGGTGTTCACTTAGCGTCGTTGTCATCTGCAACATCTTTTAAAGTATGAGTAGTCTCAAGTTCAGTCGTTTGGGAATGGATTCTTTAAAGTAACTTTTAGTACCTAGAATTGGCCGTGACCTATAAACTTTTTTTATAAAAAAGTATTCGTTTAACTTTAATAGTGTGAGGCAATAAAATATACAGATCTTCTGATTAGCACTTTTCAAATAGGAAAACGTTAGATTCACTGTTCCTTATTGAAGGCGACTCCAAACTGAACATCTGAGAGCATAAAGATTAAAACATGCATTGAAAATGATGATGTTTAAGAAGAAAATGCTGCTTAAGCATCTTATTATTTTGCCTCAACGATTTCTTTGAGCGTTTTTCTTTCAGGAACGTCGCATGTACGTATGTCTTGTTGGTAAAGGTTTCTTCCTTTCCCAAACAAGACCTGATTTTGACGTCCATAGTAGAAAAAGCTTAGGAAAACACAGAGACAAAAGGAGACATTGCTAAAAAGCAGCCATTTCTCGTAGTGTCTGCCTATATCCTCTGCTATATTGTACATAACTAATACCAATATCAGTATCAATTTTGTTGTCTGCAAAAATTCTCAAATAGAACCGCCCTACAATGTCTTGTATGGGAAAGGTATAAGGTTTAAGGCAGTGAGGCATATGTGAAATTGCCAATTTTGTGACTCTTAGCCCTTGTACCAGATGTACTAAACCATTATTTTTTTCAAATTTAATGTTTTGGAAAAATGCAAAATCATGGCAATCAGCGTTTCATTATAACATATGTCCCCAAAAGCTTTTGCACACGGCGACCATAGGCTATATCTTGAGACAAAAATAGATTCAGATCAGTAATTAAGATTATAGGCGTAGTACACACATTGAAGCAACACGTCGTGGTGTGTGAAAGAACCAATAACGTGTTTCCACGCTATAGGACCTATTTTTTTCGAGCGAACAAAATGGCGGACAAGGAAGTGGATTCTGACGGTCCCATCAGTTAATTGGACGCAAGTTGTGTTTTTGACCTATAACACCGACTCTGAAGCATAAACAGGTCGGTCTATGATTCAACTTTGTTATTGTCTTTGTCTTTTGCTCATCGGACTGGCATATATAAACGATAAGCAAACGTGATAAAAAGGCGTTGCTCGTGCATTATGCATGTATATTTCCACCTTTAAAGTGATAAAAAAATGACTGCATTATTCTTTGAAAATTCAAAAGCATAAGAATGATCGGAAATGTTAGAACATTTATGTTTTATCCACTGTACGGAGACCAAAAAATCCCCAAACACGTGCATTACAGTACCGAAATTTTTTAGTCTTACTGGACGGGTATCCGGATTGAATTAATTTCATTTAAGGGTGATTGGGGTTAATTCCTGTACGGGTGTTCGGAGCGTTATATATATTTGTAGAAGATAGAAATCTTTGGTGTTACTCAGTTTAGATATTTAATTCTACGTGCGTTTCTTTTTTCCACCGATGCTTATAAATTATACAGTAATTGGAATTATTGGTTGGAACACGTCAAATTCAAGTCATCAGCCAGATTGCGTCGCTCAATGGTTCAATTTTAAGCACAGTAATTGTGCCCCTTTTGAAGAAAATGGGGTTATATTGTTTTTGCAAGTGTCTGTCGGTCGGTAAGAAGGCCTGTCGGTCGGTTTGTTGGTCGGTCTGCCTGTAGACCAAACCTTGTCCGGAACATAAGTTGAAAAGAATTGAAGGTAGAATCATGACACCAAATAGGTTGATAGATCTCGTTATGGAAACGTGCAGAGCATAAAAACAGTTACTCTTCCGGTTAAATTTTTGAGTTATCGCCCTTTGTTGATTTTCGGACTCAATTCTTGTAATGCAGACAGACAATGGGTGGTGTTAGGAGAAAACATACATAGAATACTATAAGACATGTTTCATCTTTGAATCAATATTTTGTTTTGATTTCGTGAATAATACGCTTTGATTAGTAGGTTCCATATATATCATTAAGTTGATTTGTTAATTTATTTCATCATCAAGTCAGTGCTGTAACTCCTTTGACTTGAGATTGCTTTATTTGCATGAACAAATTCCAAAAACTGTATTTACCCTTTCCCAAATACGATCTGGTTTTGACGTTCCTGAAAAATAGGCTTAAGCAAACATAGAGGCAAAAGAAGAAAAATTTTTAACCAGCATTTCATCCTTTTGCATCGCTAATTTCTGTGCAATTTTACACTAATCTAATATTTTTTTCAAGATAAATTCTGTGGTAAACAGCTACTTTTGAATTGAAATTTACGCTTTAGAAATGGTTAAAATAATTGTAGTGCGCATTTACATTGGGTCTGCTTGAAGAATCTTATTCCTTCATTCAGTTGATTAACGGAAAATGATGAGCACTAGGATACGTCTCTCAGTTTTCAATTGCTCGATTAACCCGTTCAGAAAAAAACTGGAATTTCCCTACTAAAATCTTGTAAACAATAAACGAACTACCCGCACAGTGGATTGTGAAATTGCTCGGAAAGATGTTCAGTTTTTCTTGTACAGTGGTTCCGTTTATTTCGTTTTTTTTAATAATACACATCTCCAATGTTATTGAGACATTTGGTACATATTTTAGTCTGTTTGAATTAGGGATTGTACCTAAACGTCGAAAAAAAAAACAAAACAAAAACACATAATCCTGTGATTTGTCCTAAAACCAAACGTCAAAAAACATACTTTTCATAATTCAAAGTGAATGAAATTTTATATTTTTGCCTTTTTGTATAGAAAACATTGCGAGAAATGAAGAAATTGCTGGTCACAAGCAATGTCTTAACTTTTTCCAAAATGTATTCCAAAGCCATAATCCTGCAGGTACTCAAAAGGTGTCAGTATGTGGTAATGGGTTATGGAGACAGTGGAATGTGGTCACATGATTTGTAGCTGTTGTGTTTACTCTGTGGCACCAAATACTAATTATATGACATCAAATGTCCGTACATCAGTTTTCCTAATTTTTTTCTTCCGAAATCGGCATATTTTTTGTAATGGTGGATGGCAAATGTATGGTAATTCTTTACCAGTTCCAAAGGACGTTTTTTTGGTGCATGGGAAATATTGAAGAAAAGGAAGAACATTATTTTTTCGTCATTATCATCAATACTTTATGTAATATCTTATGAAACAAAGTTATCTAGTACACGGAATACGTTTGTCGTTTTTACAGTTCATGTTAATGGCAATTTATGTCGCCGTTTTTCAAGCGACAAAAAGCAAGACTCTTTCATACTGAAATCAATTACACATGATAATGAAGGTTATAAAAAGGCATTTCATTTAGACACGGAAAACATTGGGAGAAAAGAATAGACGGTTGTCAATTTGAACAAACATTTCCTACTATCTCCAAACGCTTCCCGTAGCATTTACTGTTTTAGGTATATAGCCCTTCATTAAAAACACCACTTTCTAGCTTCGGGACGTGCATCAAATTACATGCACTTGTAAATACATCTCAAATAAGTTGATTCACCGTGTCTGATTTCAAGATTATTCTTCAAAAGGAAAATAATTTACAAATTTCAAACTTCTAAACCGTTCAAAATGCTTATGTTTGTATTTGGAATGGAAATATAGATCTAACACAGTGTATGTTTTACTGGCATTTTTCAAATTTCGCCTCTGGCTCTTTGGTGCTAATGATGGGTTGTATACGTTAGGTCACCAGAATTACGGACTATTTTGGAACGATTTAAGTGCTGTGACATTGCAGACTTGTTGAAGTTGTTTTTGCTCTTCATTTCGATCTACATTTCGTCTACATTTCGTGTGTTCTACATCTTTGTCCCACTTTTCCCTACAATTGAACTTGACTTGAATGAACTGGATTTGTGTCAGCGAGAAAAATAAGCTATGCTTGTCGTATCATACAGCAGAGTTACGTGACTGAATGCTGAAAGTTGATTGGTCCACTGTCAACTTGATTGACAGCTGTAATTCGACAATTAGGAATTAATCATGCTGAGGATCCACACAAAGAAGTAGATTACATACATGTAGCAAACGTGGCTTGTCATGCTAAAAAGGGAACTTCTGGGAAGTTTGTGAAACACAACTTGGTCCGTGGAGTAACGGACCAGACTTTGTTGGCAATAACCAGAGCAGCGTTCTTTAGAGCGAGATTTCTTTAGATATCTTGAGATTTCTAAAGATGTGTTAGGATAAAGCGCTCTATTGAGCAAGATTTTTAAGACGATCACTGGGAGCCGCCATTGCTCTATACTTCTTTCGGAACCCCTAGGTAAATTCTGTAGAATCTATATGGGATAGAATTGACCGAGTTGTTCAGAATGCTCCATGATTCATAAACCGCGGCAATCGCGACCCTCGAAACTGTTTGCAACCTTTTGCCGTTTTAGAACGTGGTTTCAACATGATCTCGAGCGTAATACAGTGACCGCCATATTGAACGTGAAAGTAGACGCGCGTAAATGACGTCATCAAAACAAATCAATCCTTCAGCTAACGTTATAATTCAAGTGAAATATACGAACAATTATCGGTTAATCACATCAATTTTTTTACTTGATAAAATTTTGTCACATTTATGAGGATACAACGACTTTTGAACGCTGTTTGTTTCAAATATTTTTCTGGCGTAGATTTAAATAGTTGTTTGGTCTGCTTCCGTTGTTATAGCCAGACTACCGTTGTTATGCTTGCGTAGTGATATGGGCAGGATCGGCTCATGCCGGTAACTGTAATACGTTCGATCCGATCTTGAGTAACGATAAGATCCGAGAATATTCGAATGAAACCGCGGAGTTCCGAATACTCCATACTCCATACAAATGACGTCATGATGACGTCATGTGTATGAAGTATGGAACATTCGGAACACCTCGCTTAAAATTTCGATCTCAAAAACGCTGTATCAAAAACATCTTACGAAATATAAAAATAATATCTCGCTATAAAGAACGCACCTCTGATGTCGCATCGAGATATCGCAAGATAGGAAAACCAGTGTAGATCCAGAAAACTATTTAAGAGTGAAGAGTTTAGAACCTAGTCGGTCTGCGCAGACTGACTAGGATCGATAACTTTCACACCTCCCACCATCTTCGCTAGCCAATGCTGAGCCCACCTACGTTTGTATTCATCCTTGGCGGATTAAGTCCGATTTTCTTGAAATCGCGAAGCGCCGCCTAGCGGTTGTCTTGCTGGTTGTTTACGTTATTTCGTCCATTACTGATGACGTCATTTAAACGCGCGTTGTCTTTCGCGTCATACGTCATGCCGATAAGGTAAAAGTTAGCTGCTTCTTTAGTCGAGTTGTCGAAAGTATAATAATTCGTTGATTAAAAATATGGAATTCCTGTCTATTGCAGTGAAATTTTTAGGAAAAATTGCCCATCTTCGCGTTTTTGAGTTGCAAATGCAATGCTTTTTCCCGCCCGTTGTCAGGAATTGGTTACTCATAAAAAATGTATCAGTCGACAATCTGATTGGTTCCAATGAAAACGCTTTCCAGGAGACCAAGAAAACCGGACTAAATACGCCAAGGTTGAATACAGAAACGACGTTACGTCGTAGACGTCACCCTTGGTTTGCGAAGATGACCTCCCACAAGCTCCCTTTTAGCCGGACGGGTCTTAAATACATCCCTTTTCTCACAAAATTGAAGACTGTCCCAAATTCATATGTGATAGCAGGCGACAAAATAAAGACTTGAAAAATCAGAGAATATTTCAACTGACATTTTAGAATAGAAACTATTGTGCGAAAGTAGGAAAATTCTAGTTTTCAACTTTTTCGTTTTCCTTTAGTGTTTTTGCAAGCATTTTTTGTTGGGTCATTAACACCAAGTGTTGCATGGGAAAACGTTAATAAAAACGCTTTGTCATTTGATTACATTTTAAGTAAAGTACTGATTTAAGTAAAATTTACGAGACCATTAAAAATATAATATGAAAAAATGTACCAGTCAGAGAAAAATCGAGAACATTCGTACAATTCGTATAACGCTCTACTTATATGATGTAAATTATAAGTGCAAAAACTTTTCCAAAAATATCTAAATGAAAAAAAAATCGAGATTTGAACTTTAGGTTTACAGACCCTCAAAAAATCACCCCTTTCTATCCATACGAAATGCATCAAATTACACACATTTGTGAATAAACTTCAAATAAGTTGATTCACCGTGCCGGATTCCAAGACTATGCTTCGAGAAGAAAATATTTTACAAAATTTAATATTAGTTTACTCTATATTCATATGCAATGGGGGTAATTTTGAATATTTCTGTCAAATCTTTCAATAAGTATGCATTAATTCAAAATTCTAAACCGTTAAAAATGCTTAAATATGTTTGTATTTGGAAAGAAAATGTAACACAGTTTAGGAATTACTGGCACTTTTCAAATTTCGCATCTGGGTCTTTGTTGCTAATGAGGGGTTGGATACCTTAAGGTTATGTATTCCTTATGATAATCACGTGACGTCGAAATTATTCAAGCGACATCGTAAACATTCGGCGGAGTATTTGGTATCTAACGATAGGTGGAATTTCCAGATTCCAGAAATAGCAAACGATCTATCTCCCCAGACACAGGCGGCGAACAAGTAACACAATGCTAACCAATCGCAGACGATCTTCAAAAATGCTATTAGTGTGTGACCGATTGGAAAGAGCCATTGGCGAGCAATTGTTTTTTGTTTGCTCGACGGTTACTTTTTCATCGGGGCCGTTTTAATAGATCTTTCGCCCCGAGTCAATAAATTGCGTTTCCATAATTCCCTGCTGCAAACCATGTTCAAATCTATCGTGGATTACTAGAATTTATTGAACATTTTCTCCAACAGGCGTTGTTGTTGATGTTGTTGTCTTTTGTGTTGCTGTTGTTGTGTTAAGTGTTTTGTTGTTGTTTTTTTTCGTTTAACAAGTGATACATATTACGAAGTATGGGTGTACTGAATACGACATCGACTATATCTATCATTTTAAAAGGGATACTTGAATAATCTTAACTCTTAGATCTTTCCCCAATGGCAAAACATTTCGCGTACGCACACCGATTTTAACGAATCTAAATTTAATTCATTCTTTATCAAGAAAATAATGCACACTGTGCACTTTCCGCCACTTACATTTAAGGCATAGGCCTATTATCAAACAGTACAATATGTAAAGACCAATAATATGAATCTGTACAGGGTAGATCCGATCTTTTATCAAAAACATTTCTATTTCATTAAACATTTCAAAGTCAGCATTATGAAACATGTTAACCCATTCACACTTAATGACGCTTTTTTACGCCGGCTTAACCCTATCCCAAACAAGACCTGGATTTGACACCCATAATGGAATAGGCTTGGGAAAACATTGAGGCAAAAGAAGAAAATGCTGATAACCAGCATTTTCTCCTTTTGCCTAAATATTTTCTATGCTGTATTTTACACGAATCCTTTTTCAAATAACATCCATTTTAGTTTCTTCAGATGCATTCAAGTTTTATAACTATACAATTTTGCCGTTTGGGAAAGGGTTAAGTGAAAATCTGAGAAAACATTTACAGTGCTTGTAGCAAGAACCTTTTCTTTATTCCCACGCTATTTTTTTCTCAGAAAGACAAAAAACTATAAACTTTTTTTTGCATGCTAGATTTATATTTTTGAGTTAGGATAACTGCAAAGGCTAAGTGTTCTGATTATTCAAGCATAGTTTTAAAAGTGATACGTAGAATACCCGTAACGTGGCCATTTTCAGATTAATAAAATATTGGATTTTTTTCGAGCGTGGTCGTTACGTATCCCAACTTATTCGGGCGCGGTCGTAAACATACGGCGGTGGAACTTTCCACCGCCGAATGTTTTTTTCCACCACCGAATGTTTACGACGTCGCCCGAATAATTCCGACGTCGCGCGATTCTCATTAGGGGTAGACTACCTTAAATGGATCCTCTCATTAAGTTCATACTGCAGATCAGACCAATCTGTTCAACTCGGTCGATTAAATTCCGCCGCCAAACACTTCTTAATGATCTATAATACGGGTAAGAGGCTCGCCTCAATGCTGACCGAGTACGACCAGGGGCTTTTTTCATCAAAACATTTAAGACGTATTTATGACTTACCGACGACTTACGAGAAGTTTAGGGTAAGAAACGCGTATCACCATTCTGTCAAAAGCTGGGTTATGCGAGTGTTGTTTTAAGCAATTAGAGGCCCTGTACTTTATGACTTATTCGAGTAGATCTTATTGACAGTGAAAATAAAGCATCATGCAATTTACCCCGTGAATAGTATTTATAGAACATTTATGATCTTGCAAACGAACATATATTATTATTTCCATTTGCAACATCATGAAAGTTGCCCGACAGCTTCTTCATTTATTTTGTAGCATCTGTAAGCTATCAGCGTTGGATACCATTAGACAGCATTTGGTTATAGTCTGATCTGAAAGACGTAGCCTTATAAATGCTGCAAGAGCTCTTTCTCCAGAGCCTCATTTACACACATTTCGCTAGAAACAATAATATTTATTAAAATATCGCTATAGTCCGGCCATGATTTTATGACGCATGTTTACGAAATTTACTTGCGCAAACAACGCATAAAACAACGCAATATCAAACTCAAACCTAATATTATTTCGCATATAACGGTTCGTATCTTGCAGTCTCACTCGAGTTTTATTTCTTGACATATCTAGATAGTCCATTCGACGCTGCTATATGGCCTATATGACAACCTTGCAATGTCGAGTACAATGAAGTTTTATTTTTTCTTTGCATTGTATAGGTGCTTTAGAGTAGATCTAGCTTTGTTTCCAGAATGGCAACCTTGGGGAACTCCCACAATCCGCAAAAATCCAAGATGGCCGCCAAACGCAACTGGAACAATCAACTTTTTCTCAAATTGTCCAAAATTGACGCGAAAAATGTGTAAACAGGGGTTCTTCGGTACGCTGAATCCAAATCTGATGATAATTATCGCATTTGGATATCAGAAATATGCCAAAATAGAGATGGCCGCTGGAAGCCATCCTGAAAATTACAGTTTTATTATATTTTTTGTCAAATTGTCCTAAATTGACGCAAACAATGTGTTACTAGAGATTCTTTGGTATACTGAATCCGCATCTGATGATAAATATCGTATTTGGATATCAGAAATGTACTTAATTAGAGATGGCCACCGGAAGCCACCCTGAAAATTACAATTTTATGATATTGTTTTAGGTGGTCCACATAAGACATTTTATGGCTTACTTCGTGAGTCAAGTTAAAAATAGGTTTTCGTTTCATATTGGATTAAGCTGATGTATACCAAATTCCGACATGGCCGCCAGAAGCTATATTATTAATTATCTTTTGTTGAAATATTGATACAAATACATCCAAAATCATAAACTGTATGCATATTCTATTCTCTGTGTTTACTTCTAACACTTTGTAGTCTTCATCTGGATGTTATGATATAGATCTCTTTGATAAATTCTAAAATGGCCACCAGATCCCATTTTGAAATTGATTCGTTCTTATATGTAAAAAAATTGGTGCAAACAATGACTGTAGAACTTTTGCTATACATTTTCAATTGCAATGATCGACGCTTGCCATATTCGATGATTGTAGAAGCCGTTGTAGCAGACAATTGTCATCGAAAGAACAAGTAGACATATGTCATCCTTATTTAGTGGCTGAAAAAATGACCCCGAAATAGTCCAACTAACGTACTAATCGCCTTTAAAAAGATGCCATTCATGATCTATTCTCTATCACAAGAAATTTTAGCGATTTTTATGTTGTCTATTCCTTATTAAAGACAAAGGTCCCAAGTTTTTTAATCCAGAAAATCATATATATACATCCTCGCAAAACACATGTTACGTCGCAAATATTGAAGATACATTGTAATTACACGAGATCTTCTTTAATTAGCTCCTGACATATTTATTTAGCGAAAAATCCAGTGGTCTGTACGGGTAACGATCAGAGTTTTTCGTGACGGAGGCCGGTTTCTCGACAAAAGGTTCGAAAAAAAACCGCATGTAACATTTGACAGAAATCGCCATTCCATCAAGTTTTACTTGATAGAGTATGTTAAAATTGTTGGAAATTATAACTTATGATAGTGTAAGCATTATTAAATGATGTGTTAAACGTCAAATGATTTTATATTGCATTTGCAATAAAATGAGGAATAAAATTCCGATTTCCTTTACTTTTCAATGCGTTTATATTTGGGTATAGATAAGAATAGATGAATTAATGCTGCATACGTCTTTCGATGTTTAAAAAAAGTTGACATATCATCGACGAACAGGAGATTTACAAAGACAAGAAAGTAAACGTGTATAGGAGAACAACTCTGAAAATGGTAAACAATATGTATGTTTGGGTCATAAAAGACCCCCACCTGGTAGCTTGAGGGTCAAAGCAAAGATCTGCAAAAGGACAGGGTTGGTCAGTCTGTTACTACCGTACAAGGTAGACATTGACGATGTACTGTTTACATGAGCTTTTTGTCAAATAGATTGAAACAATAAAGAATAATTATTAGGTAGGTCAAAATTTACAATTATTAAACAGCTTTAATAAGATACCATAATTACATTGATAAGTGTGAAGATATATGCCAATGTTTCCCTACATTCAATTACCAACATCAATTGCATAAATGTTTTGTTAAAAAGATCATTTAGATTCATTTTAACTGTATCTGAATACCTTATATACACGTGACAGCTTCTCAAGTTTGACTTATAAAGAAAAATAAAGGAATGGCAAACTGGATGATTTTATGAAATGTTACAATCGAACAAGCATGCATTTTTTGAACAACCACTGACACCTGATTACTTGATATAGATCGAGTCTTATAAAATGGGCTCGTCCTATTTACTAGAATTTTTCTGAATTATAACCGTTCAACAATTACTCAAATGCATTGTCGTTTGTTTCCAGGTTTCAATTAACAAATTATTAGTGTGTGGTTTTATTTTTCAGTTTTTTATTCATAGCAGATCAAATATCCAATAATCTTTAAACTGGAGAGAAGTCAAACTATAATTTCATTATGATTTTAAGTCCATATTTTCACTTTTTATTTTGAAAAATTTAGTCTTCTAACAGCTGTCAAGTTTTTTTAATATCTCTTGGTGAATCTTTAGATAAGAAGGATCTAGCACACTCATGCAAAATGTACCAACACTCATTGCACATACTGAGTAACTAGTGACAAGATAGCACGATACTGTTGAGATTTATTATGCAATTTAAAATGGAACTACATGTAGATATGACTCGATCATCCATACAGACACAAGTATGCTTATTATGTTTCTTGTACTTATTCCATGCTATTGACCAATCAAATGGTATCTACATATAGAAACAATTGATCATTGTCATAATACCTTTTTAGAGTTTAGTACACCAATCTTAGTCAGAAAGCCCTGGGGTCCGGGCTCCCTCTCGAATTTTTTAAAAAAGGGCTTATCAAAGTGATTTTTAAGGAATCTCTCATTCGCCAATGCAGTCGAGTTCCCTCTGGAAACCCCATTTCCTTGGGAAAAATGTCTGGATCTTGCAAGTGGTGCATATAATAATGTTTCAGAATCATTCATAAATACAAGTATGGCAAGAATAATCTTTACATAAATCAGTCCCATTTAAGGGATATAAAGATCACCCCCTTTAACTACTAAAGTAAGGGCATAATTGTTAAAACGATCAGCTTCAAAAGATGAATGGTGTTGTAGTCATTGTTATCATATTAAAACTCACAGGGAATTTCAAATGTGAAAATGATTCATGAAATAGATATAGACAGAAGGACCATTTTATTTTTTTTTTCTTGCGATGGATAATATCATCGTATTTTAGTTCAATCTGAAATTCTTGGATGAACATATTGAAATTTATTGGAATGCTAAGAATAGTACCGACAAAGAAATTTAATGCAACTTATTATGTCTACAGAATCAACTTTGTCATATTTCAACATGGCAACTGGTGGCCATAATGATATAAGGAAAGTGACACACAGACATATCTGAAGACTACAGCGCATATTTTATTTTCATTTCACGGCATGGCAACTGGTGGCATGTTTACTATAGTTTAGATATGCATTTAGTGCTAGCAAAAATGAAAAGTACCGTTACTCGCAATAAACTAGTTATTTTGTATACACAAGTATATTATATTTTTTCCAGGTCAAAAGTTTCAAATAAATCTTACATGCACAATAATAACATACGATAACTCACTGGAAATATTTCAGTTAGCGCTCTTTGAAACGAAATGTCAAGAATATTTTGATAGAACATGTTGAAATAAACATTAAGTTTATTTAGATATAAATCTCGGTATGTTCTGCTTAAAATGATCCCCTATTTTCCCCTCTTTTTCAAGATGGCAACTAGTTTACATATTCTTTATTTTTATTTCTACATTCGGAAAATGTGTAGATTAAATATAACATTTTGTGTTCGAAATAAATATAAAATCAACAAAATGCAGAAAAATATCAAAATCTAGCCACATTTTGTACCATTATTCAACTCGAAATCATTTTAAAAATGGCATGTGGCGGCCATGTCGAAATTCAATATAGGCCTACATCAGGTTGATTCAAATGCCAGATGAAGAAATTAGATTGAACTTGGATTCATAAGTATGTCTTTAGTAGGTCATCTAAAAATATCATAAAATTGTAATTTTCAGGATGGCTTCCGGCGGCCATCTCCATTTTAGTATCTTTCTGATATCCAAATGCGATAATTATCATCAGATTTGGATTCAGCATACCGAAGAACCCCTAATTATACATTTTTCGCGTCAATTTCGGACAATTTGAGAAAAAGTTGATTTTTCCAGTTGCGTTTGGCGGCCATCTTAGATTTTTGCGGATTGTGGGAGTTCCCCAAGGTTGCCATTCTGGCAACAATGCTAGATCTGCTCTAGGGCACCTATACAATGCAAAGAAAAAATAAAACTTCATTGTACTCGACATTGCAAGGTTCCGAAAATTTCGAATGGACTAAGACGTACTACAAGGTAAACATTTAATGTTTATGGCGAAGTTTTGTCATCTTTTGAAGCGGACAGTCGAACAGTTTGATTTAATATCACTTTTTTACTGACCACACAGATAAACCAATAGATTGAGAAATCACGTTTTAAACACAGAGAATGCCACAAATATTCCGTATAATATCTTTAACGTTTTTCTTAAAATTTCTTTAGGTAAATTGCTTGCCGTTTTTTTGTGAAAATTAAAATACTTGTCTTTTGTTTTGAGAAAACTTGATGCCTGTCATGTTGGTATGCGCATGAAGAAATTTATTGCGTGAAATGTTGCAAAGTCATTGCAATTCACCGAAAAATCGCTCTATAAATCTGCAAACGTAGTTTTTTACTAAATCGAAATGACCATCGGCTAAAATGATTTATAAACTTTATCGGAGTTTTCTAACTAATATGACAGAAAGCTCATTCCTGGATGGAAAGATGCCTTATATATAACCTGACCGTAAAATGTCCTTTATATGTATATAAAAGTGCAACACAGTCGAGGGACATAATCGTTCTCCAAAACAACATTTAAACGTACATACAGTTGTATCCCTTAAATACACTGAATACAACGAAATATTTCACATATCCTCACAACGTAAAGGCCCGGTCACATACGATATCGCGGCAGTTCCGCGGCCGTATCACGGCTAAAATAAACCACCCGTGGAATGGACGCTGTTGGACGCGATGCGGCAGTGATACGGCCGTGCTATGGCAGTGGTATGGACGTTGTAGGACGCGGAATGAAATCGAAATTATTTTAGACGTGGAAAAATTTTTTGAACTGCACAAAAATGTTATCGCGGCCAAACCACGGCTGACAGACGCGATGAGGCAGTGGAACGGACGCGGAATGGCCGTGGAATGGCCGCGGAATGGACGCGGTAGGCAGTGCTCCGGCAGTGCTATGGACGCGGTAAGACGCGAAAGTTAAAATGTATTGAATATCGCTAGAATCAGCTACTCTTGCATCTCTTTGTGGACAAAGTCTTAACTGGGAGCAGCAGTGACAGGAAAATGGGCCTCTCCCTGCACTGACTTGGGATATTTTTTTAAGAATATTTTTTGCCAGCTTGCTTGACAACTTTTCTGTTTTAGCATGATAAGTTTTGATTCCATATCTAAATTTTCTGTAAACTGTAAAGACTAGTCGTGTTCGACTGCATTGGTTCTAGTTGCCTACTAGCAATCAGATCAACTCGGTGGCTTATGCTAGGTTCCCTCTGCCGATCAAATTAAGTCGATTAAATCCGACCAATCGATCTATTACATATCGACTTTGCAAGACAAGGGTAATAAGAATTGGTCGGGGTTATCGAGCGTGATCTTCACCGCTCAGGCTTCTTACTTTGTTGTTTGTAATTTAAAATATTCGTTAGAGATCGCGTAGAAAATTGATCGGGAAGCTATCTTGTAATCGGCTAGAAGATATAGCTGATCAGGAATCAATCGTGTCTGGATCTGCACCGCTCAGGTGTCACACTCATTTTTCGCATTTCAAAGTATTCGTGGGCGATCGCGTAGAAAATTGATTGGGAAGCGATTTTTGATCGGGTAGATATATAGATATATCTGATCAAGAATCAATTGTGTCTGGAGATTGAGTGTGGTGGAGGTAATATATCTTACACGACCTGCACCAAACCTGCAGTCGATCTCCTCGACTTGTACTTCTTTGATACTTAACTGCATCCCGATCAGCTCGACCTCTGTGTCATCAGGCCAATCGATTTAATCGACTGCAGACTTCGAAGTTGATCGACTAGAGATTGAGAAAAATAATTAAGTACGGTTTTACGGGGAACCTTGTTGATCTGATCGGCAGTGATTCTAGAATTAAGTTCTGGCAAAATCCAACTAATTATAGGTTACCACTGCCGATCAAATCAAGTCGATCGCTTGAATTCCCCGACCAATCCTGACAAAACAACTTTTTCTCGATCTCTAGCTGATCAACCCGACTTCAATAGTCGATTTGGTCGGATTGGCAGATGAAGCAGAGGACGAGTTAATAGTATCTGGATTCACTCGAGTACAAGTCGAGATTTTCGAGTGTAGGTTGGGTGCTGATCGAGCGAAAGATATTAACCCGACCACAATCGATTCCTAGCAATTAACTATCATTTCCTGGGCGGGTCGATCTTCTACCCGATCAATACACAGCCGCTTTCCGATCGGGTTTTTTCACTCGATCGTACACCAATATTTTTTTACAATGAAAAAAAAAAAAAAAAAAAAAAAAAAAAACAGAAAGAAGCCGAAGCGATTCAGATCAAACTCGATTACCAGACCATTTCCGATTACCTATGCCGATCGATATCGATCTAAACTCGATCGCTTGATTGGGCTTGATCGAGTTGATCTGGTCGGCAGTGGGAACCTATGATAAATGGCTTCTTCTTGATCTTTTGACAATCGAAAAATAACATCTACAGTCATTTTGATAGGGTGAATCGAGTACAAGTCGGGGTGACCGAATGCAGGTTGGGTACAGGCTGGGTAAAAGATATCAATCCGATCACGCTTGACCTTCAGACACGACTGACTCTCGATTAGATCGATCTTCTAAGCGATAAATACATAGTCGTTCCTAGATCAATCTCCTACTCGGTCGCATACGAGAATTTTTGAAATGTCAAAAAATTTGAATTGGAAGTCCGAGCGATGTAGATGAAGCTGAATCACCTAAACTACCCCCATTACACATGCCGGCCGAACTCGGTACTGTGCAAGATCGCTTGATATGGTTTGTTCAATTTGATCTGATCTGCAGTGGGAAAATAGCATTACATGCGTTACGGACGGTTTAGCCGCGATTAGGCAGTGGAATGGCAGTGCTATGGCCGTGGAATGGCAGTGCTATGGCCGTGCTATTGCAGTGATTCAGACGCGATGTGGACGCGGTATCTTGTCGCGTGTTTTAACACTAGACGCGGTTGGAAGTTGTAGGCCGTGCTACGGCAGTGTTTCGGCAGTGGAACAGCCGCCGGCGGCCGTACCACGTCCATTCCGCGTCCATAGCACGGCTAAAACAAAATTGACCCAAAGTTACCGCGTCCAACCACGTCCAAAATATTTTGAGATTTTTTAGCCGTGGTATGGCCGCGGAACGGCCGCGATATCGTATGTGACCGGGCCTTAACAAACGAATCCTGTTTAGAAAAAGTAATTCTTAACTTCAAAGGCATATTAAAGGGACATTTCATTCCCATTTCAATTTTTTAAAGGATGTCTGGATGCAAAGATTGGTTCTCCTAACGAGTATAAATGATAATAGTTTTTGAAGTTGTTGCGGATAAGCGAGAAACACACATTTAAAGTTGGGACCGAATCGACAAATTCCATATAAATCTGAACTGTTGTCCACAACAATTTGTTTAATTTCAACACAAAAATATCTATTTCTCGTAAACGGCACAATATTTTGGCTTTAAATCTTCAGAATTTTTATAAGCAAATATACTCTTTCAGATAAAAATTAAAGTAAAATTTATTACAAAAAATTCTGAAATGTCACTTTAACATAGAGGACAGTGAAAAAGACTCGGTGAAAAATACTGTGCAGTTTGACCAAGGAACATGTCATATCAAAATGGAAAATTCCAGATAATAAGATAATAATGCTTTACCGGAATTTTGTACTTAGCATGTCAAGGACAGATAACTCTGACGAAGAAACGTTTTTTTTTTGCTCTGTATTTTGTAAAAAAAAAAAAAAAAAAAAAACAGTTTTATGGAAATGTAGTTATTTCATTATTTCCAATATAGGAATATATATAGAGATTAACTAGCTGAACAAATGTGATATGAAAATTATTTCACGAGAATGGGGCGTGATGCGGTTGGACAAACGAGTCCGCTAGAAGCGTTCTGATTGGTTGATTTTTTTCATAACTCCATGAAAAAAAATTGACGCGACTATTTTCCTGTCAATTACACCTTCTTCTTTCCTTAAAGTCCAAAAGTGACACCCTGCACCTATAAACTGAAAACGATAATTTTTACACTGACCCGGGTGAGTCGATGTCCAGTACGGGAATCCAGGTAAATTATCCGTTATGGTTGACTGAATTATTGTTGATTGGGTATAAAAATACTATTTGTCGCATGTTTGTACAGTCAAAGTGGTCTAATGGTAATGGTCGAAGTCTCACACCCGAGGCTTTCTTTTGGTATTGGTTCGAAACTCACAATCGGCTCTGATTTTATTCGTTTTTCATTTCTATTTCGTTTTTTACTGCACCAAGTTTGTTTATTTTTTGTTGTTGTTGTTGTTTTTTTTTTCAATTTTTCATTATGCTCGACGGACATGATATGCGAATATAGGCTTATTTTTTTTTATTGTAAACGGTCTTCCAACAAAAATCATAAATCATTATATTTTTAACATATCAACACTTGTTTAGAGAAAAAGGAATAATATGCAAACAAAAAAGATCTGGATTATGAAAATGTGCCATTTAATTTTGCCAGAAATATTTGATTTTGGCATTTCACGCAGAAAACATCAAGAGAAAAGCATGAAAAAGTGAGCACTCAAAGATTTCTCTTTTTCTTTTTAAATTTCAAAAGCGCGTTTCTTGTATCGCCTTTTAATTGGGAATATCTACATACCGGTAATTAATGTCTGTAAACGGATTAAATTGCAAACATTAAACAAAGGAATAAAAAAAATAAAATAAATGGAAATCATTAAAAAATAAAACTTGTGCCTGTCTTGTAGTAGAATCGAACTTGGTCCGTTCGAGTGGAAGTCCCACGTCTTTCCAGTGCGCTATCGCAGGCTTGCACAGATACATTTGTATAAACGAATACTTTATAAAATCGAAATCTGTGAACTGTTTTCAATAACAATGGACAGGTCAATGTAAATAAACAAATGATCAAATTATCGTGTGGCCTTTATACCTTAATGTGACAACTACAGTTGTCACCACATCGTATGGCACAATGTTTATGTTTTGTTCAAATGTAATTGAACGTTAAAGAAAACATAAACACGCGCCATACGATGTGGCGACAACTGTAAATAAAAATAAACATATTGTCGTAATTTAAACAAAAACAACAAAAATCAATGAACCAACAAAACACGAATGAATCATGCATGGAATACACTTGAACAGTTGAACTCGCTGTCACATATATAGAAATGCATCAAAAATTAAGTCTATCTGTAAAAAATAAACACGAACAATCAACAGAGTACTAACCTTATCCTTTCATGGTTTGCGTCCGTTATCCATTATTGACGTGAGCATGAAATCTGTACCGTACTAAAGTTGAATTTGAACTCGACATATTCAAACCACATGACCAGTCTGTCATTTTTTCCGTTTGGTCAAAGCAACCCAACAACAGAATGTGAAATAAGATCGATATCCGATCAATGGCGATCAGCCACCGTTCCTAAAACACGCGCAAGTCAATAGTTTCCTCTGTTTGCTTTGTTTTTTCTTGTTTTTTTTTTCTTTCTCTTTTTTTATCAGAAGCTGCCAATGTCCTTCGCAGTAATCTCCCCTGCTGTTTAAATTCAGACTGATCATTTGGAATTATCATAGATTAGAAACTTTAAATTGTAATATCAAAAGAGAACGTGTAATCATAAGCGAAAGAAAGACTCAGGTCAGATGGGAATTAAGAAGTTTTTTTTGTTTAAAAGTTGTGCTTTTTTTAAATCCCAGATTATTAAGTTATAAGGAATGAATGTAATTTAATTTTTTTTTCGTACAGTATGGCAGATATGAAATAAAATCTAATCACACTTTTGTATAAACCGCTTCGCGGATTCACACAGTGTGATTAGATTTTTTTTCATACTTCATGAAAAAATATATAAATTGCATACTTTCTGTAAATGTTTTGTCTCCTAAACATCCTTCAATTCGGACAATTGTAACTTTTGTTTTCTGGGTCAGTGTTCATCATTTTAATTCAGGAAGTTTTTTATTTATTGCTAGATAGCCATGTTCTTCATTATCTGTACCTATTGCGGTGGATAATAGCCACGGTACGGAAACTACAGAGACAGAGCCAATGGCTCTGCTACTTAAATCAACTGTGAGCTTTAAAGTCGGCAGGGTTTTCATTGGATCATTGTCGTCGTGAGTGGACCCTATGTGATTTTCCTTGTTTACACCATGTATTCACCATTCACCATTCGTGAAGCCCGTAGGAAGCAAATTCGAAATGGGTGGGCTGAGGCCCCTGTGTCTGAATATTGGGCGGGGGCTTAATTGTAAATCCCTAAATTTTCAGTGTAAAATAAGGGAACTCGACATTTTTGGCCAACTTTACTATAGTAAAAAGTTAAAAGACTAACTCACATTATACAAGACTGTATAATTACCTAAGTTCCCGTTAGCACATTTATTTGTTTACTTATTTGCATCTGTTTTACATTTTACATAATCTGGACAGCGTTGTGGGAAATGGGCCCCTGTATCATCATAGATCAGCATGAATCTTATACACATTCTGTTCATGGTTCACGATATCGATGTTTTTACAACGAAAATCTCATAACTGCAGCTTGTTCCAAGTTGTAGTTACGAGGTTTTCGTTGAAAAGCCACGAAATTCTACCTTAGAACCGTTTTATCTATAGCAAGCAAAATCATGTCATTGCATTATCAACATTTCTTCCTTTGTATTAATATTTTCCGAAGACCGTTATATGATGGACGTCAAAGTCAGGTTCTGTTTGGGAATTGGGTGTACTTGATAACAAGGGCCCATTTCTCAGACTCCATCTAAATGGTTTTTCGCCAAAACGACGTTTTATCTTATTATTATATAAATGATGTATTTGCGCGTAACACAGCTTTTGCATTTGACCTCGAAAGCTTTTACGTGTCATTTAATATTTAATTACTTCACCCTTTCCCCAAAAGAGTATCACTATTGACTGAAACAATTTGAAAGTTACTGTATAATAATATAGCAGAATTGGTGTTCGTGTAGAAAGGATACAAGTCATTTACAAAGCAACAGAGAATACATATAGATAGAAGCATTTTTTCTCGAATGCATCATTGTTTTCCAGAAATCTCACACAGTTGAGACGTCAAAACAAGGTCTTGTTTGGGAAAGGGTTAACACAATGAAATATTCGTGATACTTAAACTTACATAACTATTGTTTTAACTGTCTTGCACTTTTCTAATTTGTGGGGGGATATAAATAATGACTAGGACTAGTTTGTTTTCTTATTTATGTAACTCGAGTTACTAGAAATCTGAAGAAAGAGTAGGCACATTATATGAGATCACATGGATCCAGATCAGACTGCGTAAACATGTAGTCTGATCAAGATCGTTGTTGTTCTCAAATAGATTGGACAATACATGTAGAAACTGTTAACCCATTACCACACAGTGACGCCTTTTGACTCTTCACGAGATAATGACGTTGGAAAACATCGTGGAAAAGGAAGAAATTGCTTGTGACATGCAATTTCTTCATTTCCTACAATGTTTTCCATCAAAGAAGACCTAAAAATGAAAAAAAATCCATTCACTTGATATTGTCGTCTGCAGGATCTTTCTTTGGTCTGCACTAAAATTTTGTCGTCTGGTAATGGGTTAAAGTAAATTATGAATGTACAGTGACCCAGGTTGATAGATCTAAAACCCAGTGATCTTACTCTTCTTTGAGATCCTGGCTCTTATGTGTTTAGCGGAACGCCAATGTTTGCTACAACTGCATGAAAAGGTGAGTCATTTTGATTTTATGTCTTAATTTTCCTATCTAAGAATATCTATTCATAATTTACCGACATCCCAAATGCATTCCGTTTCGTTGCAAAGAGCAGCATTATACTTTTCCTTTTTTGTCACCATAAGTGCTCTTGTCTACCAATAAGTTACTTTTTCTTTCTCTTGTAAATAGTCCTTCTCAATGTTGATATTATGTCATTGTTTTTATTGTTTGCATGGAACACTCTTGTGGCTGAAAAAAATAAGAATATATATACATATTCGTTAGTTATCATTTGTTAAACACGAAGAAATGCGAGTTCAATTGCAGATAGATTTCTAAAAAAAATATGACACACATATGTATTTGTTATCTAATCCTGACGAGACCTGGGTTTTACGTCTACAATTTTGCAAAAAACATAGTGAAAGCAAAGTGACAAAAGGAAGAAAATACTTATGATCCACATTTCTTCCTTCTGCTTCAATATATTCTATGCTATACTAATCACACATCTTCGTAATCACTCAGTCTCATTTAAGTGCGACAAATAGTGTCCTCAGCAATGATACGATGATACCGACCCTCATAGGACGTCTTGTGCTTCTCTGTTTGGCATTTTGAAAAGCATGTGCATTTTGTAAATTGAAAATAGTACATTACATAAATCCTGCCGTCAATTAAGCTATATATGCATGGTTTACATATGAGAGGGTATCTAAAATAGCATGTCCCCGGAGTAAAATGACTTGTTTCAAACTCTGCTATAGTGATCAAATAGATTACCATAGCTCACCATTCTTACATAAATCGTGTGCTATGAATATGTTGTTTGCATGTAAAGCCCAAACTTAGATATGAATATCTGGAAACGAGAGAAATATGACCATATCATTGTGTCCTCAAAGTCGGAACCAGTTACGAGTCAACACTTATTATTGGCTGCAAATGTTCTATAAAATGCTAAATGATATAACAAAACTGTCAAATTCAACAATGGAGACCATATGTAAACATTGATCAGTATGTTTTTAATGTATCAACTATAGTGGTACCATCAACATTGAGACTCAAATGTACTTTTAACTATTGACTGTCCTGCGTGAGAGGGGTGTTGTGATTACATCTAACGGTAAACGCCTTATCAAAACCACGACGTTTACATACCTGGTTTACCTGTTCAGTTTGACTCGTCTGTCCAGAGGTCATGGTTTATTTATACCAAATCTCAAACAGGATGCGAGGAATATTAAAATATGCAGCGTAATTTTAAAGAAACCATTTACGAGACAACTTTATAAAGTGACTTTACATTATACTATGAGAACCGATAACTTAATTGTTTACTTCTAGATACAAAACAATGATTTTCGAAAAGTAAGAATGATGTCATGGTCGGAAAATTCATTATGAACCCAACGCACAGGAGGCAAAACCAAAATAATGAATCATTTACGAGTCACCATTTACGGGACAAATGGTATCATTTCCGTTAAATCTATAAATTCGTTTTCGTCATTTGCGCTTATTTAGCATGATTTCGTCAACATAGTTAGATGACGTCATAGAATTTGATATATTGGCCTTCATGAGAGCATTATACGATGGTTGAGATGGACTTTAAGGTCAGTTACGGGACAAAAAAGATTCACTACAGTTTGCAAAGTAGCGAAGGTTTTCTTTGGGAAATAGATACTGAAACCTTTTCTGTTCAATTTCTGATGATGTTATAATAAATCTAAATATAATATAAGTCATCTGTTTCTGTTTTTCGGCAACCGTTTTAGAGTTTTCAATTAAATATTTCTGCCAATTTTAAGTCAATATTCCCATACTTCTTATTTGATGAAATATCCCGGAATACTTACCTTGATTTTCGGGGATTTTTCGCCTCTTACCTCAAGACGCATGTGGAAAAGTATTCAGTTGCTTTACAAATAAGGTTGTGTCAGTACTTGTGTAAGAAAGCCAGAAAACACAGAATTGCGCCTCTGACCGCCTTGATATGTCCTAAGCTGTTGAAAGAGGCGTTCAACCCCGCAACAAACAAATAAACAAAGTACTTACCTGCAGTTTAAACTATTGTAAGACCCTACTTTGATGATAATTATAGTTCATTATAAAATGAGTAACATGTTATACGGTAGAAAGCATTTAGAAGGTGATTTTCATAAGGGCCATTTACGGGACAAATTAGTAGGCCATTTACGAGTCAACTTTTAGCACTATGTCTATATTGAGACTTTATATACGAACATAGTTTTTACTTGGATTTCCTGTTTGTATATATTCTCAAGGGCAGGTTTCGTTCAAGTATTTGATATCTGATTGTTATGACGCTTAGTTACATTATTTGATTACTAAAGCATTCTCCGAGGTAGTCCACATTTATTAAGAACATAAACATCTACTCCTTATATTTTACGCTAAAATATGACTTAGGTTTGATAAAAGTTATTAATTCACATATGAGCGATCATATCTCGTGCGAAGAAGATTAGATAACCCATGTACTGTCGTCAAAATATTCTGTATTTCTTCCTTAACTTCAATGGTGTCTGCAAATGGTGGCAGTGCTCATTTTTTCAACAGCATATCTAAAAAACTAGGAAAGTTGTACTCGTAATAATGTATTTTCATGTCAGCAACATATTCTAGTTTCAAAATTTTAAACCCAAAGTACAATACTAGAAACTTGAAAAATCGGCCTTTTCGGGTTGACTTTGTCGCACTTAAGCGAGACTGAGTGTAATACGCAGAATACTTAACTGCTTAGTCCCTATACTAACATAATATTAGATAGAGGCTGTATAGTAGATTCTACTCAAAATAAACATTCAAAGCGCATTCAATGTTTATATTGCGTAGAATCTACTATACAGACTCTATCTGACTTAGTGTTCGCGAGCGGTTCATTGGAAACCGGGCGTGGATATGTATAGACGTCACATAAACTAGCCGGCAGCCCGTTTATGCAAAATAGAGCGGCGAAATTTTGAAATATATTTCAATTTCATTGGTCTAAAAAGTAGGTCGAACACTAATGTGATATTTTGTTTTCAGAAAATTGCTGGATCTAGTGCATCGTAGGACAAGGACAATGAAAATAGAACCAAAACCAAGATGGCCAGTCATTCAAATGGTGGCAATCTACACTGGACTGTGTCTTGTGGCGACCTATATCTATGCCGGTGGTATTTTCTATGTGGAATTATTGGACAAGTATAAGGAAGGAGAAGTGAAAACAAATCTTGTTGGCACATTAAATTCTGCGTCAACGTGTCTTTTTGGTAATGATGCTGTTTTCGTTAATATTTGTTACTCCAAATTCAAACCGTTTGATGTGGGTACTCATTTGAATTGTCTGGACGAGACAATTCCTATAGGTACCAACAAAATATGGTTTGATAAACGATTTAAAAGATATTACATTTTAAAAGACCAATACCCATATTCCCTGTTGACTTTGACTCTTTACAATAAGTATGCATTAGTTCAATTGCAGGCAATTGCGAATAAGTCACCAGAGAAAATGTTGAAACAAACTATGGATAACCAGCTATTAATGATGCTGATGAAATGATTTTTTCAACAAAAACCTTGTGACTGCAGCTTGTTTTAATCTGCAGTTAGTAGGTTTACGTTGAAAATAAGCGACATGCAAACTGTTTTATATATTCCTGAATCGTTCAGGACATGTTATTCCTTGAATTGCGTTGGACGTGTTACATTGCCAGCATTTGATGTTCCTAATAGCGATCTTTTTTTCGCTGACCTTCTCTTTTAAATTTCAGCTCCGTTTGCAGGTCTGGTCTCAAACCGGTTTTCATGCAGATTGTCGATTGTACTAGGAGGCATTTTGTGTTCCCTCGGACTGTTTCTGAGTGCCTGGCAGTCGAGTATCATCGGAATCATCTTATGTCACGGGGTTATATCGGGTAAGATCACTGCTTTTCAACGAAAACCTCGTAATTGCAGCTTGGTTTAAGCTGCAGTTACGAGGTTTTCGTTGAAAAGCGAAAGAATTTTGTGCAACATTACTAAAGCTCCAGCCCTTTCAGGAGTTACAACTGGGACCATTTTCTCTGTCCTACAAATGTCCGATCAAATGCTTAAAACAGTAGTCGCATTACTTAGATCTTGGATACTAGATTCAGGCCCTTAGGAACAGGGGGGCTAGGGGGCTAAGCCCCCCCCCCCCCAATGTTGTCCAAAAATGTCGAATTTTCTTAATTCTACACTGAAATTTTGGGTAAAATCCAAATTAGCCCCCCCCCAATATTCAGGACAAGGGCTTTAGCCCCCACCCACCCCCATATGAAATTGCTTCCTACGGGCCTGAGATAATAGATAAGACTTGATTCTTGCACTTGATCTGTCGTAAGACATCAGTAAGACAAAACTTCGTCTTAAACGTGTTTATGAAACTGGCCCATATTTTTACCTTTCATATAGCAAAAAGTTGAAAAAAAAGAATTGAAACATGATTTAACCCATTACCAAACGACAGAATTTTAGATCGGCCCAAATTCAAAGATGTTGCAGACGACGATTTTAAGCGAGTTAAATAAATATAGCAAATGTTGGTCTTTGGGGGGGGGGGTAGAAAATATTGTGGAAAACGAAGAAATTGCTTGTTACGTTTTCCACAATGTGTTCCAAAGCCTCTTTCTTTAGGGGAATCAAAAGGATTATTTCAATTTTTTAACGAATGACTTGATGCCAAGATCAGGTATTCTTATGTACAAAAATGCAATAAGTTTTTTGACGTTGTTGCTGATAAGCGAAAAACACGCCTTTACACTTGAGATAGATATGACAAAATTCCATATACATCTGAACGGTTGTCCATAACAATTTGCTTAATTTTAACACAAAAATATATAAACGGCGCACTATTTTGGCTTGAAATTTGCACAATTTTCATAAGGAAATGTGCTCTTTCAGATAAAAATAAAAGTAACATTTATGAAAAATGTCTGTGAAATGTCACTTTAAGGGGGTTTCACATAAAAGTTCCGACGCGTTACATATGATTTTGTCTTTTTGTCGCAATATGTTCCGTATTCTTTTTATAAGAAGTCCTTTTGTTTAGAAACCCTTTAGTCATGTGCAGCATTTGATAAGCTGATAAAGAAACACAAACCCGAAAGCAACTGGATTGAGTGCACTTCTTTACAAGAGATAAACAACCCCCTTCAAATTAGAAATGTGTTTCGACGCCCCTGTTGGAAAACGCATAGAAAAAACATTGAGGTTAAAAAAGATGAAATTGTTGATAAGCAGTATTGTCTCCTTTTGCCTTAATATATTATCCGTTACATTGTATATAAATCCCATCTTAGTTAACATCTATTCTATTCTCTGCACCAGTTTTCAAATTGCACCTCTAGAATACTTCGCTGTTTTGGAAAAGGAGTTAAGTTTAGTATTCGACTACAACTGTCTTGTGTAATTTGTGTTGCTCGCACCGGCTTCTAGAAAGACGCTGGTTATCAGTAGTTTCTTCTTCTGTCTTAATGATTTGCCAACCATTTTTAACTCGACTTTTCGAAGAGATGGGAGCTTATACTGTCACCCGGGCGTCGGTGTTGGCGTCGGCGTTGGCGTTGCAACAAAGGTTAAAGTTTTTTCAAACATCAATAACTTCCATACTGTCAAAGGAATTCAACCCAAACTTGGAATACTTATTCACCATCACACCCTCCACCTTACTACCAGGGCCCATGACCCTGGCTCCACTATATTTGGATTTATGCCCCCTTTACACTAAGCAATTTAGAAATTCGAGCGTGCTGTCTTCGGACAGCTCTTGTTTCGATAGTGGGCGTCAAAACTGGTCTTGTTTGGGAAAGCGTTAACCTATTGCCACTCAGAAGCTATTTTTCACTCCCCGATCTTTAAAGAACAAAAGGTTGTTTTCACCCCTTTAATTTCTAACCTTGTAACATTTTGATTAAATCTTATGTGGAAATTTGATTTATATGTTTTTAAGACACTTAAATCAAGTATGCACTTTGTTCTTTCAAGAAGGAGTGATTTGCACAAAAAGATGACGGGGATGCCAACTCTTTGAAAACATTTGAAATTTACTTTGAATATAAACCTTATTCAGGTACGAGGGACGGTCGGAAAGTAGTTGGACTTTTGACTAGTTCTCTAAAACCATTTAATTTTTTAACAAAATTCTTTCTACACTGTTTAAAGGAATTATCCATCTATATCTATGCATTTTTGCCATCTTCGTAGGAGCTTTACTATTGCCACTATTAACCATGACGTAGACCCACTGTATTAGGTACTGTGTAACCACCGGTATCAAAGGCGCCCTGGTCTGAAATTTCTTCTCAGCAAGCATTTTCATCAGTTCTAGACACAAATAAAAGTCGTGTGGGGTAGGGCCTGGGCTATAAGAAGAGTAAAACAACTTTTGTCATAGGTAATATTTGATAATCTCCACTGTAGATGCGGTGGTATGGGAGCGTGCGTAATCGTAAAGTAGAAAACATTTTCCTTTGCTTATCTGGGACGCGTTTACTTCAGCATTTATGCTTTGTTTTTTCTCTGAATTACTTCAGAATTGTACTTAGCAATGACAGTTTTTACCATTTGACATGAAATGACTAACTATCAGACCTCGTGAATCCACGAAAGCAACAAACATGACTACCAGCCGAATGTAAAAGCTTAATCTATTCAGAGGTGGGGAACCAGCTCGTTTCTATGACTGATGTGACTGAGTTTTTATCCCAAATACGGAATTATGAACCATTATTCAATCTTCAGTGATAATGTAGTTCAAAAACTTAAATTCTTCGCGATTAAAATGACTAGACTGTTTTTTTGTTTTGGTTACCCTTGTTGTTCCTCTAACAAATAGCCTATGGTACATAAAACCCCTATCACATATAAGTGGACAGAATATTGCATATATTCAACTTTCTTTGAAAATAAACTGATCACATTATTGGCGAATGGATGTAGATTTCACCAATATATAATGTGTTTATACAGTTGCAAATGGAGAGACAGCAGCACGAAAAGTCCAACTACTTTCCGACCGTCCCTCGTATTTTAGACATCATTTATTTCCTTAATGTCATGTTTCCTTATTTTGAAAAATGAAGAAAAATATAAACATCATAAAAAAATGAAAGGGTACTGTTCTTCATAGGCATCTTTTTATGAAAACGGCTTATCTAATGCAAACGTATATCATTGAAAAGTTATTTACCCATGTAGAATAACCAACAATACATGATTTTTAAATCTGTTTTAATATCCGCAAAAAATCAAGTCTAAAACGGTAAAAATCGATAAAGGGTGTTCAGATGTAAAGGGTGTTTTATTATCTCAGCTGTTTGCTGAAAATCAACCTTGATTCCACATGTCTGTGTGGCAATGAGTTAAAAACCTTTAGTACATACGATTGGGGAAACTGTTGTCATTCAAAGATGCTAAATCGTTCATTTTGTTAAAAATGTATAGGCGAAATTTATATGAGCCAGAATCTGGAAAAGTGTCTCTTAAGGCTTTTAAGCCCAACATGGTTCCAGATCAGCCTGTGTATACACGCAGTCTGATCAGGAACCATGTTGTTCTTCAATAGGTTCTTCATTGTCTGTAGCAACCATATTAGAATAACATGGATCCAGGTCAGACTGCACCAAGACACAGCCTGATCTTGAAACATGGCTTTCTTAAATGCTATAAGAGACGTTTTTTCCAGACCCCTGTTCATGTATATCATTTCAACTTGCAGGTATAGGCAATGCAATGACAGGTATCGCCTTTGCAGTTGCCCTCGGATACTATGTAGAAAAGCACCGAGATTTCTTTGTATCAATGTCAGCGTCAGCAATAGGAGCTGGAATGTTTGTTGCAACACCACTAGCCTTGTTTCTTATCGACAAATATGGTATCAGCGGAACATATATGATATTCAGTGCGATGGTGCTTCATGTTTGTGTGTTGGGCATAATTTGTAAGCCATCCGACATAGAAAACGAACTGATTCAAAGTAGAACAAATATTCGGACTTTATCACGGTCATGTGATGAAACTGCAAATACCCTCCCTACAGTGTCTAAACTAACAGAAGAAAATGGGGCGAGTGATGAAACGGATTCAAAGTGTATCAAACGGCGAACTGTGGTCAGTGCGGAACTTTGCTTGTTCCTTACCGGAACATTCTGTTGGAACTTTGTGTTGTCTATTGTACAGCTTCACCTACCATATTATCTGAAGAATTCTGGTAATACGAACAGCTTTATATCAGTTATCATGGCGTGTTTTAGCGTCAGCAATGCCGTCGGTCGTCTATTGTCGGCATTTACAGTCATGAAAGACAACTCTGATGGTTTGATAGTTTATGTGGTATCGATGATTGCACTTGGTGTAGGCACGCTGACATTTCCATGGTATAGCGGACTGTATGTTGGACCATACATATTTGGTGTATTAAGCGGCTTTCTGACTGGAACCCCGAATGGTGTGATGCCATCCATAACCCTGAAGATTGTGGGACTACATAACTTGTCGACGGGATATGCTGTAGGGTGCTTCTGTAGTGGAATCGGGATTTTAGTTGGTCCAATTATTGCAAGTATGACTCAAACTCATTATTTCTTTAAATTATACGTGTTCCCGGTTTCCACAAAATCTAAAGCGGTTGATATCGTTTCGATTTGCAATTAAATCTATTTAGTCAAATGCAATTTTCGTGATTCAAATAGGAAATGTATATATTGATTTTAATAGAATGTAAGTGGAAGATCCAAACTTTTAACTACAGATTGAAACGTTTGAATTCCGAGTTTTTAATATCGTACATACAATATATAATTAATATGTCCTTTCTTTATTGTAGGTGCCTTATTTGACTGTTCGGGGGCGTATTTCACAACTTTTATATTAAGTGGTGAGTACTTGTATTATTTGTCTTCTTTAAATTTAAGTTTGACTGACGCCTATTTGACTGTCGAAGAAGAAGTAATGTTTAGTTCCAAGTCAGATGTTCCATGTTCGTAAAGTATTGATTATATTAACGATTCAGTAACACCAAGTCATAGATTGACGCAATTAGTAGAACTTACAAGTCTGTTGGGATGCATCTTTTTAAAGCATCCTTCACAATAATAAAAAGATCAATTCCTTTTGAAGAACGAGGAGCATTTTTTTCTATTATCATCAGGCCTGATTATGATGAGCGGCACCAGAAACTGTATTCACAAACGTATCAAAATGGTGCGTCTTACAATAAATAACACAATAAGCAATCCGATTAGACATGAAATATATTTCGACAATTCTGATTGACTCTTGTGCAACTTTAGAATAAAACCAGAATTTAGACTAATTGGTGAATCATATGCCCGGAAATCATAAGCTTGTCCTTTGCCATTAAAGACTAAGTTGATAACGGTATGAACTTATCCTTTAATGTCACCCGAGACCAACGCGGATTTAGATACATTTATGCGCAGTCTATTAGAATAGGTGACTTTTCTTTTAACGTCTACATTACCTGTAGCAACTTGAAAATCATACACACAGAACAGACTGAGTGTATAGTCCAGTCACGATATTATGGCACATGTTCACAAATGTAGCCTATTTAATGAGAGGGAAAAGCGTTCTTAACTTTGCACGCTTTGGTTGAAATCTTGAAGATACGAGGCACCTGAAGATTCTAACCTCTGTATTCAAAATTTGTGTAATTCGAAATTCGGCATTGTTCTAACAAACTTGCTCTGAATGTATAATTATATTTAAAAGAATACATCAATGATTCTATTTCAGGCTGCGTTGCGTTCGTCGGGAGTATTTGTTCGTTGAGTGCTAAGATTCTACAACGATCGAGAACCGTAACAGCAAGCAAATGACAATAACATTTATATTTGTGTTATATTTTGTGCAGTGATAAACCAATTTTAGCTATTGTGGTCACTCACCGTACCGTCCGTCCGCCATTTAATGTCAAAACATGTAACGCAACAAGAAATAAGACTAGCGACTATAACATCATGGATGATGTGGTTGTATCTTTGATCGGAATGGACAGTCTTGATTTATGTGCCCCTTACTTTGTTTTGGCTGTAAGAACCACAAATATTTTTAAAACCAGGCAAGACAAGAGAGTAAACGTTTTGGCCACAATTGTGGTTATCGCAGGTCTTTTTAGCTCAACTGAGCACGAAGTGCTCATCTTGAGGGAGCTATTGTGATCTATCAATGTCCGGCGTCCGTTTGTCCGTCTGCCCGTCTGTCCGTCACGGCGTCAACAATTTCTTTAAACAACATCGCCTCCTAAACTACTGGATCAAAATCAACCAAACTTTGCAAAAAAGTTCCTTGGGTGGTCCCTTATAAACAGATGCTAAAAGAATTGAAATCCATGACAAAACCCGGTTGCCGTGGTATCTGAAAATGGGAATTTCCACAAAAGCTCAAGAACTTCTTTAAACGACGTCTCCTGATTCTATTCTAGTCATATATCGTGTACTGAATGAAAATCTTGTCTGTGACTATCACATATATTCATAATTACTTCATAATATTGTCGGTTTAAACATTTTACTGTACATAATTGATATGTTATGTAAATGCACTAGCGATTTGGCATTGGCATTCTTTTAGTCTTAAAATACCATTATTTTATTCGTACGTGTTATGTCCTTTCAGAGTTTGGAATAATGTGACACACTATTTCCGATAAGTTTCCATATTTCCGTTAATATAATCTGCGCGGGATCACGTTATGATCGTACACATTTACCACCACACGATCTAGTGTTTCCACTGTCGAATGAATCAACTCGATCAAGCGATCGAATACAAATCGAGCTCAGTTTGCAAGGGTTATCGGGAATGGTCGGGGTGATCGAAATTGATCTGCATCGCTCGGGCTTCGTACTCGATATTTTTGAATATGCAAAAATACTTGAATTCGATCGAGTACAAAATGCTCGAGAAGCGAACTCACGTGTACTGATCGGGTAGAAGATCGACCTTATCGAGAATCATTCGTATCTTGAGATAGTTAACCGACCTACACCGAACGTGCACTCGATTACCTCTACTTGTACTCGAGCGATTTCCGAACACACACCGATCAAGTTGACTTCTGCTTCATCTGTTCATCCGATCGAATCGGGAGTAAAGATCGGATCCAATCGATTTTAGATCGAGAAGAAGTCATTTGGTCGGGTTTGATCGAGGGAATATAAGCGATCCAGTAGATCGAGTTTAGCCACTGCAGTTTTAAGCACTCGATTACCTCGACTTGTACGAGTAATTCCTGAACGCATCCCGATCAACTCGACTTCTGCTCCATCTGTTCATCCAATCAAATCCCGGTTAAAGATACCTACCCGATCTCACGCAATCTTTACACGATTCATTGTCGATCTGCTACGCGATTTTTTACTTCCCAATGAGTTTTCTACTCGATTGCTACACGGAGTTTTTTTTTTTTTTGACGTGTCAAATGAAATTGGCAAGATTACCGATCGATGCAGACCAAACTCGATCAACTCGACTAACCCCGATCACCCATGCCAAGCGATCTCGATCGGTACTCGATCACTTGATCGGGCTTGATCGAGTTGACTTGATCGACAGTGGGAAGCTAGCATAAATTACCTTCCTTTATCTCCTATTTATTATGATGTCAAGAGCCTCCTCAATTTCTTCATCACTTTTCTCAACTTTCTCAGCTTTAAGATAAGGAACATACATGTAGGAAATATCTATAAAAAAGAATAAGAAATTTGAAAGTATCGAGGGTACTTTGGCGGGTATTTTGATGTTGGGAAGTTTTTGCATACCTTACATTTGTAATTCAAGTTTTTAATGGAAAATCTAATTGGTAATTCGTCGTTTTACAACGAAACACTCGTAACTGCAGCTTAAAACAAGTTGCAGTTACGAGGTTTTCGTTTAAAGCGACGAATTGCAAGAACATGAAGTGTCGAATGGGACTGGTTTTAGATAGTAGTTCATGTAAGTTAAATGAATGGACTAAGCAGAATGTAATAAAAGTTATGAATCTAGAACAAGTAATCTTCAACAAAATCTGCTGAATAATCACTCCTCCCCTAGCCAAACGGCGAAAGATAAGGTGGCCCTATTTGACAGCTGCTGATAACAAATTGGTGTTTATAAAGGTAGAATTATGGATAACTGATCATTTTGCATCCGGAACAGACAATATTGGAGCAAAAGGAGCAAAACATGCTGAATGTCAGTATTTTCTCCTTTCGCCCCAATATTTTTGAAAGTCTTCTCTATGAGGGACCTCAAAGCCAGGTCTTGATTGGGAAAAGGTTAAATGCATGTGCGCTTTGTTAAATGTACCGTGTGTACAAAAGTCTTTGTCTTAGACAAGGGCAGAACACATTTAGAGTTACAATCAATTCACCTCGTGTCATTGAACGTTATTTTTACTCCCAAAGACATTGAATCAATGCAGACCCAAAGTTTAAGATTTTGCAAACGACAAACCAAGAAGAAAATACAATGTGAATTATTTGTGGAATCCTTTTTCCTTTTTTTCAAAATTTTATCCCAACTGACCTGAAAACGAAATGATAACAACTGCGGACAAATTAGCTTTCTTATTTATGAGTTAAATTTCAAAAGGTTTGCTGCATGTACCCTGTCTTACAAAGCTCTTTCCTCAGACGTTTTTGACTGTGTTTACACTCTAGCATCTACAAATATTGAGACAACAAGACTACCTTGAATGTGACTATAACATCTAGGATGTGCTTTTTTCTGATCTTAGTCTTGCTTGAAACTCTAGAGTTATATTCTCTTGAATTTGACAAAATGGTCATTTTTGACTTTGTTATTTCAAATATTTAACACTCAAATTGAAAATCGGACAAATTGTGGGTTATTGTAAGACCTCTTTTCACTGTTAAAAGCCTCACTTTTGAGAAATTTGACTAACCAATTTTCCCCTTGTGTCAGTAGTTCAGGTAGGCGATTTAGAACCATTATGGTGCTCTTGTCTTAAATTGTGTCAACTTTTAGCCAACCCACATCTTGTAATCTTGTTAGTGGAATGGTTTAAATAACAACAAAAAAGAGAGAAAGGATCACAACTTAACCAATTAGCACATAATGACTCTTTTTGACTCCCCACAAGATGATTGCTTTGGAAAACATTGTGGAAAATGAAGAAATTGCTTGTGACAAGCGATTTCTTCTTTTCCCAAAATGTTTTCTACCAAAATGATCAACAAATTTTGAATTTCATTCACTTGAATTTGTCGTCTGCTATGTCTTTGAATTTGGAACACCCTAAATTTTTGTCGTTTGGGAATGGGCAAAAAAAAATTATATAAGCTTATCAAATTAACAATTTCGAATTTTTATGTATTTGCCTATGAGCTATAGTCAAATGGCATCTTTCGTCCATTAATTTCCGTAATCGATTGTTTGTATTTACTACTTACTAAATATTGCGGACCACACACGTATTTTTTATTATGAAATAAAAAAAATAAAACTTATCGGTAAAACAGATTCAAAGTACAAAAAAATGCTCAAAACAGATGACAAGAGGTGTATTTCTTGTAATAAATGGAAAAAAAACAATAAATATAAACAATAAATACACACAATACAAAATGAATGCAGATAGTAGACGACAAGAATCTATAAACCCTACTGCAGATGACAAATGAGTGGACATGTTTGATAAATTGCGGGTTATCCGAAGCGAACAATTGATATGTAGCCAGGGTCTTTCTCATTTTTAACAATCGATTACTTGTATGGATCGGAAGTTGGGTCAGGTCATAAAGAAACAAAATGCCTATAGTGATTTCATGAAAAGTCTGGCTAATCGGTCCATTGACATTGGTCCCGAAGAAATGACCTTTTCATCAGGGGTATTGCCGAGAATCGGGTAGAGAACTGTTTCGATTTTGTGCGAGACTTTCCAGGAAATCGTCTGGGAATTGACCCTTGCAACATAATATACTGAGAGGCAAAAGAAAGTATACACTTTTTGTTTGTCAATATCTCTCTTAATTTCCATCATATCGACTCAAAATTTTGCACTTTTTATTCCTACCTATAAACCAATAATACAGTGTTGATAATTTTTACCTGAAATTGCTCGACTACCTACACTATGCTACATGTCGATTTTGCTAACTTTGCACGTGCGACTTAGTGGAGCATCAAATGTTGCCGTTAAACCGTGTATGATGTCTTTATTCTTTACCACAAAAAATCACAACGTTAAATTTTCTCTAACATTATAACCAAATTCTCGGTGGCTGGTAGAAATCGACAAATAGGCCACTTTTTTGCATTAAGGCCCATTTTCCTATGACGCAGCATGGTATGAAAAAAATTTGATACTATATACACTTAGTCAGGTGTCTAGAAACATTCTTCGTAAATTTTTATCAAAATCCGTCAATAAATTAAGAAGGAATTATGTCAGGTAGGTTGTTTTCATCAAGCCCCCTTTTGCCATGACGCATCTTAATAGGGAAAAATAACAATGTACGCATAGTCTTAGGTGATTCGAAATTTTCTGTAAAAATTTTATCAAAATCCGCTAATAAATGTAGGGTTTGTGTCACTGTCGATACTTGCATTATTTAATCGATTATATCCCCTTTTCGGTGACGCGGTTTGCTATTAAAAGACCTTCGCAACGGAAGGACGAACAGAAACACGGATAGGCGGAGAAGGTAACATCAATAAACGGCCACCTTTGGAGGCGATTAAAAGTCGTACATACTATTATGAATCGTGTATGCAGAAAACGTGGAATAACTAGGGTGTATACTTATTTTTGCCTCTCAGTATATATGTAGCTAGGACACACAGGCTTGGCAAATTGAAAGGTATGAAAACCATGAATTGAATATACTGTTTGATGAACTTAAGGTACCCTTCACACAATATGAATAGTATAAAGCAATATGTCAACTGAAAAATAATAAGTCATCTGGTCAAGATATGTACATCAACGAAGTATTCATAAATGGTAAAAATGAACTTGCTCCGAGATTTATTAACTAATTAACAAAATTTTGCAAGTAAATCTAGGCTACTTTCCCAATTCATGGTCAGAGGGACTTGTGGTCCCATTGCATAAAAAGGAAGTTTAAATGGTGTAAACAATTCAAAGAAATCACTTTACATAGTTCATTACCCTAGGTAAACTTTTTACTCGTAAGACCTGGGTAATGGGCTATGTGGCAAGTTGGGACGAAACCTGTATGGTGCGAATAGACAATTTCAAGGGAAGTAATTTTCACGGCACTCAAATTTTGAATTATTGCCTTTTGTTGGGGTTTTGTCTACTCTTCATACAATTGTGAAACATTTTAACAAAATTAATATTGTTAGAATATTCCCTGGAAATCTGAAGCATTTTCTTTCGCCAAAATACTACTGGAACTCACCAAATATGTATAGTTCATAGAGTAGCGATATTAAAAAAAGTAATGGTAAAAATAGCCACATTGTTTAGATCATACACTGGTTTGACTGCACTACGTAAAGGAATAGCCCTTTGAATTTTTTAAGAGGAAAATGTTGAAACACACTTCTATTGTAATCTACATATCTTGAAATAATATACTTAGTATATTTAAAAACGCAGATTTTTGAAAGCCTTGTATCAAGATGTTATAAGATGTTATGAGAAATGGAAATAATTGTTCTAAATCTCCCATAAGTTTTGAATAGTGAATAGTAAAGATAGAGTTAGTTAATCTGGAACATTTTACGGGGCCGTAGCTAAAGCGTTAAACACGTTGTCGCTGCATAAAGTTGGTGCACGTGAAACTCGAGTTCAAGTTTAACATGTTTATTAAGGTTGTCTAAAGGGACATTATAAAAACAAGTTTCATGGAAAGAATCTCAATTCTATCAGTATGAATCGTCTTCTTGAAAATGTGAGGAAACAAGCTTCTGGAACCCATGTGTTTGGTTCTTCAAACTCGGGCATTGGACGACGTATAGGTGCCATAATTCAACAATACCACGACTAGTGACACCATGGCTAGGCCACATACTGTGGTTACACACTACTGGCCTGATATGTACCCTATAGAATAAGCTTAGAATGCCATGAAGAGACTAGTGTTTTCAGGTAACCCACCTCCCAAACCGTTGCAACAACTTCGTATTGCTGTTACACAAGAGCGGAACAAAATCCCACAATATGTTTCATTGCGAGAAACGTTCTCAGTATGGGACGAAACTTCCAGGTTTTATTCAAGCTTTGGGTGGGCACACTCGTTATTAATTGGTTTGACCCTTCTGAATTTACATTAATCAAAGTTTTGCCCGATGTGTATCTAAAACATTTTTTATGTTTTGAATTTGATGGAATTAGATAAATGAATGAAAATGAATTCGCATTACATAGCATTTGCTTGTTATTTCCATCCTATCAGCGAACGAAGTGTCTCTGCGGAATTAAGTGTACCGAGTATAGATTTCATTCAAAGACATGAATATATTTTGTCATCTGAAACTTATTGCAATTAAACTAGTCCATAATTTCGATCTACCTGTAATTTGTATAATAATAATAATGTATAGTATGTTATGGGTCCGCCATATTCTAATAATCATTATGTAATTTGTGTTCCACATGGGTCACCGACCTTCTGTATTATCTATATACATTTGATTATTATATTATATGAATTAAACATACATAATGACTAAAATGACAGCCGGAGTGACACAGTGGTTAGCACACTCGACTTGTAGAAACTTTTGGATATTAAGTAAATATGTTGTTTACTTGTTTACATGTATATTTTTTGAACTGAATATCTGATAAACATGTTGTTTATTTATCATTTAAATTGTGGAAACTTCTAGAGTGATGTATTGGACAGATTACAACATTCTTAATTTTCTGGCATATTCTATATTACATAAAGAGAATAGTCTAGAAAAAACAATACATTATTAAATAAGTGATATTCTGTTGTTTTCTCAAGCTTTCTGGAATGTTCCCTAGTAGCACATATATATATGGATTATGGAAGATAAGATCGCTCAGTGTCACTTAATTTAACTAATTCATTCAAAATTGTCAGACTAAAAGGGGCTTACTAAATTACTGTTAGCGTGTTTAACTCTTGTACAGGTGCAACTATTCATTGTGGACTATAAACTGGAATTAACTTAAGGATTCTTGAATTTACATACAATTAAGGCAGTGCATCTTTTATCACATTTTAAAACAAAACTTTGTAATTATTGTTAATAAATATTGCTGTAAAGTTTGTTGCTATCTTCTTAATTCTTGTTACCCTTGGGTCGTAACAATATATCTACATTCTAATTGCTAAATATCATCCGTGGAAATCCTAGGACCTTCCATAAGCCACATCGAATCATAGGACTATTGAATTAACACTGCATTAACATTGTACAAGCACCGACATTGCATTTTTGCGCAGCTTTTTTGTTCGTCATTTGTAACGAAATGCAGTTAGACAGCGACCATCTGATTTGACGATTTACTGTGACTTTCCATATTGGTTTTCCGAGGCTTATTAATCTTTGTACCATCAAATTGTCCAAGGGGTCATTGTACGTAACGTTTGCGGAGACTCTTGGAATTTACATCGTTCGTGTATAGTTCAGAAGTTGGTTTTGTAAAGTTCGCAACTAACTAGGATAATTTCCTTTTCGACGGCTAATTTTATTTATTTATTTATTTTTTTTTTTTTTGAGCGTCTCATAAATATATTGCTGAAGTATGGTTATTACACAATTATGCAAATGTCATTGGTTATTTTTATCAGAGCACGGTACCAGTTCTAACTTGAATTTCCTTGTTGACTGTGTCCGAATAACATTTTTACCTGCCGTGCTAACCATGCTTTTACCTCGAGCACTAATACCTATTATGATCGTTACTTTAGAAAGTGTATTTTTCACTTTCGTCTTTATGCAGACCAAAGTGAGTCCTATGATTTATTAATCTATTCGGTTATTTTTTGAAGCGTTGCATTTTCGTGTTTGCACAGAACTGTCATTCAATATTGGCTAAAAAAAGAATGAATAGGTAAGTTTCCTTTTTTTTGCTTAAACCAGGTTGGTTATTTGTTGTGCCAGGTTTAATGTCCGACTTACGGTCAGGTTAACGGGGTGTTCCTTATTTATTTATATAATTGTAAAATAGCGAAAATCAGCAATATTACATCATTCTTTTCGTAATTTTGACATGTACTTGTAAAGATAAGTCACGTGGCGAACATTCAGGTGATAGCGACTGATTTGGAGACACAAATAGTTTGCGGTACACCAACTATGTCCATACAACTGAGTAGGTAAACGGACATAACTAAAATGGACATAATTAACTTATTTTGTGTGGTAAATCACGCGACTAATAGGCCAGTCAGTCTACCCAGATATGGGGGTCAACCTAGAACTAATTGCAAAAGTTTTGAAAGAATGTTTTTCTGTTACCTTAGGGTATGTACAAGTATCAGAAAAAAGTCCCGAACTTTTGCAGTTGCAGTTATTGAGAATTTCACTCCCGAATGAGAGTGGTGTACAGGATTTCTAAATAATATGAAAATGGATGTATGAGATTGATAATAAACATTTATTACAATAATCAAGTTTTTGTTCATTGTATTGTAATACATAATGATAAACTAAGTAAAAACACATACTTTCAATCAATTTAAATGTTTTTTAGCATTAAACATTGCTTAAAAGTACCGAAATTGCATGTGAAATTACCCCACCCACTAATGTTAACCCAGACAAGTACTGTCGCATGTCCATAACTAATTGCAAAAGTTTTAAAAGATTGTTTTTCTGTTACCTTAGGGTATGTACAAGTAGCAGAAAAAAGTCCCGAACTTTTGCAATTGCAGTTATTGAAAATTTCACCCCCGAATGAGAGTGGTATGCAGGATTTCTAAATAATGTGAAAATGGCTGTATGAGATTATTAATAAACATTTGTTACAATAATCAAGTTTGTGTTCATTTTATTGTAATTCATACTGATAAACTAAGTAAAACACATACTTATAATCAATTTAAATGTTTTTTAGCATTAAACATTGATTAAAAGTACCAAAATTGCATGTGAAATTACCCCACCCACTAATTCTAACCCCGATAAGTACTACAACATTTCCATAACTAATTGCAAAAGTTTTGAAAGAATGTTTTTCTGTTACCTTAGGGTATGTACAAGTATCAGAAAAAAGTCCCAAACTTTTGCAGTTGCAGTTATTGAGAATTTCACTCCCGAATGAGAGTGGTATACAGGATTTCTAAATAATATGAAAATGGATGTATGAGATTGTTAATAAACATTTGTTACAATAATCAAGTTTGTGTTTATAGTATCGTACTACATAATGATAAACTAAGTAAAAAACATATACTTATAATTAGGGATGGGAACGAGTACTCGATTAATCGAGTACTCGATCGAACGTCCGAGTATCGATTACCAATATCACTAATCGAGTAATCGGAAAGAAAAAAATAACATCAGCAGAAAAATGAAAACTCAAAATTGTTGAAAATATCGATCGCTCTTTTCCAACACTGTACCGTGCAAAGGGTAGAATATGTATAACACCTGGTCGTCCGCCGATTATCTAATCCCTCGATTTTGTCCAAATTTGCAATCAAGTGCCAACAGTTATTGTTCTCGCTGTCAAAAAATGTCATAAATTTTCACACCTTCGCCGCTCCTTACTCTGATTTTGGGCGATGCAATTTAATTGGAGTTCCGTAAGATTTACCTTAGAGTTGATTGGTTAATGCAATATTCGATCAACCGATTATTAGATTATTGTTAAGATTTCCTCATATTGTCATTTGTTGCTCGAAACAAAGTCTATAGTGACTTGTGTATATCTCACAAAATGCGTTAATATTACGAACGCTTTTGAGATAAATTACAACGACAAACTTGCGGATTTTTTTTATTGTCATGAGTTTAATGGAAATATTTTGGCACTTTCTGTAATTCTCACCACATATCTAACAATTTTCCATTTTCCTCAAATAAAGTACAGACCAAATGTCATCTAACGAGATATTTATACCGAAGATATGCTGCATAAATCACGTTTATGAAGATGTTGGAAAACACCGATGCTATAACCAAAAGACGATGTTTCTTTCCGAGTACTCGAGTACTCGATCGGAAGGGTGACCGAGTACTCGATTAGTAAAATTGGTACTCGTTACCATCCCTACTTATAATCAATGTAAATGAATTTTAGCATTAAACTTTGATTTTGAGTACCGAAATTGCATGCGAAATGTCCCCACCCACTTATGTTAACCCAGACAAGTGCTACCACATGTCCATGATTTAACGCATGTCATTTCTTCATGTCGCATTTACTAAACAAACCTTGTTTTGACGCCCCTGATACAATGAGCTTGGAAAAAACATTGAGACAAAAGAACAAATCCTGGTTTTAGGTAATCGAATTGTATGTGAAATTACCCCACCCACTAATGTTAACCCAGACAAGTACTACCACATGTCCATAATTTAACGGATTGTCAATTCTCAATTATCCCTATTCAAACAAACCTTGTTTTGACGCCCCTGATACAATGGGCTTAGGAAAACATTGAGATAAAAGAAGAAAATGCTGGTAACAAGTATTTTTTTCCTTTTGCCTCAATATTTTATATACGCAAATCCTCTCTTTATCAGCACCATTTCGTTTGCTATTAAAACCGCTTGCATATCGGAGCACCTTAATAGTTTGCCGTTTTGGAACAGGTTAATTATCTTTTTCTGGGTTATACAAGATGTTGCAGGCGAAGACATTTTCAACTGAATGGATTTTTATATATTTATGATCTTTTTGGGTAGAATACATTGTGGGAAGTGAAGGTAATGCTCATCGAAAACAATTCATTCATTTACCACGAAGTTTTCATAACCTTTAAGAAATGGGCTGGGGGGGGGGGGAGAGTCATTACATGGGAATGGTTTACATTAATAATTAAAGATTGCACTTTATGTGACGTCATTCGATAAAGCGCCCCATAGTTTGACATTATGGTATTTCTCGAAGATCTTGAACATGACCTAAATTGGACTTGGTTTAGGTTGTGCAAGTGAAAGTGATACAAAAAAGGATCAATAAGTCTGTGTCTTCGCCAATTACAGTGGGTTTTGTTCTGCTAATTCAATGGCAGTATGCACAATCATGGTATCTGCATCTCTGTGGGCGTGTAGCACATCGATGTCTTCACTTGTAAGGTATTCACTTAACATGTCAAACTTCTGATTATTCCCCTGCTTGTTTAGTAAAACACCTTTGGTCGCAGCGTTATCAGAATCATCAGCAGTCACCCTACTTTCAATACTCCTATGTTTAGTTTCTGATAAATTAAATGCGTTTCTTTCTCGAAGAAATGACAAAATAGTCTTCATATCTCTAGAATCTCTGTGAACTCTTGCTGTTGCAGTTTCTTTATGCTGATTACTGGTGTTATACCATGATTACCATTTCCATGAAATGTGCCATATCCATCAAATGTTTCGGTGTCGTGATCCACATTGCTTGCAACAAACTGTAAAAAGGGATGTTTGTTTCCTGATAAGGAATGTGGGTAGATAAGGCTGCAGCAGCATTTGATTAATAAGTTTGCACTTCGCAGTATGACTGTATGGACAACAAAATTTGAAGCTATTGAGATGATCGACCAAGAATCTTGAACCAAAGTGATGATAGAGTTGAACACAAAGACCGAGTTGGAGTGGAGCAATGACACTTCTTGGACGTCATGACTGAATGATGCGTTGACCAATGTACACGACCCTAATATCCTTTTCCTTATCTAATAATATGGCATGGTCGACTTCTTACATCGTCTGCCTACTGGAAACCCCTTTGAATACAATAATTTACAATTGCGTTCTGAAATTCTAAACTTCTAACAGGATATACATGTAAATCAAAAGATCTTTTTGTGTTAGATACCACATTCGGCTAATATTCCACAAAACAAACAACGTAATATAAAATCAAAGTAAAGTACTGCAAAATTTATCTCATGTTCATCATTTGAATTTTCTATACAGCATTTCTCAGAGGATGGCTAAGTAAAGTTCTTATCACATGAACTGCGAACAAAGACTCCCGGGTGTATTTCAATATCGAATGAATGATTTTCGCCAGCAGAATGAATTCCTTTGCATCTCTTTTCTCAAACTCGAGCAGAAGGGCTGATGTCGTTTATTGGTTCTTCGCAATGTGGACATGTCAAACAGGAACTCTTCTCCATACAGGGATTCATCTGAAATAGAAAATCCGTGGAATACATAATAGAAGCTTGCATGAACAAATATGTATACTAGTGAATAGTGTATAAACTGTATATATGCATTGTTATTAAATAAAGATTCTTTTGATCTTAATCCAGCTAAAGAAAATATCTATTGTGCTCAAATTTTCATTTTGATATTGATAATACTTTGTTCTTGAAATGCAATGATTTCTCTATATGTTTACCTTTTATCAATTTAAACATGATTTATTTACCTTGATATTTTATAGTTTACATTGACTAGATAGTAAATGTTCTTTTCTCATCTCTATTGGGGGTATGTGGGACTGAATAATGGTACTGAAAAGAAAATGGTATTATCAATAATAATTGCAGAATGGCACAGATGAGGTAAATAGTGAATATATCTAGCGTCATTTTCTATCCCATATGTTTTTAACAACAAAACAACTTACTTTGCATAGTGAAAAGACAAGTAGTACTAATCATAATGTAAAGAGTTTGAAATTATTTTTTAGGGTGTATAACAACAAACAACGATGAAAGCCCTTCAAATACCAGGATTCGTTTGCCAGGTGTCAAGATAAAATTAAGTACAGTCAAATATCTTTATGTCGAACGTCCCTTAGCCGAAGTTCTCCCTACGTCGAAGTAATTTTCAAGTCCCGATTATTTTACTCTTTATTTCTATATATTTCAACCTCTATATGTCGTTTTCTCTTGCACGAACTTCCTCCTTACGTCGAACCAATTTCGAAGTCCAATCACCTCTATTAGCACACATTCACACCTCTGTACGACGAACCTCGCACTTACATGATGACAACTGCAATCAAGCCAGTTTTTCACACGTTTCGACCCGTCAACTCGAACAATCAACACAAGTGTTAACCTTTATCGATTATCGAATATTGACTTTTGCCTGATTGTGTTTGATTGTTTCATTAATTTGTTTGTATTACTTTTGAGGACGTCATAATTGGGTGATTTAATGATTCGAAATAAAAAGGCTCGGAAAATTGTATACAGCGTTGCATTTGTAATTTACAATGAAAACAGAAGCATCTAATGCTTATTCTATGCCGGACTTGTTTGGTGAAAGACCCGGTCAACCGGGGGTGGGGGGTGTAGGCAGCGAATCCAACTGACATGACGTACCGATAATTTTAATCGATGATGACCGCTTGTCTCCAAAATATCTCTTCGTCGAACATTCTATACGTCGAAGTTTTTTCGTAGGTCCCACGATGTTCGACATAGAGAGATTTGACTGTATGTTTAATGGTACAAATATAAAAACAGTTGAATACCTTATAAATTATATGTTTTATTGTTGTTCCACTGTGTCAGTGTCATTCTGTCTATGTTTGCTCAAGAATGGGGAAAAAGGCTTGATTATGTCCTGAAAGGAAATGAAACTGTAAAATCAGTAGTACTACCTTAATTCATTATCAGTCTTCAATTCAGCAGAAATGGGTGTTTAAAAAGAATTAGTCTTCAAAATAAGATTCAATATACGCTTCCGCTGTTTTAAGCTTTTTTATTACATTCAATTATCCACAAACACTGTGCTTTGCGCACTTAGTAGAAATAAAAAAATATGTTAGGAATTCAAAATGATTTTCAATGATATAAAACAAGAAAACTTGATGACAATCTTTCAAATACCAGAACTTGTCTTAGAATGGTCACTACGAGATAAAATGTCTTTATCTAAACAAACATGTACAGTAACACACCTTTTTTTTATCAAAGATACGTTTCTGTTTGTCAGAACAAGTAGGACATTGGACCTGCAAAATGTGAAAAAAAGAAGTACAGCTAGATACATGAAATTAAAAAGACTCTTAGTGTTTAGATAAACGATTGTTTTAATGTAATCAGATTCAAAATTATGTCCCATATGTGCTTCCGTAGTTTAAAAAAAAACGAAACGGGGACACTTCTACAGTTTTCGCGATTGATTTTTTTTACACAAAATAGACTAATAAAATGACATTTTTTCACGAAATAACGTATATGATTTAGGTTTTGTCATTTTGTAAATTGTTGATTATTGTTTATTTCATGAAATCTGAAATGACGGGAATGTGCAAGCGTCGATATTGTTGATATAATTTTAAAGCGTTTTTGCATAAATTAGACGCCACAAGTTCGATTCATATATTCCAATGTCTATACTAGATCTATATTTTCAATGGGAACTCATAAAACTTACCTTAAACCGTCAAGTGATCTGCAATGTAGCGTATTTATAGTCGTTTGTGCAAACCTCGCGGTACTTTAAACCTCGCGGTAATCACAAAATTTACCATGGGGCAAAACTGTGCTATCGACGATAATTATCCTGATGAGCGTTGATTAGCCTGATCTCAATCTTGACAGCCGACACCAACTAGATGAAAAAAAATAACTAATTTGGTTACCAAAACACATTTTCAGCTACGATACAAAGAAACTGACCTTTTCCGAAATTTGCTCATCCCCTGATATGAAATGGCCGGTGAAATAAATGCACAAAGTGCAGGATTTTTGCTGAATTTTGTGCACTTCAGTTGAGAGTTTAACGGTCGTGATTAACGTGTTTTGTAAAAGATCCGCCAAACTCGTTTGTTTTTAAAGTTTTATTTGCTTTTATAGGCCCGGTACTTGGATTAAGAAACTTTGATTCTCGAGAAAATACAGATCAGCAATTTCCGTAAATCTCCACGAAGAGACGCCATACCATGGCTTGACTCCGCCCCAAATCTACAACATGAGGTTTCTGACACGGATAAAGTGTGCGACTTTTCTGTCATAAAGCGAAGTCTCCGTTTTTATCCAATTCTCGATCGCCAAATGTATACAGAAAAACTTAATCCGTTCTTTTTTTTATTCCTTCACTCACTAAAGAAATTTGAAAAAAAAAATTAACATTTACTAAGGACAAATTCCGTTTTGTCAGTATCAAATCGATTTATATGCGTTAGGAAATTCGCTTCTATGACAGAAAAGTCACACATCAAACAGTGTCAGATATCTCAGGCTTTCCGGGAAATCACCAATGACTACTCGTTTTGCCCCGCCATGGCGTCATAATTGTGCCGCCATTACGTCATAATTTCAATTACCGTTGTTTGAAACTTAATGTTTGAAAATTGTAAGAACTTTGATATTTGGTTATTAGAAAGTTTTTTTGTCGACCCAATAGTGTAATTTTGCCAATCAGCGGACACTTTAAGTTAGGTTGTGTTCTATTGGCTGTTCCGAGCGTGCAAGATACGATCCATCACATGCAAAAGTCTTGTAGACTGAGACCAGTTCCTCCTTTGTTAACATACAGGTAAAAATGTAAGCATATCTCATGATATCATGACTTGACTTGACTTTAAATGTAACCGATCATCATGGACAAACATTAATTAAATAAACTACACACACCGGTGACCTTTATTTTGCACATGTAAGCTAAAGCAATATTTCTGGTTATGTGTCGATATTAAAATTCAAAGCTAATTAAAAAGGAGAAAACAAAATTTCATCACATTTCATATATTTTCATATATGCATTCTTTCGTTTGTTGTCTAGAATTAAATAAATGCAAATTGTAAAATGCCTAATAACAGTGACATATTTGGATATTAGTATACAGTTCGTTTCATTTACTCAAATAAGAGTTTTCCTAATATATTTGTAGGTTTATAGAAATCGTACGTTGGATACGAAAGTCAAGATGGCCGGTCATTCAAATGGCGGCAATCTACATTGGACTGTGTCTTGTGGCGACCTATATCTATGCTGGTGGTATTTTCTATGTGGAATTATTGGACAAGTATAAGGAAGGAGAAGTGAAGACCAATCTCGTTGGGACATTAAACACGGCGTCAACGAGCCTGTTTGGTAAGTGGGATGTTCGTCTTGATCAGCTTATGTTGGTAAATTACCCATACTAACTTTGTAATATTGAGCGTTGATGTCAATTCGTCGGTTTAGAATATTGCTTGTGTATTTGAGTTTTGAGTCGAGAAATATATTAAAGATGGTTACTGTCTGTAGATCGGAAGTAAGTTCGTTACAACAAAGAATAAAGTTAACATTGAATTAAACACTTGAACAGGAAAAAAATGAAGTAGCATGAACAAGAACATGAAAGACATACGACAATCCACTTCATTGTTAGATCCAATCCATTCCTCAATCTCTTAAGGGATATTGCTCCAGTTTTTCGGAACACTCGGTCATTATTGTAGAAAAATTAAATGTTTCGTGCCATATATTATTATGTTTCGCTACCATAATTTCGATAATATGAAACATTACAATTTACCTTTTTTGACTGCAAGAGCGATTTTGTTATGCGAAACCGATTTCATCAATATGGAAATCGATGATTTAGAGCAAGACAGTTGTAAGTGTGTAATCTTTACCACTGTTTGGCTTCATTTTTGTCACGTGTAGCTGATAGAAATTGCTGTAATTCACTTATAAATGCGAAAACCTGTACATTTTCTTCTGGAATATATGCCAGGATATATTTCTTAATACAATGAGGGAGTTTTATCAAAGTCTATTTTGTAGAACTTGAAATATATCCAAAAATATGCAAATTTTCACATAGAACACCTCGGCTTCATTTATCTAACTGAACACGCGAGCAAGCTGTATTTACATGTACGCGTTTATAACAGCACATATTTTGGATTTTTTTTTTTCTTATCAAATACATGTATAAGACGTTACTTTAAACCCATTTTAAGGACTAAACAATGATTATACAGCATTTTTAGCATTTCAGTGACCTTTGACAGCTACAAGAAATGGTGCCTTTTCCGCTGTAGGGATATATTCTACGACTGACCATGAAACTTTAACACGGTCGATGACCACCCATTCATTTCATTTTAAAATGGTAATAAGATGTACTTTCAAGAAAAGATATATAGATAAATTCTATTATTAAGAAAAGAAAAAGTAAACTGGAACATTGTCCCTTAATATTGTTTTATCCATTTTGGGTAGATCTACTCTTAGAAAATATTAACAGAAAAGAAGACACTAGTCATACTATTTCTCCCCTTCTCTTTAACATTTTCCAGACTGCATAATTCGATGTTTTATCTTGTAGTGGGATATTACACCACCTGTCTTATGCGACTGTTTTTTTTTCTCCCGAAGCATTTTGCTATAATTTGACCGCGAATTAAACGACTCCCAGCCTTACCCGACATACGACCTTAAAAATGTGCCCAAATTAACCGTAGGCACTGTTATTAGCAACTCTTCCCTGGGGACGTAATTCAAAAGACGGAAACGAAAGGTAACGGTGTTCAAAATCAAATAACGTGAAAAATAAGTTATCGTTAAAAATAATGTTACCGGGTCGAACTTTTTTCTTAGTAGGGATGGTTTTGTAAACGCCGAAATATTTGTTCGATTAAGGATCCCTTGAGTATTGGCAACTACGAATCCGCTAATCAAGTTGGCACAAACAAAGATATGATGGTTTTTTGGTAAATCGCTGTACACATTCTCAAATTCAATTTACGGTTGTGGTTGTTTGAAATGACTGATCTTTTCAACAACTGCGGACAAATTAGCTTTCTTATTTATGAGTTAAATTTCAAAAGGTTTGCTGCATGTACCCTGTCTTACAAAGCTCTTTCCTCAGACGTTTTTGACTGTGTTTACACTCTAGCATCTACAAATATTGAGACAACAAGACTACCTTGAATGTGACTATAACATCTAGGATGTGCTTTTTTCTGATCTTAGTCTTGCTTGAAACTCTAGAGTTATATTCTCTTGAATTTGACAAAATGGTCATTTTTGACTTTGTTATTTCAAATATTTAACACTCAAATTGAAAATCGGACAAATTGTGGGTTATTGTAAGACCTCTTTTCACTGTTAAAAGCCTCACTTTTGAGAAATTTGACTAACCAATTTTCCCCTTGTGTCAGTAGTTCAGGTAGGCGATTTAGAACCATTATGGTGCTCTTGTCTTAAATTGTGTCAACTTTTAGCCAACCCACATCTTGTAATCTTGTTAGTGGAATGGTTTAAATAACAACAAAAAAGAGAGAAAGGATCACAACTTAACCAATTACCACATAATGACTCTTTTTGACTCCCCACAAGATGATTGCTTTGGAAAACATTGTGGAAAATGAAGAAATTGCTTGTGACAAGCGATTTCTTCTTTTCCCAAAATGTTTTCTACCAAAATGATCAACAAATTTTGAATTTCATTCACTTGAATTTGTCGTCTGCTATGTCTTTGAATTTGGAACACCCTAAATTTTTGTCGTTTGGGAATGGGCAAAAAAAAATTATATAAGCTTATCAAATTAACAATTTCGAATTTTTATGTATTTGCCTATGAGCTATAGTCAAATGGCATCTTTCGTCCATTAATTTCCGTAATCGATTGTTTGTATTTACTACTTACTAAATATTGCGGACCACACACGTATTTTTTATTATGAAATAAAAAAAATAAAACTTATCGGTAAAACAGATTCAAAGTACAAAAAAATGCTCAAAACAGATGACAAGAGGTGTATTTCTTGTAATAAATGGAAAAAAAACAATAAATATAAACAATAAATACACACAATACAAAATGAATGCAGATAGTAGACGACAAGAATCTATAAACCCTACTGCAGATGACAAATGAGTGGACATGTTTGATAAATTGCGGGTTATCCGAAGCGAACAATTGATATGTAGCCAGGGTCTTTCTCATTTTTAACAATCGATTACTTGTATGGATCGGAAGTTGGGTCAGGTCATAAAGAAACAAAATGCCTATAGTGATTTCATGAAAAGTCTGGCTAATCGGTCCATTGACATTGGTCCCGAAGAAATGACCTTTTCATCAGGGGTATTGCCGAGAATCGGGTAGAGAACTGTTTCGATTTTGTGCGAGACTTTCCAGGAAATCGTCTGGGAATTGACCCTTGCAACATAATATACTGAGAGGCAAAAGAAAGTATACACTTTTTGTTTGTCAATATCTCTCTTAATTTCCATCATATCGACTCAAAATTTTGCACTTTTTATTCCTACCTATAAACCAATAATACAGTGTTGATAATTTTTACCTGAAATTGCTCGACTACCTACACTATGCTACATGTCGATTTTGCTAACTTTGCACGTGCGACTTAGTGGAGCATCAAATGTTGCCGTTAAACCGTGTATGATGTCTTTATTCTTTACCACAAAAAATCACAACGTTAAATTTTCTCTAACATTATAACCAAATTCTCGGTGGCTGGTAGAAATCGACAAATAGGCCACTTTTTTGCATTAAGGCCCATTTTCCTATGACGCAGCATGGTATGAAAAAAATTTGATACTATATACACTTAGTCAGGTGTCTAGAAACATTCTTCGTAAATTTTTATCAAAATCCGTCAATAAATTAAGAAGGAATTATGTCAGGTAGGTTGTTTTCATCAAGCCCCCTTTTGCCATGACGCATCTTAATAGGGAAAAATAACAATGTACGCATAGTCTTAGGTGATTCGAAATTTTCTGTAAAAATTTTATCAAAATCCGCTAATAAATGTAGGGTTTGTGTCACTGTCGATACTTGCATTATTTAATCGATTATATCCCCTTTTCGGTGACGCGGTTTGCTATTAAAAGACCTTCGCAACGGAAGGACGAACAGAAACACGGATAGGCGGAGAAGGTAACATCAATAAACGGCCACCTTTGGAGGCGATTAAAAGTCGTACATACTATTATGAATCGTGTATGCAGAAAACGTGGAATAACTAGGGTGTATACTTATTTTTGCCTCTCAGTATATATGTAGCTAGGACACACAGGCTTGGCAAATTGAAAGGTATGAAAACCATGAATTGAATATACTGTTTGATGAACTTAAGGTACCCTTCACACAATATGAATAGTATAAAGCAATATGTCAACTGAAAAATAATAAGTCATCTGGTCAAGATATGTACATCAACGAAGTATTCATAAATGGTAAAAATGAACTTGCTCCGAGATTTATTAACTAATTAACAAAATTTTGCAAGTAAATCTAGGCTACTTTCCCAATTCATGGTCAGAGGGACTTGTGGTCCCATTGCATAAAAAGGAAGTTTAAATGGTGTAAACAATTCAAAGAAATCACTTTACATAGTTCATTACCCTAGGTAAACTTTTTACTCGTAAGACCTGGGTAATGGGCTATGTGGCAAGTTGGGACGAAACCTGTATGGTGCGAATAGACAATTTCAAGGGAAGTAATTTTCACGGCACTCAAATTTTGAATTATTGCCTTTTGTTGGGGTTTTGTCTACTCTTCATACAATTGTGAAACATTTTAACAAAATTAATATTGTTAGAATATTCCCTGGAAATCTGAAGCATTTTCTTTCGCCAAAATACTACTGGAACTCACCAAATATGTATAGTTCATAGAGTAGCGATATTAAAAAAAGTAATGGTAAAAATAGCCACATTGTTTAGATCATACACTGGTTTGACTGCACTACGTAAAGGAATAGCCCTTTGAATTTTTTAAGAGGAAAATGTTGAAACACACTTCTATTGTAATCTACATATCTTGAAATAATATACTTAGTATATTTAAAAACGCAGATTTTTGAAAGCCTTGTATCAAGATGTTATAAGATGTTATGAGAAATGGAAATAATTGTTCTAAATCTCCCATAAGTTTTGAATAGTGAATAGTAAAGATAGAGTTAGTTAATCTGGAACATTTTACGGGGCCGTAGCTAAAGCGTTAAACACGTTGTCGCTGCATAAAGTTGGTGCACGTGAAACTCGAGTTCAAGTTTAACATGTTTATTAAGGTTGTCTAAAGGGACATTATAAAAACAAGTTTCATGGAAAGAATCTCAATTCTATCAGTATGAATCGTCTTCTTGAAAATGTGAGGAAACAAGCTTCTGGAACCCATGTGTTTGGTTCTTCAAACTCGGGCATTGGACGACGTATAGGTGCCATAATTCAACAATACCACGACTAGTGACACCATGGCTAGGCCACATACTGTGGTTACACACTACTGGCCTGATATGTACCCTATAGAATAAGCTTAGAATGCCATGAAGAGACTAGTGTTTTCAGGTAACCCACCTCCCAAACCGTTGCAACAACTTCGTATTGCTGTTACACAAGAGCGGAACAAAATCCCACAATATGTTTCATTGCGAGAAACGTTCTCAGTATGGGACGAAACTTCCAGGTTTTATTCAAGCTTTGGGTGGGCACACTCGTTATTAATTGGTTTGACCCTTCTGAATTTACATTAATCAAAGTTTTGCCCGATGTGTATCTAAAACATTTTTTATGTTTTGAATTTGATGGAATTAGATAAATGAATGAAAATGAATTCGCATTACATAGCATTTGCTTGTTATTTCCATCCTATCAGCGAACGAAGTGTCTCTGCGGAATTAAGTGTACCGAGTATAGATTTCATTCAAAGACATGAATATATTTTGTCATCTGAAACTTATTGCAATTAAACTAGTCCATAATTTCGATCTACCTGTAATTTGTATAATAATAATAATGTATAGTATGTTATGGGTCCGCCATATTCTAATAATCATTATGTAATTTGTGTTCCACATGGGTCACCGACCTTCTGTATTATCTATATACATTTGATTATTATATTATATGAATTAAACATACATAATGACTAAAATGACAGCCGGAGTGACACAGTGGTTAGCACACTCGACTTGTAGAAACTTTTGGATATTAAGTAAATATGTTGTTTACTTGTTTACATGTATATTTTTTGAACTGAATATCTGATAAACATGTTGTTTATTTATCATTTAAATTGTGGAAACTTCTAGAGTGATGTATTGGACAGATTACAACATTCTTAATTTTCTGGCATATTCTATATTACATAAAGAGAATAGTCTAGAAAAAACAATACATTATTAAATAAGTGATATTCTGTTGTTTTCTCAAGCTTTCTGGAATGTTCCCTAGTAGCACATATATATATGGATTATGGAAGATAAGATCGCTCAGTGTCACTTAATTTAACTAATTCATTCAAAATTGTCAGACTAAAAGGGGCTTACTAAATTACTGTTAGCGTGTTTAACTCTTGTACAGGTGCAACTATTCATTGTGGACTATAAACTGGAATTAACTTAAGGATTCTTGAATTTACATACAATTAAGGCAGTGCATCTTTTATCACATTTTAAAACAAAACTTTGTAATTATTGTTAATAAATATTGCTGTAAAGTTTGTTGCTATCTTCTTAATTCTTGTTACCCTTGGGTCGTAACAATATATCTACATTCTAATTGCTAAATATCATCCGTGGAAATCCTAGGACCTTCCATAAGCCACATCGAATCATAGGACTATTGAATTAACACTGCATTAACATTGTACAAGCACCGACATTGCATTTTTGCGCAGCTTTTTTGTTCGTCATTTGTAACGAAATGCAGTTAGACAGCGACCATCTGATTTGACGATTTACTGTGACTTTCCATATTGGTTTTCCGAGGCTTATTAATCTTTGTACCATCAAATTGTCCAAGGGGTCATTGTACGTAACGTTTGCGGAGACTCTTGGAATTTACATCGTTCGTGTATAGTTCAGAAGTTGGTTTTGTAAAGTTCGCAACTAACTAGGATAATTTCCTTTTCGACGGCTAATTTTATTTATTTATTTATTTTTTTTTTTTGAGCGTCTCATAAATATATTGCTGAAGTATGGTTATTACACAATTATGCAAATGTCATTGGTTATTTTTATCAGAGCACGGTACCAGTTCTAACTTGAATTTCCTTGTTGACTGTGTCCGAATAACATTTTTACCTGCCGTGCTAACCATGCTTTTACCTCGAGCACTAATACCTATTATGATCGTTACTTTAGAAAGTGTATTTTTCACTTTCGTCTTTATGCAGACCAAAGTGAGTCCTATGATTTATTAATCTATTCGGTTATTTTTTGAAGCGTTGCATTTTCGTGTTTGCACAGAACTGTCATTCAATATTGGCTAAAAAAAGAATGAATAGGTAAGTTTCCTTTTTTTTGCTTAAACCAGGTTGGTTATTTGTTGTGCCAGGTTTAATGTCCGACTTACGGTCAGGTTAACGGGGTGTTCCTTATTTATTTATATAATTGTAAAATAGCGAAAATCAGCAATATTACATCATTCTTTTCGTAATTTTGACATGTACTTGTAAAGATAAGTCACGTGGCGAACATTCAGGTGATAGCGACTGATTTGGAGACACAAATAGTTTGCGGTACACCAACTATGTCCATACAACTGAGTAGGTAAACGGACATAACTAAAATGGACATAATTAACTTATTTTGTGTGGTAAATCACGCGACTAATAGGCCAGTCAGTCTACCCAGATATGGGGGTCAACCTAGAACTAATTGCAAAAGTTTTGAAAGAATGTTTTTCTGTTACCTTAGGGTATGTACAAGTATCAGAAAAAAGTCCCGAACTTTTGCAGTTGCAGTTATTGAGAATTTCACTCCCGAATGAGAGTGGTGTACAGGATTTCTAAATAATATGAAAATGGATGTATGAGATTGATAATAAACATTTATTACAATAATCAAGTTTTTGTTCATTGTATTGTAATACATAATGATAAACTAAGTAAAAACACATACTTTCAATCAATTTAAATGTTTTTTAGCATTAAACATTGCTTAAAAGTACCGAAATTGCATGTGAAATTACCCCACCCACTAATGTTAACCCAGACAAGTACTGTCGCATGTCCATAACTAATTGCAAAAGTTTTAAAAGATTGTTTTTCTGTTACCTTAGGGTATGTACAAGTAGCAGAAAAAAGTCCCGAACTTTTGCAATTGCAGTTATTGAAAATTTCACCCCCGAATGAGAGTGGTATGCAGGATTTCTAAATAATGTGAAAATGGCTGTATGAGATTATTAATAAACATTTGTTACAATAATCAAGTTTGTGTTCATTTTATTGTAATTCATACTGATAAACTAAGTAAAACACATACTTATAATCAATTTAAATGTTTTTTAGCATTAAACATTGATTAAAAGTACCAAAATTGCATGTGAAATTACCCCACCCACTAATTCTAACCCCGATAAGTACTACAACATTTCCATAACTAATTGCAAAAGTTTTGAAAGAATGTTTTTCTGTTACCTTAGGGTATGTACAAGTATCAGAAAAAAGTCCCAAACTTTTGCAGTTGCAGTTATTGAGAATTTCACTCCCGAATGAGAGTGGTATACAGGATTTCTAAATAATATGAAAATGGATGTATGAGATTGTTAATAAACATTTGTTACAATAATCAAGTTTGTGTTTATAGTATCGTACTACATAATGATAAACTAAGTAAAAAACATATACTTATAATTAGGGATGGGAACGAGTACTCGATTAATCGAGTACTCGATCGAACGTCCGAGTATCGATTACCAATATCACTAATCGAGTAATCGGAAAGAAAAAAATAACATCAGCAGAAAAATGAAAACTCAAAATTGTTGAAAATATCGATCGCTCTTTTCCAACACTGTACCGTGCAAAGGGTAGAATATGTATAACACCTGGTCGTCCGCCGATTATCTAATCCCTCGATTTTGTCCAAATTTGCAATCAAGTGCCAACAGTTATTGTTCTCGCTGTCAAAAAATGTCATAAATTTTCACACCTTCGCCGCTCCTTACTCTGATTTTGGGCGATGCAATTTAATTGGAGTTCCGTAAGATTTACCTTAGAGTTGATTGGTTAATGCAATATTCGATCAACCGATTATTAGATTATTGTTAAGATTTCCTCATATTGTCATTTGTTGCTCGAAACAAAGTCTATAGTGACTTGTGTATATCTCACAAAATGCGTTAATATTACGAACGCTTTTGAGATAAATTACAACGACAAACTTGCGGATTTTTTTTATTGTCATGAGTTTAATGGAAATATTTTGGCACTTTCTGTAATTCTCACCACATATCTAACAATTTTCCATTTTCCTCAAATAAAGTACAGACCAAATGTCATCTAACGAGATATTTATACCGAAGATATGCTGCATAAATCACGTTTATGAAGATGTTGGAAAACACCGATGCTATAACCAAAAGACGATGTTTCTTTCCGAGTACTCGAGTACTCGATCGGAAGGGTGACCGAGTACTCGATTAGTAAAATTGGTACTCGTTACCATCCCTACTTATAATCAATGTAAATGAATTTTAGCATTAAACTTTGATTTTGAGTACCGAAATTGCATGCGAAATGTCCCCACCCACTTATGTTAACCCAGACAAGTGCTACCACATGTCCATGATTTAACGCATGTCATTTCTTCATGTCGCATTTACTAAACAAACCTTGTTTTGACGCCCCTGATACAATGAGCTTGGAAAAAACATTGAGACAAAAGAACAAATCCTGGTTTTAGGTAATCGAATTGTATGTGAAATTACCCCACCCACTAATGTTAACCCAGACAAGTACTACCACATGTCCATAATTTAACGGATTGTCAATTCTCAATTATCCCTATTCAAACAAACCTTGTTTTGACGCCCCTGATACAATGGGCTTAGGAAAACATTGAGATAAAAGAAGAAAATGCTGGTAACAAGTATTTTTTTCCTTTTGCCTCAATATTTTATATACGCAAATCCTCTCTTTATCAGCACCATTTCGTTTGCTATTAAAACCGCTTGCATATCGGAGCACCTTAATAGTTTGCCGTTTTGGAACAGGTTAATTATCTTTTTCTGGGTTATACAAGATGTTGCAGGCGAAGACATTTTCAACTGAATGGATTTTTATATATTTATGATCTTTTTGGGTAGAATACATTGTGGGAAGTGAAGGTAATGCTCATCGAAAACAATTCATTCATTTACCACGAAGTTTTCATAACCTTTAAGAAATGGGCTGGGGGGGGGGGGAGAGTCATTACATGGGAATGGTTTACATTAATAATTAAAGATTGCACTTTATGTGACGTCATTCGATAAAGCGCCCCATAGTTTGACATTATGGTATTTCTCGAAGATCTTGAACATGACCTAAATTGGACTTGGTTTAGGTTGTGCAAGTGAAAGTGATACAAAAAAGGATCAATAAGTCTGTGTCTTCGCCAATTACAGTGGGTTTTGTTCTGCTAATTCAATGGCAGTATGCACAATCATGGTATCTGCATCTCTGTGGGCGTGTAGCACATCGATGTCTTCACTTGTAAGGTATTCACTTAACATGTCAAACTTCTGATTATTCCCCTGCTTGTTTAGTAAAACACCTTTGGTCGCAGCGTTATCAGAATCATCAGCAGTCACCCTACTTTCAATACTCCTATGTTTAGTTTCTGATAAATTAAATGCGTTTCTTTCTCGAAGAAATGACAAAATAGTCTTCATATCTCTAGAATCTCTGTGAACTCTTGCTGTTGCAGTTTCTTTATGCTGATTACTGGTGTTATACCATGATTACCATTTCCATGAAATGTGCCATATCCATCAAATGTTTCGGTGTCGTGATCCACATTGCTTGCAACAAACTGTAAAAAGGGATGTTTGTTTCCTGATAAGGAATGTGGGTAGATAAGGCTGCAGCAGCATTTGATTAATAAGTTTGCACTTCGCAGTATGACTGTATGGACAACAAAATTTGAAGCTATTGAGATGATCGACCAAGAATCTTGAACCAAAGTGATGATAGAGTTGAACACAAAGACCGAGTTGGAGTGGAGCAATGACACTTCTTGGACGTCATGACTGAATGATGCGTTGACCAATGTACACGACCCTAATATCCTTTTCCTTATCTAATAATATGGCATGGTCGACTTCTTACATCGTCTGCCTACTGGAAACCCCTTTGAATACAATAATTTACAATTGCGTTCTGAAATTCTAAACTTCTAACAGGATATACATGTAAATCAAAAGATCTTTTTGTGTTAGATACCACATTCGGCTAATATTCCACAAAACAAACAACGTAATATAAAATCAAAGTAAAGTACTGCAAAATTTATCTCATGTTCATCATTTGAATTTTCTATACAGCATTTCTCAGAGGATGGCTAAGTAAAGTTCTTATCACATGAACTGCGAACAAAGACTCCCGGGTGTATTTCAATATCGAATGAATGATTTTCGCCAGCAGAATGAATTCCTTTGCATCTCTTTTCTCAAACTCGAGCAGAAGGGCTGATGTCGTTTATTGGTTCTTCGCAATGTGGACATGTCAAACAGGAACTCTTCTCCATACAGGGATTCATCTGAAATAGAAAATCCGTGGAATACATAATAGAAGCTTGCATGAACAAATATGTATACTAGTGAATAGTGTATAAACTGTATATATGCATTGTTATTAAATAAAGATTCTTTTGATCTTAATCCAGCTAAAGAAAATATCTATTGTGCTCAAATTTTCATTTTGATATTGATAATACTTTGTTCTTGAAATGCAATGATTTCTCTATATGTTTACCTTTTATCAATTTAAACATGATTTATTTACCTTGATATTTTATAGTTTACATTGACTAGATAGTAAATGTTCTTTTCTCATCTCTATTGGGGGTATGTGGGACTGAATAATGGTACTGAAAAGAAAATGGTATTATCAATAATAATTGCAGAATGGCACAGATGAGGTAAATAGTGAATATATCTAGCGTCATTTTCTATCCCATATGTTTTTAACAACAAAACAACTTACTTTGCATAGTGAAAAGACAAGTAGTACTAATCATAATGTAAAGAGTTTGAAATTATTTTTTAGGGTGTATAACAACAAACAACGATGAAAGCCCTTCAAATACCAGGATTCGTTTGCCAGGTGTCAAGATAAAATTAAGTACAGTCAAATATCTTTATGTCGAACGTCCCTTAGCCGAAGTTCTCCCTACGTCGAAGTAATTTTCAAGTCCCGATTATTTTACTCTTTATTTCTATATATTTCAACCTCTATATGTCGTTTTCTCTTGCACGAACTTCCTCCTTACGTCGAACCAATTTCGAAGTCCAATCACCTCTATTAGCACACATTCACACCTCTGTACGACGAACCTCGCACTTACATGATGACAACTGCAATCAAGCCAGTTTTTCACACGTTTCGACCCGTCAACTCGAACAATCAACACAAGTGTTAACCTTTATCGATTATCGAATATTGACTTTTGCCTGATTGTGTTTGATTGTTTCATTAATTTGTTTGTATTACTTTTGAGGACGTCATAATTGGGTGATTTAATGATTCGAAATAAAAAGGCTCGGAAAATTGTATACAGCGTTGCATTTGTAATTTACAATGAAAACAGAAGCATCTAATGCTTATTCTATGCCGGACTTGTTTGGTGAAAGACCCGGTCAACCGGGGGTGGGGGGTGTAGGCAGCGAATCCAACTGACATGACGTACCGATAATTTTAATCGATGATGACCGCTTGTCTCCAAAATATCTCTTCGTCGAACATTCTATACGTCGAAGTTTTTTCGTAGGTCCCACGATGTTCGACATAGAGAGATTTGACTGTATGTTTAATGGTACAAATATAAAAACAGTTGAATACCTTATAAATTATATGTTTTATTGTTGTTCCACTGTGTCAGTGTCATTCTGTCTATGTTTGCTCAAGAATGGGGAAAAAGGCTTGATTATGTCCTGAAAGGAAATGAAACTGTAAAATCAGTAGTACTACCTTAATTCATTATCAGTCTTCAATTCAGCAGAAATGGGTGTTTAAAAAGAATTAGTCTTCAAAATAAGATTCAATATACGCTTCCGCTGTTTTAAGCTTTTTTATTACATTCAATTATCCACAAACACTGTGCTTTGCGCACTTAGTAGAAATAAAAAAATATGTTAGGAATTCAAAATGATTTTCAATGATATAAAACAAGAAAACTTGATGACAATCTTTCAAATACCAGAACTTGTCTTAGAATGGTCACTACGAGATAAAATGTCTTTATCTAAACAAACATGTACAGTAACACACCTTTTTTTTTTATCAAAGATACGTTTCTGTTTGTCAGAACAAGTAGGACATTGGACCTGCAAAATGTGAAAAAAAGAAGTACAGCTAGATACATGAAATTAAAAAGACTCTTAGTGTTTAGATAAACGATTGTTTTAATGTAATCAGATTCAAAATTATGTCCCATATGTGCTTCCGTAGTTTAAAAAAAAACGAAACGGGGACACTTCTACAGTTTTCGCGATTGATTTTTTTTACACAAAATAGACTAATAAAATGACATTTTTTCACGAAATAACGTATATGATTTAGGTTTTGTCATTTTGTAAATTGTTGATTATTGTTTATTTCATGAAATCTGAAATGACGGGAATGTGCAAGCGTCGATATTGTTGATATAATTTTAAAGCGTTTTTGCATAAATTAGACGCCACAAGTTCGATTCATATATTCCAATGTCTATACTAGATCTATATTTTCAATGGGAACTCATAAAACTTACCTTAAACCGTCAAGTGATCTGCAATGTAGCGTATTTATAGTCGTTTGTGCAAACCTCGCGGTACTTTAAACCTCGCGGTAATCACAAAATTTACCATGGGGCAAAACTGTGCTATCGACGATAATTATCCTGATGAGCGTTGATTAGCCTGATCTCAATCTTGACAGCTGACACCAACTAGATGAAAAAAAATAACTAATTTGGTTACCAAAACACATTTTCAGCTACGATACAAAGAAACTGACCTTTTCCGAAATTTGCTCATCCCCTGATATGAAATGGCCGGTGAAATAAATGCACAAAGTGCAGGATTTTTGCTGAATTTTGTGCACTTCAGTTGAGAGTTTAACGGTCGTGATTAACGTGTTTTGTAAAAGATCCGCCAAACTCGTTTGTTTTTAAAGTTTTATTTGCTTTTATAGGCCCGGTACTTGGATTAAGAAACTTTGATTCTCGAGAAAATACAGATCAGCAATTTCCGTAAATCTCCACGAAGAGACGCCATACCATGGCTTGACTCCGCCCCAAATCTACAACATGAGGTTTCTGACACGGATAAAGTGTGCGACTTTTCTGTCATAAAGCGAAGTCTCCGTTTTTATCCAATTCTCGATCGCCAAATGTATACAGAAAAACTTAATCCGTTCTTTTTTTTATTCCTTCACTCACTAAAGAAATTTGAAAAAAAAAAATTAACATTTACTAAGGACAAATTCCGTTTTGTCAGTATCAAATCGATTTATATGCGTTAGGAAATTCGCTTCTATGACAGAAAAGTCACACATCAAACAGTGTCAGATATCTCAGGCTTTCCGGGAAATCACCAATGACTACTCGTTTTGCCCCGCCATGGCGTCATAATTGTGCCGCCATTACGTCATAATTTCAATTACCGTTGTTTGAAACTTAATGTTTGAAAATTGTAAGAACTTTGATATTTGGTTATTAGAAAGTTTTTTTGTCGACCCAATAGTGTAATTTTGCCAATCAGCGGACACTTTAAGTTAGGTTGTGTTCTATTGGCTGTTCCGAGCGTGCAAGATACGATCCATCACATGCAAAAGTCTTGTAGACTGAGACCAGTTCCTCCTTTGTTAACATACAGGTAAAAATGTAAGCATATCTCATGATATCATGACTTGACTTGACTTTAAATGTAACCGATCATCATGGACAAACATTAATTAAATAAACTACACACACCGGTGACCTTTATTTTGCACATGTAAGCTAAAGCAATATTTCTGGTTATGTGTCGATATTAAAATTCAAAGCTAATTAAAAAGGAGAAAACAAAATTTCATCACATTTCATATATTTTCATATATGCATTCTTTCGTTTGTTGTCTAGAATTAAATAAATGCAAATTGTAAAATGCCTAATAACAGTGACATATTTGGATATTAGTATACAGTTCGTTTCATTTACTCAAATAAGAGTTTTCCTAATATATTTGTAGGTTTATAGAAATCGTACGTTGGATACGAAAGTCAAGATGGCCGGTCATTCAAATGGCGGCAATCTACATTGGACTGTGTCTTGTGGCGACCTATATCTATGCTGGTGGTATTTTCTATGTGGAATTATTGGACAAGTATAAGGAAGGAGAAGTGAAGACCAATCTCGTTGGGACATTAAACACGGCGTCAACGAGCCTGTTTGGTAAGTGGGATGTTCGTCTTGATCAGCTTATGTTGGTAAATTACCCATACTAACTTTGTAATATTGAGCGTTGATGTCAATTCGTCGGTTTAGAATATTGCTTGTGTATTTGAGTTTTGAGTCGAGAAATATATTAAAGATGGTTACTGTCTGTAGATCGGAAGTAAGTTCGTTACAACAAAGAATAAAGTTAACATTGAATTAAACACTTGAACAGGAAAAAAATGAAGTAGCATGAACAAGAACATGAAAGACATACGACAATCCACTTCATTGTTAGATCCAATCCATTCCTCAATCTCTTAAGGGATATTGCTCCAGTTTTTCGGAACACTCGGTCATTATTGTAGAAAAATTAAATGTTTCGTGCCATATATTATTATGTTTCGCTACCATAATTTCGATAATATGAAACATTACAATTTACCTTTTTTGACTGCAAGAGCGATTTTGTTATGCGAAACCGATTTCATCAATATGGAAATCGATGATTTAGAGCAAGACAGTTGTAAGTGTGTAATCTTTACCACTGTTTGGCTTCATTTTTGTCACGTGTAGCTGATAGAAATTGCTGTAATTCACTTATAAATGCGAAAACCTGTACATTTTCTTCTGGAATATATGCCAGGATATATTTCTTAATACAATGAGGGAGTTTTATCAAAGTCTATTTTGTAGAACTTGAAATATATCCAAAAATATGCAAATTTTCACATAGAACACCTCGGCTTCATTTATCTAACTGAACACGCGAGCAAGCTGTATTTACATGTACGCGTTTATAACAGCACATATTTTGGATTTTTTTTTCTTATCAAATACATGTATAAGACGTTACTTTAAACCCATTTTAAGGACTAAACAATGATTATACAGCATTTTTAGCATTTCAGTGACCTTTGACAGCTACAAGAAATGGTGCCTTTTCCGCTGTAGGGATATATTCTACGACTGACCATGAAACTTTAACACGGTCGATGACCACCCATTCATTTCATTTTAAAATGGTAATAAGATGTACTTTCAAGAAAAGATATATAGATAAATTCTATTATTAAGAAAAGAAAAAGTAAACTGGAACATTGTCCCTTAATATTGTTTTATCCATTTTGGGTAGATCTACTCTTAGAAAATATTAACAGAAAAGAAGACACTAGTCATACTATTTCTCCCCTTCTCTTTAACATTTTCCAGACTGCATAATTCGATGTTTTATCTTGTAGTGGGATATTACACCACCTGTCTTATGCGACTGTTTTTTTTTCTCCCGAAGCATTTTGCTATAATTTGACCGCGAATTAAACGACTCCCAGCCTTACCCGACATACGACCTTAAAAATGTGCCCAAATTAACCGTAGGCACTGTTATTAGCAACTCTTCCCTGGGGACGTAATTCAAAAGACGGAAACGAAAGGTAACGGTGTTCAAAATCAAATAACGTGAAAAATAAGTTATCGTTAAAAATAATGTTACCGGGTCGAACTTTTTTCTTAGTAGGGATGGTTTTGTAAACGCCGAAATATTTGTTCGATTAAGGATCCCTTGAGTATTGGCAACTACGAATCCGCTAATCAAGTTGGCACAAACAAAGATATGATGGTTTTTTGGTAAATCGCTGTACACATTCTCAAATTCAATTTACGGTTGTGGTTGTTTGAAATGACTGATCTTTTCAACAAGAATAACTTTAACATTGATGTTGTACGGTGAGAATGACAATTTTTTTTAAAGATGAAATGTTGGATCGAGCACAGTTCATACTTTGACATGTCTGAAGGTCTGCTGACATTGACCCATCACGATCAGTGCATTGTAAAGGAAACCAAATGGAGGGTGATTGACAATATTCTTACTGCAATGGGCTTGTTCTTCCAACCATTTAATCCATTTCTACGAGCGTAATTCAGACTGTACATCTGTACAGTGTATACATTTGTAAATACATTTTAGCGTGCTATAAATATTAAACATTTATCATACAGATAAAACATTTTACCAATTCTTTCTGACCCTCAATTAAGAGACCACCTGTCATATGTGACATTTTTTGGTGAATCGCAAGGACGGTCTCTTAATACAGGTTAGACTGTGTACTATTTTTTATAGACATCAAAACTTCAAATTTGCGAAGAGATGGTGAAGAGTAATACTTTTGATGCAAATATTTGATTTCTTAATTCCATATATAAAGGACAAATGAGCAAAAAATGATATTCATCTTCAGCTACATTCGTGCAAAATTTTCATATTCTATTTTCTAAACATGTCCTTTCGAGACGACCCTTTAAAACAGCGAAATTTAAAGTACCTGATCTTAACATGGAAATTGATTTTTTTTTAAAATTTAAATATATCAATTATATCCATATAAGTTTCTCTTTCAAACAAAGTTTTAAATGTTTTATATGATTTTAATCCTGCAATTGAAGCACATTTAGCACTCCAAATTTGAATATATTGGTCTTTAAGACGCTGTAGATATAGGGTAATAAACTGTTTCTCATTCCAACGTGTTGTTCTTCCCAGATATTACCAAAACCATTAGAATATAGATTCTGCCTAAGATTTGTAACCCAATTTTATATCCGAGAGAGTCGTATAATCTTAACATATCATCACATTTTTAACTTATCTGTGATCTGACATATGTAGAATTTGATCCAATATTTAATAACTGTTTTACCTGTAAAATGTATAAAAGAAATCTACCACATTCGCCCAAAACAGCAGCATCTGATGTAATTTTTGGTAACCCCCATAAAACGTTTACATGCATATTTTTGGATTCGTTCTATGTATTCAAATATATTCAAACCCCAGGTTTCACAACAATAAAATAGGGATTAAATAATTTTTCATTAATACCATGTTTCATTAGTGATTCTAGAAGTTTGACTCTATGTGCGCCACAGTGCCGATATATTACACCATAAGAACAAATTAGAATTTTATTTCACTGAGTGTGGACAGAAGCCCGTTATAGATATTCTATCGAGGAAAAGAAAAAAATAATCATATAGGCTTTCATTTTAGAATTTCAGGATCACTCAACACAATTTTCAATCGAGGACATTTAAGTACAAATAACATGTGAATTTACTGAACGATACGCGTTTTCTTAAGTTGATCGAACCGGCCAGTTTCTATTGGTAAATACATGCCTGTAAAGGCACATAAACACACAATTTGCCAATGTAACTTATCATTCAATCTAGCCCATTGGCCCCATAAACGAGCATATTTAAAGGATGCAGACTGATACACAATTTGCACGATTGGATTTGATAATCACATATAGACAACTCGAATCGCCAGACCCACATCAAATGAAGAAAATATGTGGGTTTTTTTTCCAAAAAAAAAAAAAAAAAAAAAAAAAAATGAGCATCCCACGAAGCGTCGAAATTCCACTTCTTTTCCGTACATTGACAAATATGCCATTTTCATCTATCATCCATCCTTTTAATTATATTTCAGCTCCGTTTGGTGCACTCGTCTCAAACCGGTTTTCATGCAGAGTGTCGATTGTACTAGGGGGTATTTTGGTATCCCTCGGACTGTTTCTGAGTGCCTGGCAGTCGAGTATCATCGGAATCATCTTATGTCACGGGGTGATAGCAGGTAAGATTATGCCGAACAGAGGCGTTTAACCCTTTCCCAAACAAGACCTGGTTTTGACGTCCCTAATAGAAAAGGCTTGGGAAAAACATTGAAACAGAAGAAGAAACTGCTGATAACCAGCAGTTTCTCCTTTTGTCTCAATATTTTCTATGCCATATTTTACACAAATTCTATCTTAAATAACATCCGTTTTGTCATTTGTGGCACTTTTTGAAGTGGATCACTCTAAAATTTTGCCGTTTGGAAAAGGGTTAAACTCATGCTGACAATACATGTATACTGATTCATGAACATTATCAAACCTGGTCATCGTATATCGCCAGCTCAAGATGTCACTCATGTGAAGTGGTCGGATTCTTTTACTCAATTATGTTTAAAACGTCAATCTTTGTACTTTTTAAATTTTTAGTCCTTCAATGACCGTATTCTTAACTGAGTCAAAAAATATAAATGATAATAACTCCGTTCACCTTTCATAATTTTCAGGAATAGGAAATGCCATGTCTGGCCCTGCGTTTACAGTTGTTCTCGGGTACTACGTACAGAGACATCGCCATTTCTTCTTGTCAATGACTGCACCAGTTATTGGGATTGGAATGTTTGTTGGCACGCCACTGGCTTTGTTCCTCATCGACAAGTATGGAACCAGTGGTACATATATGATATTCAGCGGAATGGTCCTGCACGTTTGTGTATTAGGATCACTTTGTAAGCCGTCAGAAGTAGAAAAAGAACTTATGCAAAAGAAGAAAATATCCAGAAATACATTTGATGTTAAAAATGAACTAACAATTATTGCTACACAAGAAAACGAAAGAGATACAGAGAAAGCATCACAATATGTGAAAGATGAGCCGGATTGTGTAAATGAAAAGCACCAAATAGTTAGTGTAAAATTTTGCCTATTTGTTATTGCAACTTTCACTTGGAACTTTCTTTTGTCTATTGTACAGCTTCACGTGCCGTATTACCTAACAAAAACCGGTCATACTAACAACTTTATATCAATTATTATGACATGCTTCAGTATCAGCAATGTGGTAGGCCGGCTCCTGTCTGCTTGTGCAGTTATGAAGGATAACTTTGATGGTTTTGTAGTTTATTTTGTGTCGATGATCGTAGCTGGTATAGGCACTATAACATTTCCATGGTACAGCCACTTGTATGCTGGGCCATACATATTTAGTCTGATCATCGGCTTAATGACTGGAGCGCCAAATGGTGTGATGCCATCTATTACTATAGATACTGTAGGTCTCGGTAACCTGTCAACAGGATATGCAGTGGGGTCCTTCTTTAGTGGTCTGGGAAATCTGGTTGGCCCAATCCTGACAAGTAAGTACCGTGATCATAATGGCATCGAATTTTGTGCTTAAAATATACTTTGGTTACCGTTTTGTTTTGATAAACCGTCGGTTTTGTTATACAATCTCGTAACTACGGCTCTAGTCGATATACTGAAAATATCCGAACACTGAATACGCAGACTGAGCTGTTCGGCCTGGTAATTGTTTTTAAATAACCGAAAAGGTAGATATTGGTCATTTAGTTATTGTATTTTCAATCAGATAAAATCCAGACCCCCGGTTTCTCGAAAAAACGTTTAACGTTCTTAGACTCAAATCTCAGCACCGTACTCAATTACAAGAGATCAACGTGAACTTAAATGGAATACCCTTCAACGTTGGAGAGTATTCCATTGAAGTTGAAGATGTACTCAGGAGTATGCGCTTAAGATTTTTTCGAGAAACCAGGGCTAGATTTGGTTAATCTTTGTCACTTAAGATCTTACATGTGTATGCATCGATTAAAGCGCTTTTCAGTGACCCTGGAAATTCAATATAACCTTTTACTGTATTAACTAGCCTATTAAGTTATAGACGGAATTTTCATGACAAACACATGAATCAGCATTTAACCCGTTACCCCACAGTGACTCTTTTGAACTTCTCAAAAGAAAAATGGTTTAGAAAAACACTGTGGAAAATGAAGAAATTGCTTGTGACAAGCAATTTCTTCATTTGCCAAAATGTTTTCTACCCAAAAAGAGCAAAAGGTATAAGATTATATTAAGGGGGAATGCTCCAGTTTTTCGGAACACTCGGTCATTACTGTAGTAAATTCAATGTTTCGTACCAATATGTTTCGCTACCATATTTTCAATAATATAACACATAATTACAATTTCCCATTTTCGACGGTAAAAGTGTATTTATTATGCCAAACTGATTGCCTCAAGATGGAAGTCGATTATTTAGAGCAAGACAGTCGTAAGTGTGTATGCAGTTACAACTGTTTTGCGTCATTTTATTCATGTGTAGCTGATAAAATTGCTGTAATTCACTAATAAGTGTGCTGACCTATACATTTTCTTTTTGAATTACTACCAGGACATATTGCTTAATACAATGAGGGAGTTTTATCAAATTCTATTTTGTAGAACTTGAAATATTTCCAAAAATATGCAAATTTTGACATAAAACACACCAGCTTCGTTGATCAAACCGAACACGTTAGCATGCTGTTTTATACATTTACGTATTTATAATAGCACGCATTTTGGGTTTTCTGTTCTTATTAAATATAAGACGTTACCTTAAATCCGTTTTCGGGACTAAACGATGCATATACAGCATTTTATTAGCATTTTAGTGACCTTGGACAGGTGCAAGAATGTGTACATTTTTTCGATGTAGGGGTATGTGATACGAATGCCTATAAAATTCAAACAAGATCGCTGACCATCCATTTTTATTTCATTTTTCAATTGGTAATAACATGTAATTTCAACATACAAAATATAAATAAATTCTATTATTGGGAAAAAATTAGGAAACTGGAGCATTCCCCCTTAAAGCTGAAATTCATCTTCGTTTTCATGTCAAATAAGATGAATTCATCTTAAAGAGAATTGTCTAAAAAAAAGATTAGCAAAAATTGCGATGAAAAAATCAACCCCTAACTCGAGTTATAACCTGATAAAGATACGTGATTTACAGGCCAAAACGAAAACGAAACTGAAATTTACCTGTGGACCAGATATGGATGATGACGTCAATTGTGCAATCCCATTATAGCCGTGTTAACCTTACATGTATAAACGGTCAACTTTAACTTCAAATTGCGGTGACGTTGCAAAAGCAAATATATTAAATAAAAACATTTAATGGTGTTTATCATTTGGCCATTAAAGTGGAGGAAAAGATGTGACATTTTTTCGTGAATTTGAACAGTAAAATACAGTTATATTTACATGCCGAGGTCCAAAAATTCTCGAGTATTATACGCTTGATGATAGTGGAAATTTCCGGAAAAGTGCCTTTATATCGCTCTTTTAACCCATTCTCACACATTGACGCTGTTTGACGCCTCACAAGATAAAGGCTTTGGAAAACATTGTGGAAATGAAGACATTGCTTGTGACAAGCAATTTATTCATTTTCCACAATGTTTTCTATTCTAAAAGTCAAACAATTTCAAAATTTTATCAAATTGAAAATATCGTCTGCAACTTCTTTCAATTTGGACGAGCTCAAATATTTGCCGTCTTGTAAGGGGTTTACATGTAGATCTAGGATAAATGTTTCTTGTAAACCTCTTAAAAGATAATTTGAGCCAGGATCTGGAAAAACGTCCCTTATAGCATTTGAGATAGCCATGTTTCAAGATCAGGCTGTGCCTAGATGCAGTCTAGCCAGCATCCACGTTACTTTCAAATGGTTGCTACAGACCATGACGAAGCTATTTGAGGTCAACATGGTTCCTGGTCAGACTGCGTGTATAGGCAGGCTGATCTGGAACCATGTTGTTCTCAAATGCTATAAGGGACGTTTTTCCAGATCCTGGCTCAATTATATAATTATGTTGAGAAGTATTTCAGAAATGCCCAATAACAAAGGAAATCCAACTCTTACATGAAATATCCCGTGAATTCTACAATCTATCGTATGTCTTACACCTTGTATTGTATTGTTTTTTTTATATTATTATTATTATTATTTTTCATACTGAATTTTATTGGGTTGTTCAATTTGGGAAGACGCAATATGGAGCGGTAAAATCTTGGGAAGGGACATTTTATATGCCGTGATGTAACTTGTACAATTTTCAACCGTTTCCCAAAGACAAAATTTATGTCTATTAATATGCGACCCATTGTAAAAAAAACAGCGGGGAAATGTGAATTTCTTGGTTATTTTTTTATTATTATTTTCCTGACTGAATCAATGCATAAACTTGTTTGAGAAAGGGTGTGGTGAGCTAGCACTTAATTGACATACATGTATTTGCTTGCAAGTGTCAACTGTTTAATGTATTGTCTAACAAACTGGTATAACCCTTTCCCAAATGACAAAAATTTAGGGTGATCCACATCAAAAACGGCTACAAATGACAAAATGGATGCTATCTAAGATAAGATTTGTGTAAAATATGGCATAGAAAATATTGAGACAAAAGGAGAAACTGCTGGTTATCAGCAGTTTCTTCTTTTGTTTCAATGTTTTCCCAAGCAGTTTCTATTAGGGGCGTCAAAACCAGATCTTGTTTGGGAAAGGGATAATATGAACTACCGGTATTTGTTTGATGGGATTATTCGAATCAAAGGATTACGTAATAAATTGACTTGATTGGTATAACACACCAGTTTGCAGATGCGCTACCAGAACATAGTATCAAGAATACCCAAAAACTTTAGTTACGGCATTTTTGTCGCTATTTTTAACATGACTTACCGTTTGCTTCTTGATCCTTTACCAGATCATTTCTCGATGTTTAAAAAACTCTCTGTTTGAAATATGGAAACATTAGGAAAAACCACTACCTCACTAATTCCCCTTACAATATGAAAATACTGTATTAATTTTCTCTTTCCCATCAGAGATCAGGTTTCGACATCCACATTAGAAATCGTTTGAGAAAAAATCATTGAAAGAAAAGAAGAAATTGATGACGGTAAAGAATTTCTCACTTTCCCTAAATATTGTCAGTACTAAACCAAACACATTTTCTTTTTTTTTTAATATCAGTTACTTGTCGTCTAAAAGCATTTACTCAAAAATTAAAATACTTATCTGAATTCTTCCCAACATAATGTAACATAGTTAAATGTCATTTACTTCAATATTTGCGTACTAATTATATACTATGCATGTACATGTGTATTAGGCCATTATTAGGCCTTTAAATTCTTTAACAAGTTTTTGCATTTTTTCAGTCAGGAAAATAAAATACCGAAATAATTTCTAACCAAGAACATTTCAACGCTGTTTTCTTTAAAATGGGCAGCATATTTTTAGACTTATATTTTGTCCTTGGGAAACGGTTGAAAATTGTGCGAGTTACGTCAAGGGATATAAATTGTCCATACCCAAGGTTTTAATGTTATATATTGCAACTTGGCAAATGGAACAGTCTTACAAATTTTAGTTTGACAAAACAATATAATACAAGGCGTGAGACATTCAAAATATTGGTACAAATCACGGAATAATAAATGTAAGAATGGGATTTCCTTTGTTATTGGAGAAAACGACATTTCTACAATACATCTCAACATCATTATATATCTTTTGATAGATTCACAAGAAACGTTTATCCTAAATCTACAGATTAAAAAAGCATATTAATTGCACTATTCAGTAAATTCCCACTATCACCAAGCGTATAATACTAGAGAATTTTTGGACCACGGCATGTTAATATAACTGAATTTTACTGTTCAAATTCACGAAAAAATGTCACATTTTTTTCTCCACTTTAATGGCCAAATGATAAACACCATTAAATGCTTTTATTGAATATATTTGCTTTTGCAACGTCACCGCAAATTGAAGTTAAAGTTGACCGTTTATACATGTAAGGTTAACACGGCTATAATGGGATTGCACAATTGACGTCATCATCCATATCTGGTCCACAGGTAAATTTCAGTTTCGTTTTACGCGCGCCTGTAAATCACGTATCTTTATCAGGTTATAACTCGGGTTAGGGCTTGTTTTTTTCATCGCAATTTTTGCTAATCTTTTTTTTAGACAATTCTCTTTAAGATGAATTCATCTTATTTGACATGAAAACGAAGATGAATTTCAGCTTTAAGTTGAAATTGTCGTCTGTGGCATCTATGAATTTGGAACAGTCCCAAGATTGTCCGTCTGATAATGGGTTATGTGTGATTACATCATGACGTTGTGTTCGGTTGTTACGACAAAAATAATCGCTTTCAAAACACTGCATTAAAATGTGATTGGTCATAAAACAGTAATCAAAGATTACCCATAATTGGTGCCTGTTAGATGTTAAGTTCGGATGTTAATCAGATTGCTTTCTTTTTGGTCCGTGTATTTACTTTTTACACGCACTTTTTCGCTGATAATATATACTAACAGGTGTATTTCTTTTGCAAAGACCTTTCCATTGTGACTTGAGTCTAGACTAAAGGCCCAAGTCAATGTCACATACCAAGGTCATGTTTTCAAAAATACTCAAAAGCAGCAAATATAACTACTAGTAATACCATGGCCACATATTTTGAATCGCGATAGTTTGGGCTCACATATAATGATATAATACATATCTACCAAGACTATTTATTTCAAACTGTTACCAAATTCGAGTAAGGTGACAAGAGGTCAGATGTAGAGGCTATGTTTCTGGAAAAAAAAGAATGCCGTTAAACCCTTTTTAAAACAAGACGCTTTTAGGCTAACCCAACTTGGAAGCTGCTGTAGAAAACAAAATAGGGTCTTAGTCTAGATGTCACACAGATAGGATTTTCGCACAAAAATAACGTAGAAAATATTAAGACTTGTGGAGAAAATTCTGGTTATCAGCACAATGTATATATTTTGGCTCTTTGCTTTCTCAACTCATTTCTATTTAAAAAAAGTCAATGATTCGGAATTGGATCATGGGTTAATTGTTTCACAAAAATATGTTAATTGATTAGTTAATGATTAATGTTTTTCCTTGTTGCAGGTGTGCTGTTTGACAGTTCTGGAACATATTTCACAACTTTCATTTTTAGTGGTAGGTAGTTGTACTTTGCCTGTCCCCTTGTTGTAACATTTGTTTGTTTATTGTTCTCGGCTTTTGAAGAAATGGCTCAATTGAGTAATGATTAATGAGCATATAAACGAGTCTGGATCGGGGCCCGTGTACTATTTGAGGCGATCATGGTGTCATAGCTGTTTACTCTCAACAATTGAGCAACTGTAAACTTCTGATCTCAATCACGAAACTTTCGCAAATTTAAACACAATTTTTCCGTATGGTGAGCTATATGCATAGTGCCATGCGTTGTAATTTGTCCATAATCATACATGTGTCTAGCACCGTCCGTTGCGTTTTCAGAAAACTCCATGTTCTATTTTCCATGAACAAATTCATGAATCTGTATTTCAAAATTATTGCTTGTTTATTTTTACCACACCCGTGCTCTCTTGTGTCAATTTAGATGTAACCATAATTAATTTATGTCAAATTGTACTTTTGGTTGTTTTATTTCGATATTGTCTCCAAAAATTTTGAGAGCACTGTATCTAGCTGTCCGTAACGTGTATGTGTTAAAGTGATCGCCGTTTACGACTAGAAATGATAAGTCATCCTAGATTTTTACTCTATCCATCCTACGGATTCTCTCATAAAGTCCATGGCCTGTCCATGGATAAACATATAACTAGATTGCGTATTCACGTTGTTGTACAGTGTATACTAGGAATATCAAGGGCGGATCTATAGGGGGTCAGGTGTCCGGACCCCCTCCCCCTGGCTTTGGCCAAACATGTGATTTTGACCTCATAACTTTAGTATAATGTTACATATCGCTGCTTTTCAACGAAAACTTTGTAACTGCAGCTTGTTTTAAGCGACAGATACGAGGTTTTCGTTGAAAAGCAACTATTTTGATCACACTTTAAGCTATCATTTTGGCTTGGACCCCCCCCCCCCGAAAGAAATCCTAGGTCCGCCATTGAGAATATTGTTTTTGACTTTCAGGTTGCGTTGTGTTCGTTGGGAGCATTTGTTCATTGATTGCGATGATTCCTCAACGGACTTGTAGTAGAAACCATAACGCCAAGCCGATTGTGTGATGATTTGCAGTTCTGACATTCTTAAAATTCTCATCAAATTAGCTTTCCTGAAATCCACAATATCCTCTGTTCTTTCAATATATCACATGTTATTAATGCATTATTTATTCCTTTAAATCACATAAGCCGGGATCTAAAAAGACTTACATATTCCAGATCAGAACTACTGTCGATTTAGAAAATTCATTACTTGTATATGTTGTGAACCGTTTTAGAACTTGAGCAGTTTTAAAACTGCGTATACGGAACTTTACTCAGTTTCAAAACTGGATGAGCAGTTTCGAAACTGCTCATGCAGTTTTAAAACTGCTTATGCATGGGTTCTGTATGTTCTGCAGAACCATTCAGACTGTTTAATTTCACTGAATTATTGATATTCAAATCAAACAACGACCTGAAAGGACTTTTTACGGGTAAATTTTGATTTTTAATCGATTCACTTTTGACAAAGACATAATAATAACAACAGAGATTGAAAACTCCGCGAAATAACGTTGAGTCTCGTAAGCCGAGATTATATTGCGCACCTGATTATCTATCTACCTGGCGTTACGTTGCTAGGCAATGATCCCCAAGTCAGGATTGTTTGTTGATGAGATAGCTCGGAAAAAGTTAAACATCGTAGAAAATGAAGGAATTACTTCCGACCATGAGCATTTTCTTTATTTCTCACGATGATTTCTATCCCAAAAGACAATATTTTTGTTCACTTAAAATTGTCGGTACAAAAAATTGTTACAAACTTTTGATAGATCTAGATCTACGTTAGCCAACATTGACAAGATTCAATATTAGCGGGATCGGGGAACAAAAATTCGGACGAATTTTTGTAGGCCCCAGTAATGGATCCAAAGTGGGGGGGCGAACAATTTATTTCAATTTCATGTAGAAATCCAGTAAAATTTGTGTGATATTAGAAAAACGAACCTCCCCTCCTATTTGTAGGCCTACGTTCGAACCCCGTCCACAGAAACCCTGGATCCGCAGCTGGGCCCAGATCTACCTAGGCCTATTTGTTCGCATATACTGACCGACATTATAGTATGAATTCTTTAGCTCCACCTAGTGATTCGCGTATACTGACCGACATTATAGGATGAATGATTTAGCTCCACCGAGTGGTTTGCATATACTGACCGACATTATAGGATGAATGATTTAGCTCCACCGGGTAGTTCGCGTTTACTGACCGACTATATAGGGTGAATGATTTAGCTCCACCGGGTAGTTCGCGTATACTGACCGACGTTATAGGATGAATGATTTAGCTCCACCGAGTGGTTCGCGTACACTGACCGACATTATAGGATGAATGATTAAGCTCCACTGAGTGGTTCATGTATACTGACCGACATTATAGAATGAATGATTTAGCTCCACGTGGTAGTTCGAGTATACTGACTGACATTATAGGATGAATGATTTTGCACAACTGAGTGATTCGTGTATACTGACCGACATTATAGGATGAATGATTTAGCTCCACCGAGCGGTTCGCGTATACTGACCGACATTATAGGATGAATGATTTAGCCCACTGAGTGGTTCTCGTATAGGCTACTGACCGCCATTATAGGATGAATGATTTAGCTCCACGGAGTGGTTCGCATATGCTGACCGACATTATAGGATGAATGATTTAGCTCCACCTAGTGGTTCGCGTATACTGACCGACATTATAGGATGAATGATTTATCTCCACAGGATAGTTCGCGTACAATAATTAGCAATAAGACAACAAGGCCGAATAACTTGAATGATTATAGGATGAATGATTTACCTCCACAGGGTAGTTCGCGTACACTGACCGACATAATAGGATGAATGATTTAGCTACCGAGTGGTTCACATACACTGACCGACATTATAGGATGAATGATTTAGCTCCACGGAGTGGTCCGCGTATATTGACCGATATTATAGGATGAATGATTTAGCTCCACCGAGTGGTTCTCGTATGCTGACCGACATTATAGGATGAATGATTTAGCTCCACCGAGTGGTCCGCGTATGCTGACCGACATAATAGGATGAATGATTTAGCTTCAACGAGTGGTTCGCATACACTGACCGACATTTTAGGATGAATGATTTAGCTCCACGGAGTGGTCCGTGTATATTGACCGACATTATAGGATGAATGATTTAGCTCCACCGACTGGTTCTCGTATGCTGACCGACATTATAGGATAAATGATTTAACTTCACCTAGTGATTCGCGTATACAGACCGACATTATAGGATGAATGATTTAGCTCCACCGAGTGATTCGCATATACTGACCGACATTATAGGATGAATGATTTAGCTCCACCGAGCGGTTCGCGTATACTGACCGACATTATAGGATGAATGATTTTGCTCCACCGGGTAGTTCGCGTACACTGACCGACATTATAGGATGAATGATTTAGCTCCACCGAGTGGTTCATGTGTACTGACCGACATTATAGGATGAATGATTTAGCTCCACCGAGTGGTTCGCGTATACTGACCAATATTATGGAATGAATGATTTTTTTTCAATTGGTAATAACGTGTTATTTCAACACACAAAATATAAATAAATTCTATTGGGAAAAGATTTAGGAATCTGGAGCATTCCCCCTTAAAGGGTGAAAGGTTCCGTAATAAAACTTGCTTACTTTCAAGGATTTTTTTTTCAAAATGTCAACTTTGTCAACTAAAATTTCCTATTAGACCTGATTACATAAATTTCAGCTTATTCTAAAAAAAATCCAATAGATAGGTGGTCAGGATGCTCATAACAATACATACAACCGTAGTTCACAAACAGAATAGGCCTACAGACATTTACAATCTGTAAATAATGTTACGAAATGGAATAGTACGAATTACTGCATCATTTTCCAAAATAATTAATCAGAATCGAGAAACCATATCACCATAATGACAATATTGTCTATAAATTTGACGATATGCATTGTTTTGTAAATGTAGACGAACTGGTAAAATTAAGGTACGAAATTTCCAGGGTACGAATCATTTTCGGTAAACCGGAAGCTGTTTTTCGATTCGGTGCAGAGCTTCGGCTGTTCGGTACCGAACATGTTTTCAAATAAAAACAGCCTAATATGGTTTGTTTTGTGATCTGTTAAGTTTCCTTCTCAAAAGGAATATGTTTAAGATGAGTTCTGCATCGAGAGAACGCCGTTATACGTCAAAATAACAATATGATCGCTATATTACGCAGTTTCGAAACTGCTCAAAATGAGTTCCGTAACATCTGCGCAGTCTTAAGACTGCATAGTTTCAAGATTGCTTACGACATATATACCGTCAATGTTTATCAAAGACGTGGGCTGCGTTCAGTAGACAAAACGTTAGCTAACGTTAGCAACAGTCGCAACTTCTTTGACACAAATTTCAAAGAATTGACCGAGTATTTCCGAATGAAACGGCCAGCGTTAGCTAACGTTTTGTCTTACTGAACGCAGGGCAAATGTATAGTTATTGTATTTAGGTGAATGTGCCCCCTTTCTGATCGCGACGTTTTAGAGTACCTTTTTAAGTTTTATGTCTTGTATTTGGATTAAAACGTTTGATAAGCTTAACCCTATTCTCAAAGTTTATCCCAAAATATTATTCCCCCTTGGCATAATTTCCCCTTGGCATAACTCATAGTATCGATCGATATATACTACTCAAAATTTGCTAAGGATCACTTTTTGAAACATTAATATTTCTTACACAATTTCAAATATTAATCTGTAAATTAGTTTGTTTGGTAGATTAACCATTTATGAGTACGATTTTGTAGGTTTTAATGTTGAGATGCTTTGGAGAAAATTGTCACGAGGCATGCAAAAGAGGTACCCATGGAAATGAGTGTTTCCATAGATAGTGCGAAATTTCAGATTTTTATCTGAAACACGATTTTCCCTTATTTCTTTGCAAAAACTACACAAAGTCTACGAGTTACTATCCCTCTACGCTTTAAAATGGCATGTGAATGTTTTACTTGTTTTTCTTGTGTCTACAAGGCATATTCCGGAACCTCATTAACCATCTTGTCCCAAGTCCGCAAAATGCATCCTGCATTCGCACAGGTGATTAAAACATTGCCATACGGATCGTTCAAAGCATAAATAAAATGATCCATGGCTAAATATCGAGCTAGAATGCCGCACCTTGTAGTATCGGTCACATGAATGATGTCATTGGTGTACCACAACCTTTTAAATCAGCGTTTTTGTTTAATAAAAATCGATCAATTCACTTACAAATCATTCTAAACCCCTTCTTCAGTATAAGCTCTTATTCTAGATACTACTCGTAAACCAAAGTGTAGTTACCATGAGCATGTGGTCAGTCTTTCTCCATAGTCAAATACAGCTAAAGACTAAAATTTACGAATGTCTGTTACGGCTACTATCAGCAACTTTCTTCACATGCGTCTTCCCAGAAGCCTTGCATTTATTTCCATATGTCTTTTTTGTAATTTCAGTACATGTGGGCGAACATAAGCTGTGGTCAGATTTACTGACTTTTTTCAGTTTCATCACATGACCATTCATTGGTTGCTGCCAATAAACCATGGGTCGAGGAAAGACACAAACGATGTTTTACCGTTCAGGGGGTTCATTCAGTATATTTTCAGTCTAACTCCACCAAAACAATGCCCGCGGAAGAAGTTTTGGTGATAACTATGGTTTTCAAACAGGCCGTACCTGAGCTTATCACCAAAGTTATAACTTTAATTTACCGACATAGGCCTACCATTTTAAGACCCAGAATTCATATGAGGCATCCGATATGAATCAACAGTCAAAATTTAAACTCCACATTATGTAACATGGGACATTTATGAGCTCTAAGACGTGCTTAAATTTTTTTCTATGTGCCCATGCGAGTACTTAGCTATTGCTTAGGAAGTTTTAAAGGGCAATAAAAGGCTGCAGAAGACTTTAGCATTGCTTAAAATGCTGAAGAAGCACAAAAATGTTAAATTTCGATTTTTTCTAAAAGTTGTAAAATTTGTCCTATCTACGAAAGTCTTCATTTTTAGGGGTGCCCTTTTTATATGCCACACAACTATCGATATAAAAAAGGAATCAGAACATTCATCGTTGAATCTTATTCAGAATTGATAACTCTAACATTTAAACCATTTTGCTCATTGGTTGGGAGATTTATTAAAAAGATATCAACATTTAAAAAAGTGATCCTTAGCAAATTTTGAGTAGTATATTTATTGGTAGCTCAAGTGGTTATGTACATTAACTAATTGGCCAATGCATTTTCTGCCATTAACATATTCCCAAATATTTACGATTTTTGACGCGCTATAAGATAAAGGTTTAAGAAAACATTGTGGAAAATGAGGAAATTGCGTGTGAAAAGCAATTTCTTCATTTCCCACATTGTTTTCTTCCCCCAAAAGACCAAAAATTATCATTTCATTCTCTTGAAATCGTTGCCTGCAACATTTTTGAATTTGGAACAGTCCAAAAGTGCCGTCTGGTAATGTGTTAAAACTTTGACAAACGTAGTCGTGTCGCACCATCTAGCCAATTGTATGCAAATCACGTGTATGGGCCTGGATCTGAAAATATGGTTCTTACTGCATTGAAGACGACCGTGTTTGCAGTGTTTGAAATGCAGTATAATCAGGATCTACACTGCCAGCGGACATTAAACTATATGTTATAAAGAAGTTATTAGAGAAAACCATGGACCCTGATCAGACTGTACGAACGAACAGGCTGATCTGGACGCCCTTTGTTCTTACTTGTCACAAATGATATTCTTCCGGATAAAAGATCATATGTTTTGTTCAGTGCGATGACCAGCTGGTGCCTCACATTGGATGTTGGGTGTGCACTGGTGCAAGAAACGATAAAATAGGGTAAAGTGCACCTACTGCTCGTCTTGTATAGTATTTTTTATGATAGCTTTTGATTTACAACGCCAAAAGTCGTAGGTTAAGGACATTTTCACATCAAGGTTGTGTTTCAAGCAATTGCCGTTTCGGGGCAATGGTGTCATGCAAACATGTTTTGGTTTTAAAACATTACATGTATAGTGGTCCCACGATATTCTGAATCCCGCCAAACAATAAAAAAAAATATATTAATTTTACCAATCATAGGTTATATAGATCAAAATGAAACCATATCGATGATAATCAGTATTTTGATGTAATATTGAAGAGACGATTTGCGCGCGCGTCTCTACAATCATATGCTTTTATAGGTTAAAGGTTTGTTTGCAAACATCAGATTACCTTGGGACAACGGTATTTTTGGTCATGAAGAACAAAACGTATGCATACATGTTTTGAAGGTCATGAAGCAGTTTTTTATTATGACCTGCATAATTTCTTGTAGACCTACATTATACACAAAGAGCATTAAAATTTATTTCGACGTATGTTAGTTATGTCGTCTTAGAAAGAGTTAGATTTATTGCTTGCACCAGCATTTAATTAGAGAACATTCCAAAATAGTGTCCGATTGCTATTATTTAACCCTTTCCCAAACAAGACCTAGTTTTGACGTCCCTATTAGAAAAGGCTTAGGAAAACATTGAGACTAAAGAAGAAACAGCTGATGACCAGCAGTTTCTCCTTTTGTCTCGATGTTTTCTATGCCATATTTTACCACAAATTCTATCTTTAATTGCATCCATTTTGCCATTTATGGAAGTTTTTGAAGAGGATCACCCTACAATTTTGTCGCTTGGTAATGGTTTAAAGACCATTCCAAAATAATGTCCGATTGTAATGATTTAAACAGGAAAGCATAAATTGAGTCTGATGGTGAAGTAAGCATTGTTAGAAAGGAAAACAATCGTGTATTTTTTTATTTTTTTTTTTCTATAAGAATTCAAGCTTTAAAGCCCCAAAAACCGTTTTTAAAAGGATTTAGCAATTAGTGTCATTTTTTTTAAATTAATGTTAAACGAGGGACATTGACAACTGCATCGTGTCGTATATTTTTCATAACTCACGCCATCACAAAAAAGTATCTCTTATAAGTCGAGCCTATTTTAGACTCTTGAATGCTAGTTATTTCCGTATCCTCGGAAACCCAAGTATCTACCACGCTACATGCTGTCGATCCCTCGGACATTTAACTTATAAAGCTTTGACGGAAAATCCATGTGAAACGTAATTGATTCAATGATTCATAACAAACGTGGAATTAACACAAGAATTTTAAACGGAAATCATATTTAACCCCTTTCGTTGTTTTGATATAAGAATGTTGAATTTATCAACATTTGCAAGCATTTGAAAATTTGTCAACATTGGCTTTGTGAATTAATAATCATTTAATTCATTAAAAGGTTAATTGCAGGAGAACGGGATTAGCTCTACTCACATATGTAAATAGTAGGATGCTGAACTGAGATCACGTACATAGAAATGTGGCTTAACACTAATGTCATAATTATATTGTGCGTTTTATTCTATTTTATTTTATTTTTTTTTCAAAACCACATTATGTTATGTTCGTGAGTGCTGATCTCTGAAATTACTTATAAATCTAAAATCCAGGAAGGACACTAGCCATGATTTGTAAATAATAATAATCCAAGGCAGATTGCACTGCACGTCTATATTTTTTCTTCTTATTCTGCTGGTGGTCGACATGCTTTACGTTAATGTTAAAAGCACATTCAAAGGAACATACACATGCCTGCAAATATCAACACATACCGATCTACAATTCTTTATATCCCTTAAACATATTGTTTATTTCATTTTGAATAAACCCTTTTCACATGACACTGAAAGCTTAATATGTAAATATTTTTTTGTTTGAAAAATACGATGTTCATAACTACTTAAGTAATAGTTAAACCACGTAAAAATACTGTGTTAATTTTTTAAACAAAAAAAAACTGATATACCTAATGAAGTTTTACATACCTGCAATACGTTCAATTATCAAAACTTTCGAACAATTTTGCAAGTTCTGAAGAAAATATTACCATAACTATTAATCTATTTTTTCCAAATTGCGTGGTTTGCATTTTGTGTAACAATGGAGGATAACTCAAGTAAAGACGAAAAAAAGTCACATCAATATAAAATAAGTAGCCCTTCAAAATGTGTAAAAACAAAAGAAGGCGGACACAGGGGTGTTGTAGTATTTATGGCTGCATGTGTCGGACATATCATACTAGGATCTCACGTGTACTCTGTTGGATATTTCTATGTAGAGCTGTTACAGATGTATGACGAGAGCGCACTCAAAACAAGTCTTGTAGGAACTATAAACTCGGCGCTTATCTGTTTTCTCGGTAAGTAATTATAGAAGTTTACCAAAACGTGTCTTCAAGAACAGCATTCAAGTTTTAGGGTGATCCACCTCAAAAACTGCCAACAATGACAAAATGGATGTTATTAAAGATTGGATTTGTGTAAAATATGCCACAGAAAATATTGAGACAAAAGGAGAAACTGCTGGTTATCAGCAGTTTCTTCTTTTGTTTCAATGTTTAACCAAGCCTTTTCTATTAGGAACGTCAAAACCAGGTCTTGTTTGGGAAAGCGTTAAGACGAAAATGAGTGTTAGGTGAGTTGATGAACTGACTCTTTTGTCCATGATGCCACGTACTGTTATAACTGGTAATAAAGGCGAAACGACAACACCCCGAAACTCGATTTTCCTTTACGAAGGATGGACTAAGATTAAAGAAGGACCCTTTACCAATACAGGCTCATTCAAGTATTTTTATGTATCAAATTGTTTCCAGATTGATTACAGATAACGTGACAAACATACCTTTGCCAGAGGCGCGTTCTTTAGAGCGAGATTTTTTAAGATTTCTTAAGATGTTTTTGATATAGCATTTATAAGACCGAGATTATAAGCGAGGTGTTCCGAATGTTCCATACTTTATACAAATGACGTCATGATGACATCATTTGTATGAAGAAAGAAGCATTCGGAACTCCGCGGTTTATGAATCATTGAGCATTCGGAACAACTCGGTCAATTCTCTCCCACATAGATGCTACAGAATCTACCGAGGGGTTCCGCATGAAGTATATGGTAATGGCGCCTCCCATTGAGCGTCTTAAAATCTTGCTCTAAAGAATGCTTTAACCTAAACTATCTTAAGAAATCTCAAGAAATATTGCTCTAAAGAACGTGGCTCAGTATTTGTAAGTTGTGTGGTCACACAGGAAACATCCTTTCACTGAGTAAATCATCGGTTAATATATCGCTGGTTACTTCCAAAAAATGTCGTAAGGTAAGATTGAATGAGACATAGTCACTTTGTTCTCGAACGTAAATAACAACATGTGCAACATTACGTGACTTCTTCTTCTTCTTCCAAATGAGAGCCATGATCCTTTCAGAATGCGTAACTATGTACATGGTGAATCGGATCAAAAGTCAAATTGCAATAAAATCGGTCGTAAAATCTGGTACACAACGAGCGTAAATTACGATGCCATGGTTTTGAGTGCGTATGAATCATTTGATATCTTATAAGACCGTTGGTCAGATGCGGTGTGAACTACGTGTAATTGTATGCACGACAAAAAGGCAAATTAATGAATAAAATCTATTTTTATGTTTCGTATTTTCCCAGGACCATTTGTGACCATGGTGATGAACAGATATTCAGCAAGAGTAGCAATATTTGCCGGAGGATTTCTGACCGCGACTGGCTGCTTTTTAAGTTTCTTTGTGAGGAACATATTTGGGCTAATATTCACGTTTGGACTAATCTCAGGTATGTTCGAACTTCTGTATGTTTTCTTTAAACAGAGAAAGGAACAGCAACAACGGGTGATAACTCCAACATTGGATGTCACATGGTAAAGGTTCTTGTACATGAGTTTTCTCCACAATATGCTCCATGTGCTATAAGTGTAATACTAAGTCTACATAGAGAATTTGAAGTTTCCAGCTTAAACAATTAAGGAGATATGGCTAGGACAGAAAAGCATGATAGACGGACAGAATGGAGCAAATTCATAGTCTCAAACGTGCAACTGTTGAGGGACAAAACATCCTTTAAAGACGTGTTATACTGCGTTGTTGACAGGACGAATATTGCTTTGAAAATATTTTCTCTTTTATACTTACGTTGATGTTTGGTATACTTATATGAATTTGAAAATACAATTAATCATGGACCGTGAATTTCAAGTTAATGAAATTGTTAAGTTTCGTAAGGCACCGAATGAACCATTTAAAAATCAGTCACGGTGATACACGAACGTATCTTTTATAGCGATGTGATCAATTTGTGCAATGAAGCCTTGAACTTGGAAAAACTGCTTTAAACTACTTTGAGGTGATCGTGACTTCAAATGCAAATTAGTCTTAATCTATATCTAGAAATACTTTTGCGTGTCAGGGGTAAAAAGTATGATCAACATATTTGTGACCTACATGCATACTTGCGTAAATATATTTAGAACATGTACCTTGTAATCGAGAAACATGAATGTTGTGACATCGTTTATTTTATTCTCTTGAATATGCATTTTCTACGAAGGAGAGTGTAGCCTGGATGAAATGGCAAAAACTACTCACAGAGTCAACTGAAATAAACCACCGCATAAAATTCATGACAATTTTGTAGACCTTTATAATAAGATACCAATTTTGATTTAAATATACAAGAATTTGCGTACACACTACGAGCATAAAATATACATTTGATGGTCAATCACTGAACCACAACAGTGCTTGGTATGGTATTAAAAGAACTACATTCAACCTCAACCACCAATGTGATTGGACTACCAATGTAAATGACGGCTTGAAAAATGTACATTCTAATCAATCGTATAATTTGTTGAAACATACGTTCGATAATAGATTACCGTCCGTGACAATGTGGAGTAGAGACAGAAACAGTTGAAATGCTAGTTATCAGCGTAGTCTTCTTTAGTACCATTGTTTTTACAAGTCTCTTCACTTGGAGGCACAAAAGCCAAAATTCTTTCGGAACAATGTTAATTTACAAACTTTGTATTTGCAGGGACAGGTAACGCACTAGCTATTGTGCCGTCTTTGATCGTATCTGGGTATTATTTCGATAAGCATCGTCACATCGTCCTCTCTGCTGTCCCAGTATTTACCGCTATCGGTATGCTTATATCGACACCCATGGCAGCATTGTTCATCAGAACGTTCGGTCTACATGGGGCATACCTGATGATGAGTGGACAGTTGCTACATATATGTGTCATTGCTACCATTTGTAAACCGTCAAAAAGTGAGCTAAAGATGATTAAAAAGTCGAAAAACAAAGCGAAAGACATACCAACCATAAAAGATGGTAACAGAACAGAAGAGACAGCTGGTGAGAAAAATTGTACAACATCAACAAGGATGGTTTTATTATCTTTTATTCTTTTTCTCGTGAGCACAGCAACCACAAACATGGTATTTGGAACATATCAGTTTCACTTTCCGAATTATCTACTCGTGGTAAGTGGCTCGGAAAATCACACTGAAGCAGTGATGACAGTCATGGGAGTTGGAAATGCACTAGGACGGGGATTTTCTACGCTTGTTTTGATGAAAGAGTATAAATATGGTCAGCATATTCACATCACATCACTACTAGCATCAGGAGTAGCAGCCATTGTTTATCCATTGGTTGACCAGGTTGTTCCACTTCACTATTTCTTCTCTTTTGTGCTTGGTTTTACTACGGGTTCTGCACATGGGGCGATGGCGTCAATAACTCTAACTATAGTGGGATTGAAGAAGTTATCAACGGCTTTCGGATTTGCCTATCTTTTCTGTGGAATAGGAGTGTTTAGTGGGCCTGTTTTGGCAAGTTAGTATATAAAGTAGAGGAAATTCTTCTTTAAGGTAGTTTGCCCCTCATGAGATTCATGATTCGCAAGAAATATCACGACTAATACGTGACGTAGGTAAGGAATCCATATTATTTTTATCAAGAAAATGTTGATAGTCTATGAATTTTCAATAGATTTGATTTTTTTTCTTTTTATTTTTTTTTTCTTTTTTAAGGAAAATTTTATGCATGTTCAATAGGTTTGAAGTTGCTGTTTCCCAAGGAAATGTTCATAGTCTGTTAACATTCAATAGGTTTGAAATACGAGAATCACATTACAGAAGTCGTCGTCTTTTTCAGGCACTCTTTTGGATATGGTTGGAACATATAACGGCGCTTTCATATGTATAGGTAAGTTAACCCTTTACCAAACGACAACATTTTAGGGTGATCCACTTCAAAACTGCCACAAATGACAAAATTGATGTTATTAAAGATAGAATTTGTGTAAAATATGACACAGAAAATATTGAGACAAAAGGAGAAACTGCTGATTATCAGCAGTTTCTTCTTTTGTTTCAATGTTTTCCCAAGCCTTTTCTCTTAGGGACGTCAAAACCAGGTCTTATTTGGGGAAGGGTTAACGCACACTTTTCTAGTTTCGTTTTGTTCCTACATAACCCTTTTGCTGATAATCAGTATTGCTTCTTGTATTGTATTCACCAACCATTCTAATGGCAATGACTTTTGTGCTAAAATAGAATGGGTTTACCTTATGTTTTGATAAACCGTCAGTGTTGTTATCAAATCTCGCAACAACTGCTTGATTCAAGCCGTAGTTAATAGCTTTTATAACAACATCCACGATATACCAGTTGTTTGTCCGAAATAACGTCATTGTTAATTAGATAAAATCGTTCTCTATTGTAGTATATCTTTTTTAAAAGGCGCAACAAACAATGTAATTTTCCGAGACACACGTCTCGTCAATCAGATTGCTTGATATACAATTTAGATTTAGAAATGTTTGTAAATACATTCCCTATTCTATTCACAGGTGTGTCGAGTCTAGCGGGATGTTTATGTTCAGTAGTAACGGCCATTATCATGAAGACACAACAATCCAAAACAATTAGGTCCTAAGCCTCTCGCAAACTGTGGAACCTGAGACCTTTCTAATTTCAAAATAATCGCTGATGATAAAATAGTCGATGCCAAAAGTAGAAATTGCAAAATGTTATAACACACGAATTATTGAGAAAATAGAGAAAATGTGTTAGTTTTGCGATAAGAATGATCGGAGTGAAATCGTCGCCTCGTTTTTAAGCTGCGCTATCTCCATTTTTGAAAAAATCCTATATTTGGTATCGTTGTGTTCGTATTTTTATGCTCTATCTCCTGAACACCAGATATCGTCGATTGGCGGGCTGGTTTTTGAGAAATCGCGTATGCATATTGCTCTATCTCCTGATTTTTTCTTCAAATTGGTCTTAATCTTATCCTATGTCCAGGACATAAAGCAATCTGTGCCTGAAAATTTCTCTCGTCCAATGAAAATAAGTATAAAAACCACGTGACCTGTTATGTGATACAAACACGAATTCCGATTACAAAATGTGAACAATCGATTTCTATTGACGATTTTGATCATATGTAAGTACATATATGTTAGCAAGTCAATCGTTAACAAGTTCAAATGCTATTTTAATCAATGGCCGTTCACAATAACACTATATGCATGTCGGCATTCTGATTACCAGTCCTCGATGGGTAGAATAGCCGGATAGTCTTTGAAAAAAATGTAATTGAAATTGATCTTGGCACACAAGTGCTTCAACAAGTAGATTTTTTTCAACTGTACCTTATGTAGCCATTATAACAAACAAAATATATTTCTTTAGGGCGAAAATGATATGAATTTGTTGCAATTTAAATCTACGTAGACTAGAGTCTGTATCCTTTCCGATGCCATAAAAAGTTGAAATCAATTAGTACTCGAATATTTCTTTTTACTTTATCTAGAACAAAGGCCACCGGTTCGTAATAAAACCGCATGAGTTGTCCAATTTCTACGGCAAAACGACAGTTTGTCTTTTTTTATGATTCGTAAGGTCGGCCTATATAGCAAATAGTGTTTTTCTGTGTCGTTTTGATCTATCTCCTTTAAAAGTGAAAAGCGGTTTTGAAAATGACAGAATTTGCTCTATCTCCAAACAGAAATAATGATTTTTATCAAAAAATGCTCGATGGTTTCTTATTAAATTGCGCATGTGGATAGATAAGGTTATTTCTGACTGTCATGCAAAATTTGGGTCAATTTCAAGCAAACATAAAAAAGTTATGAAGGTCTGAATCTTTAAAGTCGATTTTCTCGAAAAAGTGGTTTTGGTAGTTAGCGCAATCTAAAAACGAGGCGACGAAATCGCTCACTTCGGTAGTGTTTTACAAAGAATCTCAGGTCACTTTCACGGGTTGATGTTACACTGGTTTTATTCCCTGGACATAGAACAGAGTACTAAAATCTGTGGTTAGAAATCGATGCCATTACTATAATACTTAATTGTGCGAACGTTCATGTTTACAATATTTATCAGTATAGAATGAAATAAAGCAAGTGACAAAAATATTTATGATCAGAATGATATCTCTTAAAACTATGGAAATGCCCACTGTTGATACGTGTAAAAATACTAAATATATGTGGCTCTTCACACCAAAAGGTACCTTACGTAAAGCCCATAAAACAAAATTTGGAGAAGACGATCGGACACGGGAGAAGTCAATCTGATGTCACATTTGGAAAATGAACATGATATGTTAAACAAGATATGTTAAACATTCTAGTTTTAAATACATGCATATACGAATGAAAGGTATTGATACTAGATACACTGCGCGGACTGCGCATACTGACAGGGGTTGATACATTTTAGGCTTCCTAGAAGGCCCCTTTTAGTGTGACAGGTCACATATACTAGTTGTGACGAAATGACAGTACTATCCGTGAATTTTTTTAACACCCCTCTTTCATATATGCCGAATTCACAGTTCTGTTCTTATGTAAAAGACATTTTCTAGATTCTTTTTGCCGAATTTAAATTTTCTCATTTTTACATATTTTTTCTTTAGAATATACCTAGTTCAAATATGCAAAGAAAAAATGGAGTCACCATATTAGTTTTTTTGTATTTGTATTTTTGCAACACGCCTGTAAATCTTTTTGCATGAATTTTGGATTTCTTGAAAAAAAAAACACTATCGTAACAACTACCTGATTTTTGATACCTTTATCGCATATCTAACTGATTTCTTTGATCATAAAATTCAGTTTGTATTACAAACAAGATGTTGAATTCATGTAATGAGTAGAAAAGTAAAAGTACCAAAGGAATGTGGTTTTACAAATTGCTACTTATTTCGTCAAATGCGCATTTTCCACAAATTTCGTTCACGTAATGCACAAAAATCGAAAAAAATAGTTTTACAATTTTGTTTTTAAATTTACAGTTTTTTCTTCATCAAAGTATGGTGAAAATAATTGTAAAAAGAAAAAAAAAGGGTCAACATATTCATTTGGTAGATAAACCGACACTTGTTGGCCTGGTGTAAGCCATTTTTTTCCCATTTTTCGAGGCTCGGAAATAAGCATCAAAACATCGATAAAATTACAAACTAAAATAACCGTCTCCAAACACCCAATTTCTTGAAAAGGGGGAATATCAAATGCATGTACACATACAGGGCTTACAACTTTGAATGAACATGTTCTAAATGACTTACTTACAGTAGAAAACATTGCGGAAAGGGTGAAATTGCAAAGGCCTTCTACTGCAGAGGTTTACAGGTGTGACTTTGAAGGAAATGTTTAAAAGGCAGAGACAATTCTTTTGAGTGTACATAACATAGGCTTTGGATTCCGCAAGTTATCGGCAACCATCCGAAAATATGGCTAGTTTTGACAAATACCAAGTGCTTCAATGCGCACAAAGTTGCGCTCTAACAACTCCCGAAAACGCCTTAAAAATGTAGACTACGGAATTTCGTACGCAGTAATGGTAAACTGATGAACAGGTCATGGCATGTTGAAGAGTTTATGAACTCGAAGCAAACAAATGGCAAACTGCACGTAGTTAAAGGCGCTTTCTTCTCTGCATCTACACAATGTTAAAAACAATTGAGCCGGGATCTGGAAAAACGTCCCTTATACCATTTCTGAAAATTGAATTTAAAGATCAGCCTGTTGTCAAATGCAGTTCAATATGCGTCCATGCTGCTCTTTTTAAGTCACTACAGGTCACAAAGAAGCTATTAGAGAACAACATGGATCCTGATCAGACTGTGCGTATGCACAGGCTGATCTGGTTCTATGTTGGGCTCAAAAGCCTTAAGGGACGTTTTTCCAGATCCTGGCTCAATTATAATTTGTTCCTACATATCAACCAAAATTCAAGACAGACATTAAGCAACTCATAACAACCACATAGCCGTAATCTAGTCTGTTGGAAGCACCAATAGGCGACTTAAGAGCCAAAGATTTCAATGTCTTTCTACTCGCGTACACTTTTCTGTTGTGTAAACACTGCAAAGGGCGATAATCGTCTGAAATGTCCAGCACGAATCCTGCCCCTTCGCTGCTGGGCTGGTCCACACCAAATATCATAGTTCGGAAAGCTTCAAGCTGAAATACATAGCTACGTTTGATCTTTTTATTAGATCAAAATTTTGACTGGCGCAAATGAAGTATGATGTGACTAGATACTACAATATATAATCATATTAATTGGTTTCGTGACCTTGCTATACGTACATGTATTTTAAAGAATAAACTATACTTTTTAAAACTTAAGACCATAGCTAGTGTTTATGCTGGAGCAGGGTAAATTAGCAATTCTTCCATGGTGTCAATCGAGGAGTTGATGGTCAAACATACACGAATAGAATTAATTGAAACAAGCATCACTAATTCTTGTCCATAAACATTCAAGGAGTCCACGAATAATGCAAATATGATGAACCATCGCCGATTTGTACTGTTAAAATGTTGGCTTTATCTGAGAATGTTTTTCCTATGTCACTGCTTGAGCTACTCACCTGTTCCTCGGCGACTTGTATTTTCTCATGAAACAATGTCCACGTGACACTTTCGTAACAAGGGGGCGTGGTCAAACTGCCTTGGTAACGGTAATAAGCTTCTAGATTGGATGGAATGAACTCTGTGAGCGGAATGGATTGAAGTGAGGATTGTTTGTCTGGAAAATAAGATAATAAAGATGAGTGATCTTGAATTACACGGTTTTTTCAGCGGATATAATAGAATATGAACAAGTCTAGTTCTGTGCTACTTATTCTATATGTCAATGTAACATAAATCACTGAGTGGAATGTGGATTTACGTGTTTGGGTAATATTCCGTTTGCTAGTTAACAGTATTTGAAGACAAAGACTACATGCCAATGTCAAAGAAAGGCTTTCATTTTATGGAAACTAGTGTTAGTTCTATTCTCTTAAACACTTAAAAGACTCAAATTAAAGAAACATAATTAAACACCATTATATTCCTTAGATAGAGATTCAAAATTTAAGCAATATGGTTCATTTATTGATGACCAGCTTGATTCACTCAGAACCATCACAAATGGCGACTCACGTGAAGATAAGTATGTTGAATTGTTTTGTGATCACACAGAAGAAAATGACAACAACAGTTACCTTTGAAATGGATGTCTCTGAAATGATCAATGAGTTTCTCAAAATGACTGTTAAATGGACCAACCTGTTGCGAAAAAAAGTATATAATTTTGATAAGATTGTCTACAGACGTTAACATAGAACTGTCCAAATCGGCCAATAATCAATTTGAATTTGAATGCCTTGAATGAGTTGTGAGTTTCCATACTCTTACGTTTTACACACTTTTTATTGTGTTGTTTCAGAAATGATAGTTATGTTAAGCCTCTCTTACAACCGGTCGTATGTGCTCCTGCGTGCGGTCTGCGTGCGGTGTGCGTCTATAACGTACGTTTAGTCGTGCGATGCACGCACGTGCAACGTACGATTTTGGTGGACGCAACCACGACGTAGACTGCACGCAGCAAAAAGTTGACCAGACAATATTTTGAGGCGCTCTTACAACCCGTCGTGCGTCTTTATAAATCGTGCGATTTTGCAGAGTTTTAAAACGTACGATTTAAAAAGACGCACGGCGGATTGTTAGAGAGGCTTTAGTTTCGTTCCATATCAACGCTTTCCCACAACGACAAGCATGATTTTGATTTGACTTTTGGCCTTGGAATCACATAGAAGCACTTGCGACGATTAATGGACATTAAAGGGACATTTCATTCCAATTTCATTTTTTTAAAGTATGTCTTGATGCCAAGATTGGTTATTCTAATGAGTATAAATACTATTAGTTTTTTGAAGTTGTTGCCAATAAGCGAGGAACACGCATTTAAAGTTGAGACATAATCGATAAATTGCATATAAATCCGAACTGTTGTCCACAACAATGTGTTCAATTTAACACAAAAATATAGATTTCTCGTAAACGGCGCAATATTTTGGCTTGAAATTTTCAGAATTTTCATAAGGAAATATGCTCTTTCAGATAAAAATAAAAGTAAAATTTGTGACAAAAAATTCTGAAATGTCACTTTAATACAAATCACGTTGATTTCAAAAGTTATGGCAATTGTCATATTTTTGCTGATAGGACTATCTGGACCGAACTTTTCGATTCAAGAACCATGGCAATGGAAACATATCGACTGTTTTCAATACCATAAGAAGCGGTTTAAAGGAAAACATCGTGGAAAATGAAAAAAATTGCTCGTGAACAGCAATTTCTTCATTTCCCACAATGTTTTCTACATGAAAAGACAAAAAAATATAAAATTCCATTCACTTGAAATTGTCGTCTGCAAAATATTTCAAATTGTGACGGTCCAAGATGTTGTCGTCTGGTAATGGGTTAATCAGACAAGTAGTATCAATTTTAGTACCAAGAAAAGATTATGTTTGTATACCTGGAAGAAAAATGCGAGTACAGCGAGCCCATCTTCCTTATCCATGGCGTCGGTAAACGTTCCATAGGCGTCGTTATAGTGAACCACGTGCATCTGTAAATAGTCGTAAGTGTAAGGCGGATTTATGCGTTGGTTTCATCTTTTGTTCAAGAAATGACGTTTCATTTATTGTCGCATAACAGGAATATTATTTGATTAGTTTGTTTTAATTTCGCTAAGTACGGTTTGAATTCTTTCCATGGTCGCATGGCTTATTGATATTATGGAATCATCACTATCTAGTTAAATACTTGTTGACTTACTGTAGACATATCTCTGTCAGTCGCATGGTACCAAGATTGGGTGCTCGAGAGATAATGTTAACTAAAAAACAAGATATTTAATAATACTCAAATAATATAGAAGAACCCGGCTCAGTTATATTGATCATTAATATTGAGTACCTCCATGGGAAAGAATCGTCCATCTACGTCATGCTCAGAACCTCGACTATCAACAGCGCCCCAGTGAAAATGGAACTGCTCTGCCACGAATATTCCAGGTAATCCACCGCCGCGGATCTTTCTTGTCTTCTCGTTAAGGTTCACTTGGACTACAAAAGAGCATACAATGTAGGATATCCCGTCATTACTTTGCAGTAAGTAAAATAGAGATATTACAAAATGTGACCACATCCAATGATAAAACGCCTCGTAACAAAATGTATAAAACAGGTTCATCACTCCGTATGAAAATAACAAACTATATGAACTTTGATATGTACACGTATATGGTTCATATCTATTGTTAAAGTTTCAATTAAATCCGCCGAGTAGCCGCTAAGAAATAATGTGAACTGCAAGTAGCCTGGCCAACGGAACCATCATGACAAGCTGACAACGATATATCGCTCTAAAACATAATCGGCAGATAGAGACCCATGTTAGTATCAAATGTAATAATGGCTCTTTTCAATATCAAAGCTCATTTTATGCAAGGGTAGTGGCTGTAAGACACTCCGTCCAGCATTATTTACCAAACACTTCGTGCAACTACGGACGTCATCCGTGGCAATAAAATTTGACAAGGGTAGCCTCAGTTATTACTTTTGCCACGGGTGACGTTTGGAAATCGACGAGGGTAAACCATCGTCGGTTTTCGTAGCCCCGGATGATGCTCAAAGTTGCCCCGAAATTTTCGGTATCTAATGATGGATGGAGTATCTTAACTGGTTATTACAATTAAACTCATCCTTGTAAATTAAAATATTCAAATAGGCCTGTTGCAAAAATAAAACTTAATTATTCTTTGCCTGGCGGCACTTCTACTTCTGACTTTTTCACAAGGGAGCAATTAACAGATTGCTTAAGCTGTACCATTTCCAAAATTGCAAAATCTGACTTGTCCGAGTGCAATATGTTTTATGTCGCAAACGACGCAATGTAACCGAGTATTTGTAAAAATAACAGACGTAGAAACTCTAAATGAAAATGATGTAATTGGCATTGAAAGTGTTCGTATCTACCATGAACGTTTCTAAAAGCCACCAAAGTGGGAATTTATTGGGAAAAAATAAAATGGTTGAAGCAAGCGTAAGTTCAATCAGCCAATTCTGAAATATTAAAAAAATTAAATGTCAATTAAGGTGGTATCATCTTGAAATGTTCTGGATGGAAAATTAAGCATTTTGCGAGAAGTTTTTGCCAAGTGGTGAAAAGTATTGATTGAAAATAATAATTGCGGTTTGATCTAGGCCTATAAATAATCTAGGCCTATAAATTGAGGAATAATATGTCTCGTTTTTATATTTAACTACTTTTAAATATCGGAAAGTACCGGTAATTGTCCGGAAGTAATGCATGCATTAAAATTTCATTTTGTCGTTTTTATATAACATTACCTTTAATGGCGTTTGGTCGAATAGTTTGTGCTTTCAAAAGATAAGAAGATGGCGCATGCCAAGAATAGAATATACTATTTCTATAACTTTGATATTGATACATGTATGAGCGTGCATCTAGAAAGTGCCTTGTGGTCTTTGGGACATCCATAGATCTAGATTAACCCATACCATCATCTTTTCTATTTATGGTTGCTACAAAAATGTAGAATTGTTTTGAGAATACTATTGGTTTTGCTTCTGTGCGAATTTGCAGCAAGATCTTGATCCATGTTGGTATCAAACGCCACAGCAGACACATTTCGAGATCTCTACTCATTTGTACTTGTCACCAGACGAAAGAATGGAGCTTGAGTATGCCGCTCCCCAGTCTATGTAAATACGCCTATACATTTTAAATCTGGTGCAAAATATTGCTGATAATTAGGAGGCAATTCCAACTTCTGAATGTCACAACAGAGCAACAGATAAGACTGTGTAAAGACACTCAAAATGTATATCAAAGTCAAACCCTATATTCTTGGTACTTGTATGAATCGTCGCATGAACCCACATCATAGGGTTTTATTACTGAATCATGTTTTATTGCATTTTTTTAAAAAAAAGCAATTGCCACGTCTTATGTGTAGCCCTATCACAATGAAAATTATCGAGACCTTTATGATATGCATTGATCTGATTTATTAATTCATTTTTTGTTGCTTTGGTTTTGAAAGAGCGCGTTATACCTGTATGTCCGTTATTAGTGAGGGTCATATTAACGGCTGTAATCCTATCATACCCCACAAACATGATGGGGTTAAGTCTGTGTTCATCTAGGATGACGTCATCAGTTACGATACTGACGGGCGACTGTTTTGTACCTCCGCAATGTGGGTAATCCACGTGCCAGTGATCTGGACCTGTGGGTGAAAACAAATTATCGTCGCTTTCTCTTCGAAAACCTTGTAACTGCAGCTTGTTTTAAGCTGCAGTTACAAGGTTTTTGAAGAATAGCAGCAACATGAATCAAACATGATGGGGTTGAGTCGGTGTTCATCAAGAATGACGTCATCAGTAACGATACTAATAGGCGACTGTTTTGTTCCTCCGCAATGTGGGTAATCCACGTGCCAGTGATCCGGACCTGTCGGTGAAAAAAGTAAATAGAATATCATAGCTTTTTTTCGAAAACCTTGTAACTGCAGCTTGTTTTAAGCTGCAGTTACAATGTTTTTGAAGAAAAGCAGCAGTAGGAATCAAACATGATGGGGTTGAGTCTATGTTCATCTAGGATGACGTCATCAGTTACGATGCTGATGGCCGACTGTTTTGTTCCTCCGCAATGTGGGTAATCCACGTGCCAGTGATCTGGACCTGTCGGTGAAAACAAATATATCGTCGCTCTTTTCTTCAAAAACCTTGTAACTGCAGCTTGTTTTAAGCTTCAGTTACAATTATTTCGAAGAAAAGCAGCGATATGATAATGCATAAACAAACAGAAAATTACTTTATAAAAATACTAAAAAACATAGACTATGCATCCATCAGAATAAAGAAACTTCGGGAAGCCCAAACATGCATATATGCAGATGACTTTATAAGTTAGGTTGATAGAATAACTTCGTTAACATTGATAACGTAGATTTATATCATTTATAAGATACTCTTTGTCTAGTATATTCATTAGTTCTATTAGTCATATAGTATGTTGTTGTTTTGTTGGGTTGTTGTTGTTGTTGCTGTTGCTGTTGTTGTTGTTGTTGTTGTTGTTGTTTTGTTTTAATTTTTGCAAGATGCACAATTGCAGTGATCCGATTGGGGTGGATATTATGTACAGTCAACTGCAGAGCGTTTACCTTTTCCAAAATAAAATATGGTTTTGAAGTCGCTGATAATTATGTTTGATAGAACATTGAACTAAAAGAAGAAAATATACAGATAATCAGCATTTTCCGACCATTTTCGTTGTAAATCACACAAATTATTTATTCATAAACACCCATTTTGCCGTCTACGTAAGCTGTAATATTGGAGTAGTAAAGCTTTTTTGGGAAAGAGTTAATGACGTTGCTGGAAAAATTCAGACTTTTGTGAATTTCTATCAGACAAAAAGTTTTAATGTGACCCGTCATGCTAAAAAGGAACCTACTTTAAAGTCAATGAAGAAACTTTGAGGAAAGAGATGAGTCTTTAATAGCAGACGTCAACCAGATTTCGCTGTAAACGTGAACATATAGGAAAATAACCTATATAACCAGTAAATTACTTTACCACGGTGCATAATCACATGATACAATATTTTCAGAAAATCTTCAAGAATTTTGTAAATACTGGGCCGATTTGAATTCGGTTTAAAGCAGAGAATGTGGACAGACGTCACGCATTAGATGGACGTGGTTGATTTTTAAAAAAGATCAAAAGATAAAAAAGTTATTGAAGATAAACCAAAATTTTGGTTTATCTTCAATAACTTTTTTATCGTTTAATTTTTCAAAAATCCAACACGTCCAGCATATTTCTGGTTTTTCCCACATTGTCTGCTTCAAGCCGAATTCAAATTGGTCAAGTATTTCAAAGATATTGAAGATTACCCGAAATTCTGAGTCACATGATTATACACCGTGTTTACAGTGAACATTTTCGATCGAAGTCAGTCTGACCAGAGTCGCTACTTTATCACTTTCCAAAAGGTCCTTATAAGCGTGACGGGTCACATTAAGGTAAAATACCCGTAATGTGGCCATTATAAGATTCATGAGAACATCGGATTTTTTTTCGACCGGCGACGTTACGTATCCGAACCTATTCGGGCGCGGTCGTAAGCATTCGGCGGTGGAAAATTCCACCGCCGAATCTTTACGACATCGCCCGAATAATTCCGACGTCGCTCGAATCTCATAAGGGGTAAAATACCTTAACGTCAACTTACCCCTCATTCCTCTGTAATGCCATTCATTTCCTGTAAAAGTAAACGAAGCAGAGTCTTAGGGAAGCTAATCTGATTTGAAAGCTACTACAGAAAAATGGATGGAATGAGAATACGGTTTGTGGAAATTTAGCACAGAAAAACTCTATTGATGAAAAAAAATGGTGGCTTTTCTTTCCTTTATTTTACATGTTCCCTTCAACGATAAATACCTTTTTATTGTACCTTCTACAACACATTTGAATTATAGGCATGTAGTCCTGTCTTTACAAGAAAGGTGAAATGTGCAAAACTTGATGTTATGATACATCTAAAAAGAAAGGTTGCATTTTAGACAGCCTTGTGTCAAAATAAGTATTTTGCCAAGAACAGTCTTATCATGATATGATAGGCTGTCCAAGAGGTGTTACAGATATTGAAAAATATTTTCTGTGAACAAAATGGATCGCTATCGGATTTCGCATGTGCACAGGCTGATCTGGATCCGTTTTGTTTCAGATGACCCCTTTTCCCAGACGCAGATTGAAACTGATAACTTTACCTGCGCTAGATTTAACAAGCTGTGGAACTTGAAGAAGAAATCCAGTAATTAAAATCACGGGTAATCGAAAATACTCCATCTCTTTAACCAATGTTATTCATCATCAAAATGATTTTAAAAGAGACAAGCAGGTTGAAGACCTAATTTGGTATCCAAGTCAGACGCAATATTTCGCTTTAGCATATTCCTCTCTCACTCCATCACTCCACAAAAAGACTCCGGGGCCATAAAATCTGTTAAATCCCTTAGTTTGGATGCAACTTGTTGTACGCCACAAAGATTATGATAAATAGGGCGACAATAAAACGTCCGTCATTCAGGTTATCGTAACTGAAGTACTGCTCTGATATGATAATAATGTATCAACCCCCAAACACTTGGTACACTGTCAAACAAGCGAGGAATCTCTAAGATAGGTCATTATCTTATAAATGAATAAGAATTTGGGACTTAATCTGGCAAAAGGGGAATTATACATGTTACAGCATTTTAGCAAAACTAAGTGTCCAGAATATCATTATGATCAAAGGCAGTCAAAAAAGTATCCAATCTGCTAATTTAAAGTTGCTACACCTAATGAAGAAGGGTCTAGAGACCAACAAGGATCTAGATTAGACTATGAGTATACAAAGGCTGGTCTGGATCCATTAAAATCTCTAATGCCACAAAGAACCTTTTTCCAGACCTCGACTCAATTTATACAAGAGGTTAATTAAATTTGAATTGCAAGAACGCATTTGTCCTTTCAACTTTCAAAACAGTATGCCTAAGGTCGACAACATCAAAATAGACCATATCAGAATGTGGCAAAACTACCGGTATAAGCCAGGATCTGGAAATTGTACCGGTATTCAAAGCAAGAAATGCGAGGTTGGTGTTTGTCTCATATATATAATGTGTTTTCACTCGTATTAACTTTGAATGAATTCTAAAGCTTCAACATATTTTCTGAATAAAGGTTGTTTTAAGTTTTCCTCAAATTTAGACAAATCAAAACATAATCTAAAGTCTAAAACATATTTGCGCAACTATAATATGTCGTTCTGAATTTCAACATTTAAGCAAGTAATCATTACAAGTACATATGCATAACATGGTGTTACACCAGTTTTGCACTGAGCCTTCGAAGTATCTTTTCCCATTTCGTTATCTGAACGTTCACATAATGTTATATTAGGCTTAGGCCTACTAGGTCAAGGGCAAATATTTGAACAAGGATTTGTAAAAAGGGTCCCTCAAACATTTGAGACCAATAAAGATATTGATCAGCCTGTGCATATGCACAGTCTGATCAAGATTCATGCTGTTCTCTTATAGCTTATTCTTGACACTTAGCTTCTTGACTCTTGGAGCATCGACGCTCCGAACAAGACTGCACTTAGGCACAAATTAGTCTGGAAATACTTAAAATACTATACTGTCTTAGAGTAGAATTTAACCGAAGATTATAATTATATAATACAAGGGCCAGGTCAATTGATGCTGATTACCAGATTTTCCCCTTTTTTTTTCTCAATAATTTCTATGCTATATTGAACAAAAATCCTATCACATCCATTCCTTAGTCTACAGCATTTTTTAAATAGAAACAAGTCATATAAAACTGTTGACGTTTGGAAGGAGTTCTCTAATTTAGATGTTTACGATTGTTGATGTCCAAAAATGTGAGCATCATGATTATCAGGGTGAGTCTAATGACCTTGATCATAGCCCATTGCTAAACGACAATATTTTGGACCGTTTCAAATTAAAAAATGTTGCAGGCGACAACTTGGAATTAATGAAAGTTTACATTTTTTGGTCATTTTGTGAAGAACACTTTGTGGTAAATGAATAAATTGCTTGTCATAAGCAATTTATTCATTTACCACAATGTTTTCCATATTCATTTTCTTGTAGGGAATAAAAAAGAGTCAATGTGTGGTAATGTGTTAAACACTGACGTCCACTTCAGTTCAGATATGATACAGGTCATTCACATTAATGTCAGTATAGTGTAGCATTACCTAGACCCGTAGTGTCTTCAAAATGTTTGGCGAGGAATCACATGACACAACAACGTTTGAAAAACATCTTCAATGAACATATTAAAAGCCTGTGTCCGATGTGAAAATAGTTTGAAGCAGGAAAAGACAAAAAAAAAACCAATGGATTTTCTGGTTGTGGTGAATCTCTCAAACAGTATTATCTTTAAAATTCTGTTTGTTCGTCAACATTTTTATCATTTGCTGATTTAAAAAAATGCATCACATCTTACGGATTTCTGACAGTTTTATAGTCTTTTCTGTTTTTAACCAAATTCAATTATTTTGCAGTTGCCTTTGGTTTGTCGAATGATTTCTCGCCATGTCTAAACAAAATGTATGGTGTCATGTCCAAAACCTAAGACACATAATCATAAATGTAATATTCATATTTTTTTATCGTTAGAAAATTACAAATGGCGTATGTAAGTAGTTTTCACCCGACGAATACTATTTTTCATCCGACGATAAATATCAATTACTCCCCGTTCGGGTAAAGTCCGATGTACTCTGTTCCCCAAGCTTATTGTTTACTTCATTTTACCACGAAACAATCAAGCTCTGGCGTTACTTTAGCAAAATCTCGCTTAATCTCAGGGCCTTGGCAGGATTTCAGTACCCAATAGTTCGTTGTATAGTGAATAAGAAATTAAAAATCTGATATCAATTTTCAATTGTTGAAACCTCAATTTACCGTCACTAACCAAAAATAGAATCGGCGTATTCAAAAAATTAACTTTTATTGGATGATTATAATTTTTTGGGTGTGTGATTGAGTGCATGATCGCTACATGTGTAGACTTTAATTGGATAATATCAAAATAACATTAGTGACGCAGTAAATGACGTCACATTATAGTAAATAGTTCATTTTTGATAGCATTACCACAGAGTATGAATAGATCAATATGAGTTGTATGTATACTCTGGTAGAGAGTATGCCTTTAGAAGTCCGACGAAAAATGATATAAATGATGTTTGTCTTGCGAATATCAACATTGCTACAAATAAGATAAAATTTCAAACGAAAATTTACATTCGTCTGACGAAAGTTTATATCTGTCCGACGAATAAATAATTAAAAAAATACTTTTGACTCAAACCGTACATGTCACATGTCACACTGTAAAGTAGCTTATCATGCGCCAAGTGTTGTACAGAACCAAACCAGATATCTTGGGGAGAGATCGGAATAAGCGCAGGTCAACGAGATACTGTTTTGGATAAGTCAGATAAAGAAGAAAAGAATCAATCTTTATTCATAAAAGCACCTTGATCGAGAAGTTTAGGCTCTAGATAAACAGTCCGCTTATATAATGTGTGCCATCAAAAAAGCAGTTTTCATTAAATGTCGGCTTAAATGTCGTATATTTATGGGCGCCAAACACTGGCGTAATCTTAGGTCTTTCTCAAACGGCAAAAAATTAGACTGTTCCAAATTCTATTGTGTTACAGACGACAATTTCTTTGGAGAGAAACTCTATATTTTTTTGTCTCTCTCTTGCTAGAATATATTGTAGAAAATGAAGAACTGACTTGTCATTTTTTTTTCATTTTCGACAATGTTTTCCAAAGCCTTTATCTAATGGGGCGTCAAACCCTTCATTATGGAATGGGTTAATGCATTGACCCATTTATTGTTCACGAACAACAAAACGTTTATGAGGTAATCCTCAATAAAATTCTAATCGTTTTATCAGCTTCGAAATAAATGGCGTTGTACAATGAACAAAGGGCATATTTGTCAATCGACAACCGAAACTTTGTCGTCATATCCTTTTTTCAAACGACTAAATTTAAAACTACTTATGATGGAAGCATTTATATACGACATATAATTTGTTGACAATATACACATGAAAATATTAAGGCAAAAGGGGAAAACGTGTGTGTTTTTTTTTTTTTTTTTTTTTTTTTTTTTTCATAATTTTATTCTATGGCATAAATTTGTTCCTTTATTTCTTTTATGTCAGGGACGTAAAAACTCAAACTTGTTTGGAAAATTAACGATCAATTAATTGATGGAATAATGCTAATTTTCCGCACCCCTTATTGTTCGTCGAAATGAAAAGTCTAAACTTCCTGTTATTTTCCATATCTTAGAGATCTTGTTTTGACGGCACTAATATAAAAAAAGGCTCGGGAAAGTATTGATCCAAAAGAAGAAAGTGTTGGTCATTTTTTTTCTGTCCCAAAATTGTTGTGCTTTATTGTAGGCTACGAAATGCTTAATCAATGTAACAATAGTCTATAATATATCGTCGTTGTAAATGAAAAACCTCGTATCTCGTTCTTGAAAAAAATTAAAGGGGAAGGAACAAAGTGAAATAACTTTTCCAAAATTGAAAGGTTTTACTTGAAATTTGGACATACTATTCACAAATACTTTGTCATTAATGATTATTAGTTAAAATATCTCAAAACCTGCAAGAAATTTCTTAACTGGACACACAATATTTCACTTTTAACATCGCAAAAATCGACATACGAGGTTTTGTATTTACACCGACGATATATTATAGCAGCTTGCTAATGCGTGAAACTTTGCCGTTTTGAAAAATGGTATAGGTTTCATGTTAATGTTATCTTTTGATTCAATTTATGAAAGGGTGACCATATTTGTGTATCCCTGTATCAATTTGTTTTATCTCGTAAAGGCATAATTTGACGTAAAATTTGCAACCGATTCAAGGTCAACATATCGTTGCTTTTCTACGAAAACCTTGTATCTACAGCTTGTTTCAAGCTGCAGATACGAGGTTTTCGAAGAAAAGCAGCGATATGTGACGTATAGTCTATGATAAATACCCTATAGGAATGGATTTTGCGTTGAAGATGGACTGGCTTTACGGTTATGTTTTGATAGATGTTTGTTAAGGCCGGTGGCCGTATATCAAATATGAATTAAAATGGTAAATGATAAACCGTCGTTGTTGTCATAAAATCTCGTAACTATCAAGCCGTAGTTACGAGATTTGATAACAACGCCATCGAAATACTATTTGTTTGTCCGAAATTTCGCCACTGTTTACTTGAAAAAAAAAATCGTTCCCTATTCGGTCTGCGATGGATTTGCTGACTCTGTATTATCCAGAGGCGCGTTCTTTAGAGCGAGATTTTTTAAGATTTCTTAAGGTTTTTTTGGATAAAGCGTTTTTAAGACCGATACTTTGACCGAGCTTTTCCGAATGCTCCATATTTATACAAATGACGTCATCATGACGTCATTTGTATAAAGTATGGAGCATTCGGAACACCGCGGTATATGAATTATGGAGTGTTCGGAACAACTCGGTCAAATCTCTTTTATAGTGTTTGTACAGAGTTGACCGAGCGGTTCCGCATGAAGTAAAGAGTAATGGCGCCTCCCATTGAAAGGCCTAAAAATCTTGATCTAAAGAAAATATGTTAAAATACCTTAAGCAATTTCGAGATGCCTTAAGAAATCTCGCTCTAAAGAACGCACCTCAGATTTTACAACCAACATAACCGTTTCCTTCACAGAGTCTCTAAAGAAAGGTCTTTGGACAAATTGAGACAAAGGAAGAATATGGTGTTAATCAGTATTTTCTCATTTTGTCTCAATGTTTTCTATGCATGCCTTGTACAGTACACAAATCCTATCTTTATCCACATCCATTTTGTCGTCTGTATCGGATTTCAAATTGGAACAGTCCGAACTTTTGACGCCTGGGAAAGGTTTAAGTAAGGATCATTCGATCTTGATCTACACTACCTAATATTGAATATATTTAGCTGGTAGTTGATCACGGAGAGAAATCATGTGACACATCAATTTCAGAATATCATTAATAATTTTGTTGATACATTGTATTTGACTTTTTTTTTAATTTGGTTTGAAGCAGGGAATGTTGAACCGAAAGTAATTAGTACGGTATTAATGGGATATGGTAGATATTTTAAAACCTGACAATAAAAAGGGCATGGCCTATTGACGACCAACCAAAGTTTTTGTTGGTCAACATCTTCTTTTATCAGCTGATTTATAAAAGTTCGTTTGCATTTAGCTAATCCCCGGTGTTTCTCTCCTTCAAATAGTTTTAAAGTCAGTCATAACAGTTGTTGAGAAATACAGACAGACAGAGAAAATGTTGATAATCATCTTTTTTATTTATTTCATTTTTATCTATTTATTTTTTTCTGTAAATGTTTTCTCAACCATTTTCACATAGGGACATTAAAGCTATGTCTTATTTGGCAAAATTATACAGATATTGAAGAAGGTGTAAAACGGGAACAACCTTGCGATACTTCAAATATAGATTCACTGAGTTATTTCCCCTGGTTAGATGATGGCCGTCTTTCCTCGTTTAAATAGAAAAAAATATTTCAGCATTAAGCAAAACATGACACATAGTGTAACAACACACATTATCACAATGTTTAACAATGATAAGCAATATATAGGCCTACCCTACATATTTTTTTTTAAATCATCAGATGAATAATTCACCAGTTTAATAATCCTTAGGTAACCGCCTCAATATTTGTTAATGCCGATGTCACAAGTCATTTCAACATTTGAGCCAAAATCTTTAAAAATCCATTATGCCATGGAAGAGTAGCATGGGTATAAATCGGTGTTTGCATACGCACATTTTGATAAAGATTCATGCTGGTCTTTAATAACGTTACATCGTCATTACATGTAGAAATTGTGGAAATCACCAGAGACATTAATCTTCATTCGTGCGCAAACTGATCAGGATTCATGGTGATATAAAATGCCATAGGACCTTTTCTTAGACACCGGCTTATTGTCAATGAAGAACTCGTGACCATCATGTTCTAATATTCAGTGATTGATTTGTGGGTCACGTGCCATAAATCAACCGAGATAGCCTTATTATGAAGAAGGATGTAAATATTGCCATTCTTGCGAAAAAGGAAAAACAGTAAAACCAATAGGTCTATATGTAAAACTGCTCAAACTTAGCGAATGTCATACTCATTGACTAAGTAGCCAGTCTACAATTTCCAGTCTATTTTTTTTATTATTTTCGGACTGACTAATATGACGCATCACTTTACCCATTTTTGGATAAATCACTACGCGGTGCGCATAACTCCAAAATCCTGTCGCCAAAAAGTAGCGAGCAGAAAATTGAAATAAAAACAACATTTGCAGCAAAATAAAGTTTGATTTTCGTCTCAATTTTATCGAATAAAATAATTAATTCAAATCGGATTATTCCTTTTACTTTATACAAGCATGTGAAGCAAATGTGCCGCGTGACAGGAAGTACCACGTGCATGCACTTTACGGGCGCTGACATCTTGAAAGTAGTTAACCCAGAATGCCCACCATAGATAGATGATAATCGACGAGTGGCGACATCTATTGGTAGATATTGATGTCATACTTGGAAATGAACGTACATGTACATCATACTATAGTAAGACTGACTAGTTTCGATACTCGTCACACTTTATGAAATGTCACTTTTAACGTGAAGAATCATGAATTACAAACGCGTGTACTGCTGTCAAAAGTACATTGTGCCAGTGTTTCCTGGCATAGGGGTTTCATATAGTGATCTTTTCTGTTGTTTCGTATTAAAATGGATTGGTTCAACAGACGACACTGCATGCTAAAGAGTCGGAGGCAGGGCCAAAATATATACAATTGACACTCTTTGTGTCGAAGTCAGAGGGGTCGTCAAAATACCTCGACATATCCGGAGTTCTACTCATCCGCTTTTTTTGTTCTGTTTCTATTAAATTGATATGTAATAACTTTTGTTTCTCATCAAGTACGTTCATAATTGAAAAACAGTAGGAAAAGGAAAGAAATTGCTCGATACGAGCAATTTCTCTCCTTTTCCTACTATATTTCAATGACTATATGTGTTTCAAATATTTTTTTAAAATATTTTTGGTAATCATTGATGAGAATGGGACCGAATTTTCACTTCGGCATAAGCAGAAATTTGACTCATCAGATGTCGAGTTAATGAGTGTTGACTAGAGTTCTATACATTGCATGCGCGGATCCAGATGGGGGTTAGGGGGTCATGACCCTTCCCCTCCCCGGAATTTGGCGAAAAAAGGGGTTATCAAAAAGATTACCGGTTATTTCCCAAATAAGCTGCGTCTTTTGTCCCTATGTGCCACGACAAATATTTATTTATACTTAGTCCTTCATGGGATGACATGTATCTGCATGCGAATTAAGAGGGGGTGACCCCCCCCCCCCCCTGAAAGTTGACGAAAAAGGGGTTAAAGATCGGATGACCCCCGCTCTTGGGAAAAATACCTGGATCCGCGCTTGCATTGAAACATTGAAAGTTCGATACGTCCGATTTTTAAAAAAAAAATCGAACTTAAAATACTTGGTATTCTTTGAGTTACGTGTACGTCCATCTTCCTGATCTTCGTCTTTTACTTTTACGCGTCCCTTAAATCAAAGGCTTTCGAAGACAATGAACATCGAAAGAATAAACTGTTGATTATACGATAAACTTCCTTTTTTTTTTTTTTTTTTTTTTTTTTTTTTTTTTTTTTTTTTTTTTTTTTGAAGAATTCCATGTTTCTTATGATATAAGGGGCCAATATGTAATATATTTAAATCCCATATCTTATGAAAGTCATTTTCTAGTCTGTACGCTCATTACATTTCGATCTAGAAAGTCTACAAATCATTTACGTCTAGTAAAGGGATACACAGGCGGCAATCACGTGACTTTGTTATGATATATTTTCCTCACTTATGTAAGCAAAAACACTCGATAAGAACACATTTTCTTAAATTTTAAATCAAATACTTAACTCTAAGAATTGAGATACGTACCATTCGATGCGTCGTAATCTCCGGTTTATTTTGATACCAAGATCATCCCTCAAATCCATGTCAAAGCTGAGAACATTCGTGCAAAGTGCAAACATTTCTTAGGAAAATATATCACGGCATTTAGAAATACTTTGCACGAATGTTCTCAGCTATGACAGGGATTTGAGGGAAGATCTTGGTACCAAAATAGACCAGAGAATATGACGTATCGAATGGCACGTATCTCAATATTGGGTGTTAAGTATTTGATTCAAAATTTGAGAAAATGTGTTCTTACCGAGTGTTTTTGTTTACATAAGTGAGGAAAATATATCATAACAAAGTCACGTGATTGCCGCCTGTGGGATAATGTCTGGATGTTGGTCATGAATCGTATTGGCATAACTTCATACGTTTGTATTTGGCCGTCGTATTCAAATGATCTTGACTACGGCCCCAAAATAAATCGTCCAATTGTCACCAGCGAATTGAATAAAGCCACGCTTGATTAGCCCGCACAGCTTTTCGCTCCCGGAATCACAATCGACTTTTCATGGCCTGCTCTTAAACGCCTAATCCTATGAATAGAATTATGTTCTCGGTGCTCGACGAGGCGCAAAATTGTAATTTTATTACAAACTTGAACGCTGATTTAGAATAACTCACACAAATTGAAAAAAGATAGAGGTAATATCGGTCTAATGTTTTGAAGGCTGTGAAAGAGATGTCAAATCTTGTTTTACATTCACTGCAGGTTATTGGAGTGTTTTAATTTACAGACACTCTGCATACAAACATGGCTTCAAACACGACTTTATATTACTGTAAGATAAAAGTGGTGCCCTTTTGTACTTTGAATTCTTGTGATATTGAACGCGTTGAATATATATGCATTGCTAGTAAGTTAGAGACTATCCTTTCTCTGGTTGGCTTCATGATGTGATAAATAAAATCTAACCTGTGGCCGTACTCACCAACATGCTTTTATTAGTTGTCTAATTCCAAATTACATAACAAGCCATTTGATTGGACGAGAAGTATGTCTCGGCCAATTGGATGGATGTTGTGTAATTTAAAGGGTAAACTTAGAATTATACTGGTTGGTGAACATCACCCATGAGCTTATATTTTTTTCGAACATGCACAGCATGTGAAACAACCAATCAGAGTGTTTTTGACATCTTAACATTCCAGTAAGAAGTCAGAACGATGCTAATCAAGCTCAATCACCCCGGCCACTCCGGATCAACGCTGCCGACTGAGCCCGATATGTACTGAACGAACGAACGATCGCTTGATCGGGCATGAGCGAGTAGATTTTATCGGCATTAAAGTGACATTTCAGAATTTTTTGTCATAAATTTTACTTTTATTTTTATATGAAAGAGCATATTTCCTTATGATAATTCTGAAAATTTCAAGCCAAAATATTGCGCCGTTTACGAGAAATTTATATTTTTGTGTTAAGATTAAACAAATTGTTGTGGACAACAGTTCGGATTTATATGCAATTTATCGATTATGTCTCAACTTTAAATGCGTGTTTCTCGCTTATTGGCAACAACCTGAAAAAACTAATATTATTTATACTCATTAGAATAACCAATCTTGGCATCAAGACATACTTTAAAAAATTGAAATTGGAATGAAATGTCCCTTTAAGATGTTAGTTAGCGGGCCTAGAAATAAATAATCTCTTAAGAGTCTAAATCATGACTTGTTTACATCGTACATATAAGTATTATACTAGCAGCAGATGGCAAAGAAGCAATGATTAAGTTCTTAAGAATTATGATAGATCCTCTCTAAGTGAAACCATAGAAAGTTCTAAGGAGAGAGACACGGTGGGCTAAAAATGCTAGTTATTTAGGCCTACACTCTTCAATTATTAGACTACTTCTGCTTGTCTTATGCGTTTATAGATCAGTTATAACAAAACAACAATATTCCTGATATAACATCATTAATTTTGATATCGTTGACACGATATATGCCAAACTTTAGAATAAAACAAGAGCTGTCTCAGAACTGCTAAGCGCGACTATCAAGTGCTGGATAGTGACAAATGCAAAAATCCGAAAAGGGTAAAAAAATCCATTATAGTAAATGCCCTTGTCTAGAAGCTGATATCGTGGTCACAGAATCATGTGGAAAGCTTGAAAGCAATAGCTATTTAATACAGAAAAAGGTAAATATACTTATATGAAAGTTGCACGTAAAATCTTGACAAAGAAATTTCTGTGTTCAAAAGGGTAAAAAATGCACTAAATTATATGTTAGAGTAATGAATTTTTGTCTGGAGGCTGAATTATGGACACATGGGCATATGCAAACTTTTTGAACAGAACAATAGCATAAGTAGAAACAGATATTTGACAAACTTGCAGGTGAAAACTTAACCATTACGCCGACGCCGACGTCGACGCCCGGATGACTAGAATGGCCCCCTCCCTATTCTAAGTATAGTCTCGCTAAAAATCAAATTGATTTCGTCTACAACCCATCACGGTCTATTGGGCTTGGCTGTAACCCCGCAGCGGCTATTGGACGAGGTGGTAGTGGTTATTTAAATGTGTTTCTTCACCGTACACTGGTCGTCTCTGGGTTATGGAATGTAGTTGCTGGAGTGCTGTGCTCGTCGCTAGGACACACCATGGAAAACCAGCCCGAAGATTGTCAAGGTGAGTGCACCTGCTCTACTTCACTACACAATTAACCCTTTCCTATTCGTTAACATTTTAGAATAATCAATTCCAAGAAGATGCAGAAACTGAGTATACTAATCATTTTAAATACTTGAGTTTTTGTATGAAAAGCACTGCATGAAAAGAAGAAAATGCTGATGACCAGCATTTTCTTCTTTTCATGCAGTGCTTTTCAAATTTGTCTTTATTAGAAACGTCAAAGAAAGTCTTGTTTGGGAGAGGATTAATTTACACTAGAAATGTCAATTGGTGAAATAATTTATATTTCCGTAACTAGGCAATTGACTTTTGACTCTTTAATCTTGTGATTTTTGTGAGATTTAATACTGTGATTGTATTTTCGAGTTTCAAGTGCTATCTTCAAGGTAAAAAAGGCGTTTTCTCGAGATCAGCAAATGTGTCTCGGATTTAAATTGCTTCGGAATTGTTAAGACAATTATGAATAAAGTATTTTCTTTATCTAAATATTAACAAACAATTAAATAATTGGGCACGGAAATCATTCTAGCCACTTTTGAGTTCTGCCTTTAGTACATGGATACATGTAGTTGAACTCTTTCTATGACAATAATGAAGAATTGGCTTTTGACAAGCAAACATTTCTTCATTTCTTACAATGGTTTCTACCTAGAAATATTACATTAATTAAATTATTAGACTTTTGGCCTATTTGGTGCGTCATAGAGGACGACCCAAAATTGTAAACACTTTGTAAAGGCATCCTAATAATCAGCATTAATTTTTCTATCTTCTTGTTTCAAAGATTTCCATGCAATACGATTTCTGTGTCCTTGTTACATATTTTGTCGCACAAAATTTGCTTGAAATCGCATCATCTGCGAAAAGATTTAGACAATGCTTATCAGATGTCCTTATTTGAAAAATACATTTTGACATTATATGGTGTTCAAATGCTGGTTATCATCATTTTCTACTGTTGCTTCAACACGGTGGGGATTTTGCATGATGGGATGGATAACGAATACGCACAAATTTGCCTCGCTTCAGGTAAGAAATTGTGCAATAATTTTCTTATTTCTGCGTCAATTTTCAAGCGGTTTGTTGCATGTACCCCGCATTACTGAGCTTTTTCCTCAAATATATGACTTGTTTGTAGAATCGTTGTACTTTGTCCAAAAATTGATCCCAACCGATCAGAAAAACGACAAAAAATCCAGGTCATTTTTCTAGTCGGATGGGATCGATTTTTTGAGAAAAGTACAAAGAGTTTCCCGATAAGTAATATATCTGAGAAAAGGAAATTGATGCTAAAATAAGAAAGTTATTGCACAAATGCTTACCTGAAGCGTGGTTAATTTGGCCGTAGTCGTTACCATTTCGCTTTCTGGTCGGTTAGGACAATATTTTGGAAAAAGTACCACGAGTTGTCTAAAAAGTCATACATCCGATGAAAGAGCTCGGTAAGGCGGGGTACATGTAACAAACCTTTTGAAAATCGACGCACAAATAAGGAAGTTATTACAAAAAATCTTACCAGAATCGAGATTATTTTGTCCGTATTCGTTATCCATCCCATCATGCACAATCCCCTTCGTGTTCAATGTTTTTCCAATTCTTTTCATTTTAGAGTGTATTATATGTCTGGTCTTGTTTGGATAGTTTTGATATTCAAAAATGGATTTGATAAGCAACTGTCTTTCTTTTTTTACTTTTTATATGTAAAAACTCTATTTATAAATCGATTTTGACAAATGCTAGTCTCCTATATTCATCATAAAAATTCTACCGGTATCTTTTATTTAAAACAATTGACGACAAATGTAACTGTGTGTGTCACGTGGTGCAATTCTTTACCTTTTCTGGTCTGTTATGGTATTATCTGACAAAATATAATTTCAGATCTCAATACTCGGGAAAACAAGCGAATAACGCAATCTTTTAAACGCATGTTATTCAAAAAAGTAAAAAAAAATATTTAAAACAACTTTCCTATTTTCTCGGCTCTCTAACTTTTTTCCAATTTAAAAACCACTGCAGATAAAATAGATGTTTCTTAGGAAAAAAAACAATAAAAGCAACTTGCACAATATTTTTTTTTATTATTTAAGAAAAATGTATTAGATATTGTATTAATTAAAGAATATGCACATTTTGATAGTTTTTTTTTTCCAGATAAAATTTTGAATGACCATTTATTGACCACGATGAATTACAAACAACACGTATTTAAAAATGAGTTAGTTTTAACACTTTAAAAATCCTATTTGATTTCATTTCTTTTTTAATGTATTTCGGAGCTAATACACATTGAAATATAAAAGCTATACTCAGTTCCAAAAGAAAGTGTGCACTTTTAAATTTTGAATATCTCGAAAAGTATACCATCTACCGTCAGGAAATTTTGTACGACACATCGCAAGACAATTGACAAACGATATATTGATGAAGAAATCACATAGCACGCACGAATTTTCGGCTTGGTTGTAACTTTGCATTTTTAGTATTTCACGTATTCCTTACGTTCTGGACGAGTCATCGATCTGAAATTAAACTAAATGCGATCCATATGGTATACCTTAGCATAAAACACATTTTCATTACATTTGTACATAGCGCATTAGCGTCAGACGAATTACAATTAACGTCGGTGAACAGGACTGAACCTAGTGAAAACAAAAGCTCTCAACAAATTTGAATTTGTACAGTATTTATGTTCTTATAGCAAATGTCCATTTGTATGGCATCTTAAAGGCACACATTTGTTGTAGAACGTTGTTTCACCATTCGACGACAATTTACTAGACTACTAACGTAGCGTTTGCTAACGTTGACGTACACGTAACGTCTACAGGAAAGTTCAAATTTTTGCGTGTAAATGACTTTGTAGGCCTGGTCAAACCCTACAAAGGCATATAAGCGTATAGCTTCTTCCAGAGAAAAAAGGTGCAAAGAGTGCACATTTCAGTACCATCAGCACTATACTTATCTAGCTTCGTGTATACAGTATGATCAATTATATCCACATGTGTTTTGATGCTAATTTTCTTTTAGATCTCATCTGAAGTGTGATATCACTTTTATTCCCTAAACTGCCATTAACTTTGTAAAAATTAAGGTAAAATCAAAAGGCGAAAATGCACACTTTCCTTTGGAACTGAGTATATATTAAACCAAAAAATGAAAGACTACATAGAAATAGAGTTCCGTTCCGGAACTGTAATACTTGCAGTTTTTAAAAAAAATCATTTAGCTACAATACAAATATGCCTGATAATGTTTAATATCGTGTGTCAATTATATGTTTGGCAAAACTCAAAATGATACATTATGTTATGATGTGAATGATAAATAATCAGTCAATGCATTATTTCCCCTTAGAATATATAATGAATTGGATTATCTGCCATTGAATTGTGAAAAATAATCAGTTTTAACAAGATGGCAAAACGAACTATTGTATTTTATGTTATGAAGTTGAATAATAATTGGCAACTTTCTACCGTCTAACTACATGTATTTTAAAAATTTGGCTTATTTTGAAAATTTTGACGGTAAAGGTATTTTCCCATTGACTTTGTACAATGCAAAATTTGAATCCAGTTATCTCTCCCTGGATTTACAAGGTTCAAAAAGTAAGATGGTGAAATGTTTTTATTTATCAATGTCAAGAACATATCAAACTGTCATAGTGACCAATATGCTAGAAGTGTGTGTACTAATTACAGTTCCGGAACCTTTACATTAAGCTCTTTCCCAGAAAAGGAGAACCTGTAATTGAAATAGCATGATAAATAGTTAGAGGAAAGCGAAACAAACTTATGTAGGCATTACTTTCTACTCGCCTCATTTTCTACTCTTTTAATCATTTGATCATTGTCAACATTCCATATGCATGCACGGAGTGGTCTCGTTGAGCGTTGATTTTTTTCTTAATTCTTGTAAATGGCAAAAACAAAATCGTCAAATGCGTCATTATATGTCGATCAAACCTTTGAATAAATGAAATGAAGACTTCTATACCAGGAAACACAATTGCTACCAGTTTCGATGCTCTCTTTTCGGATTCGGATGGGGTAATTTAGTTGAAAAAAAAATGCTTTCAAAGGGATCGATCATTGACCACTTCCAGAAGAACATAATTCTAGGGAGATGAAAATTAGAAGCTGTTGCTAACGATCTGGTAAAAGTCTGAGTAGAAATAGATATTGCTTATGATGTAAAGAGAAACTATATACGAAAATAAGAAAATTCTAGCCATCAGCATTTTCTTGTTCAATATGTGTTTCTACCATTAGTTTAAACATATTTTATTGCCATAATTATTACAATTATTTACAGAAGATGTTTATAACAAGACAAGTATATGGGCAAAAGGGTTTGGCCACAAGTTCTTTCAACTTAGAGTCGGCCGTTTCTACCATTGACGTCAACTGAGACATTATTTAGAAATGGATAAAGCCATCGTCTGTACTCTTTTCAACGTTGTGTTCTCGAATATATCAATTAATCAAATGTACTCGTACCTCTTATCAATAATGTTGTGAAAATGACGTTTTGGCCAGGACAGTCCATGAATACATTTTTTTCTTCATTTAAGGCTAGGCTACTATGCTTACCAAATCTGCATAGTTGAAATCTAGAGTCGATTTATGATCGTGCGGATACACGGTGGGTAACCCACGTGACTTTTGGGAAGTGTTTTACATAGAATATGTTAGAATATGGACTTGTCGAACATTTCTAGTCGTCAGTAGTTTAAATAACAAACACATCTCCAGGTTTCGTGCAGTTTTAAAATCACACAACAATCAATTTGATTGGCCGATACATTCGTCTATGCCGATCAGAAAGCTTGTGATGCAGTTTAGAATTAAGGTATTCAGCCCCTAATAAAAACACTTCTTTCTAGCCATACCAAATGCACCAAATTACACACAATTGTTAATACACTTCACATAAGTTGATTCACCGTGCCGGATTTCAAGATTATGCTCCAAGAAGAAAATAATTTACAAATATATACATGTATTATTTGATATCATATGCAAGGAATGTAAATTTTGAACATTTTTGTCAAATATTCCCATTAGTATGCATTAATTCAAAATTTTAAATCGTACAAAACGCTTATGTTTATATTTGGAATGGAAATACAACACAGTTTAGGAATTACTGGCACTTTTCATATGTCGCCGCTGGCTCTTTGGTGCTAATTAGGGGTTGCTTACCTTAAGCAATTAATTAAGAAAATAATGAGTTAGACAAAAACGATCGTAAGTTCGTTCGTAAGACGGGCCCTGATTTGATTTTTTTTTCCGATAGCAGGTAGCAGCAGACGGCTGCTGTTGAATCATAAACTCCGTTTACTTATGTAACATATATGAATACGGACCAGTCCATTTTTTCCTGAGAAGATATTTTCACTTGAGAGAGGTTAGCATGAATCACTTTCCCACAGCGGGAAGCATCAAACAGTACTTGTTGAATCACAAATTAATATTTAACGACACATTTCACGCATGCGCGAAAATTCCCCGGCAACCACAGCCACACCAAAAGAATGTCGGCTTGACTCGAAAGATGATTTCAATACTCGAGTATTAAATCTTTCCCAAATAAAGCCTGGTTTTGACGTCTCTGTGAAAGACTATTTGGAAAGCAGCATGAAAAGCAGAAAAAATGTGTAAACTAGAATTTTCCTCCTTACTCTCAAATTTTCCATGCCGTGGAATACAATTCCATGCATTCATGAATTTAATAAGAATTTCTTTGTCTTCTACAACTTCTTTAATATTGGAGTATTCTAAAATTTCGTCGATTTTGGAAAGGGTCAATGCCCATAAAAAGGAGAAATAAGTGTTTATTTTGTTTCTTCTTTGTTTGGAGATTAAATCCTTGCCTCCGTAAATGTACCTTTTAAATACGGTTGCTTCTTTATCCCTTTTTAGACAAACATGCAGGTTATCAGACACTACCTAACAACGAAATTAACCCTTTTCCAAACAATGTCTGGTTATGACGTCCCTAATTTGATAGGCTTGAGAATACATTGAGGCAAAAGAAAAAAATGCTGAGAATCCTTTTGCCTCAATATTTTCTTTGTTATATCAATCACAAAATTTCACTTTTTTAATCGTCCAGCTTGTCATCTATACCTGTTTTCAAACTGGACCAACCCGAAATTTTGTTGTTTGGGAAAGGGTTAAACTACAAATGAGTCGTGACCTGAAATGGAATTTTGGACAACCATATTTTCATATCAGTCTATGTCTAAGTCGTGTCTGATGGGGATCCTTGGTGGTTTCTCAATATTGCAATATTAGCATTTTTCTCCGTTTTCCGAATTGTTTTGGCCATTGAGTTTGATTTTCAGAACGATTTTTTTTATTTATTCTTCATTATAGGTAAATATTGAACAAACATATCCCCAACTGCGACATGTATAGCAAATTTTTGACATAACGGATGTTAAAGTTGTCTGTCCATCATCAGATACCAAACACTTCGTGCAACATCGGGAGTCATCCGTGGCAACGGAAGTTGACGATGATATCCGGAATTTAATATCCGGACACCTTCGTCAAATTTCGGGCGTCATTTGTGGCAACCCTCGTCAATTTTCGTTAGCGCGGATGACGCACAGGGTGTGTAATAGATGATAATGGGTAGAATACCTTAACATAACGTGTGTGGATCATGTTTTTTGTTCAAATTTCATGTTCTTCCAGATTGGCTTGAGAGCTGTATAAACGAAGACAAATCTGGTCCAAGGGGAGATAATTCTCTCGACCTGAATCAGCTAGATTTTGATAATGAAGGGATCGGCTACAACAAATCTCCAGAGGAAAGAAAAGGTCAGTAAATATAATTGTAAAAAATAACACAGTGGATAATCACGTGATGCAATAATTTCAGAAAATCTTCAATAATTTTGTATTATAATACGTGACCGATTTGAATTCGGTTTGAAGCAGAGAAGGTGGACAGACGTCACACATAAGATGGGTGTAATGGTTATTTAAAAAGTCTGCTGATGAAGAAGTTATTGAAGGTCAAGCAAAATTTTGGTTGATCTTCAATAACTTTTTTACCGGCTAATTTTTTTAAAAAATCCAACACGTCCATCTTATTCCTTGCATTTTCAACATTCTCAAGCCTTTAAGCCTAATTCAAATTGGTCAGATATTAATAAAATTATTGAAGATTATTGGAAATTTTGAGTCACCAGATTACACACCGTGATTAATCTGACTTGATTTTTCATAAAAAAATGTAATCATTTTTTTCCCAGCAGGCAAAACTTCGATTCGTTCAAATTCAAAGGTGTTGCAGTCTGAGTGTCATAATGATAACTTTCTGTGAAAGGATGGGAATGTAGTGGGGAAATTGGAGAAACTGCTGGTTATCAGAATTTTCTTTCATTTTCTTCATTTTTCCACAGCTTTTGGAAGATAGGTGCGTCAGAAGACGTTAATGTTTGGGAAATGTTAAAGTGACATCTAACATTTATTTCATTTTTTAAAAGTATGTCTTGGTGCAAAGATTGTTTATTCTAATGCGGAGAAATGCTATCAGTTTTTTGAAGTTGTTATTTATAAGTGAAAAATATGCCTTTAAAGTTGAGACAGAAATGACAAATTCTATATAAATCTGAACTGTTGTCCACGACAATTTGTTTAATTTTAGCAGAAAAATATATATTTCTCATAAACGGTTCAATATGTTGACTTGAAATTTTCAGAATTTACATAAGAAAAGATGCTCTTTCAGATAGAACTAAAGTAAAATTTATGTAAAAATAATTGTGAAATCTCACTTTAACCTATACCCTAATCTCACTTTAACCTATACCCTGTGTGAATGATAGACTGATGCAAATTGCATGGAGTTAAAGGGACATTTCACGATTATTTTTAAATTTTATTTTTATTCTATCTGAAAAAGCATGTTTTCTTATGAAAATTCTGAAAATTTCAAGCCAAAATATTGAACCGTTTACGAGAAATATATATTTTTTTGCTATTATTAAACAAATTGTTGTGGACAACAGTTCAGATTTATATAGAATTTGTCATTTCTGTCTCAACTTTGAAGGCGTATTCTTCGCTTATAGATAACAACTTCAAAAAACTGATAGCGTTTCTACGCATTAGAATAAACAACCTTTGCATCAAGACGTACTTTTAAAAAATGAAATAAATGTGAAATGTCACTTTAAATGAATAAAGTAAATATGACATCGCGATGAACGAAAAGGTATTTCATCATCATTCTATTTTCCTTCTTGATAGTTTTAACCCATTTCCACACAATGACTCTTTTTGACTCCCTACAAGATAATGGCTTTGGAAAACATTGTGGAAAATGAAGAAATTGCTTGTGACAAGCAATTTCTTCATTTTCCACTATGTTTTCTACAAAAAAGACCAAAATATTTTAAATTTCCTTAACTTGAAATTGTCATCTGGAACATCTTTGAATTTGAACCTGTCCAAAATTTGTCGTTTGGTTGGGTTAAATGTTTTTGTCGGCATGTACACTGTATATGACCCTTAGGGCATTTGAAAACATCATGGACCCAGATCGGCCTGTACGTACGCACAGCCTGATTTAGGTCCATATTGCTCTTTAATAGCTTGTTTATGACCTGTATCAACAACTAGTAGATTTGACCCAAATTAGCCCTATACTACATTATCATCATGCTGATATTAAAACTTGATTTTTATTAAGGTTTACGAACTGAGAATGAAATGCAGAGCCAGAGGCGAAATTTGAAAAGTGCCAGTAATTCTTAAAATGAGTTATATTTCCATTCCAAATACAAACATAAGCATTTTGTATGGTTTAGAATTTTGAATGGATGCATACTTATGGAAATATTTAACAAAAATGTTCAAAATTACCTCCCTTGCATATGAATATATAGTAAACTAATATTTGTAAATTATTTTCATTTTTAAGCATAATCTTGAAATCCGGCACGGTTAATCAACTTATGTGAAGTGTATTTACAATTGTGTGTAGTTTGGTGCATTTCGTATGGCTAGAAAGTGGTGTTTTCATTCTCAGTTCGTAAACCTTAAATACTATAAAAGCCCTTTTCCAGACTGCTGCTCATATAGATTATTATAAGGTATATAAGGTCTCTGAAACATCCCCGTGACAGCATTGTGTATAAAATTGTTATTTTTGTACATGTTGTATACAGGCCGGTGGCCAATATAATATTTATAAATATTTGATCTGCTTTGATAAGTTTTGACATGTTCTTTAGGTACCTATACCCGACTCCGAAGTGCCTCCAAGCCGCATTCAACTCCACAGACATTGAAATGGTAAGTCAAAAACAGCTGGTAACTAGCAGCACTCCTTTCCAAATCCCAACAACCCATTCTGTGACAACAGGAATTGTGAATTATGAATCGCTCCACATTAAAGTGACATTCGACAATCATTTTTACATAAATTTTACTTTTATTCCATCTGAAAGAGCATCTATTCTTATGAAAATTCTGAAAATTTCAAGCCAAAGTATTGAACATTTTACGAGAAATATATGTTTTTGTGCTAACATTAAACAAAGTGTTGTGGACAACAGTTCAGATTTATATCGAATTTGTCATTTCAACTTTTAAGGCGTATTTTTCGCTTATAAATAACAACTTTAGAAACTTATAGCATTTCTACGCGTTAGAATAAACAATCTTTGCATCAAGACATGCTTTTAAAAAATGAAATAAATGTGAAATGTCACTTTAATGAAATCTTTGCTTGTCTCTGAAATTGGCAAGTACACGGTGTATAATCACGTGACTTAGAATTTCCGATAATCTTCAATAACTTTGTCAATACTTGACCAATTTGAATTCGGTTTGAAGCAGAGAAGGTGGAAAAATATCAGGAATAACCTGGAAGTGAAGGATTCTTGAAAAATCATCTGACAAAAAAGTCATTGAAGATCAACCAAAATGTTGGTCGTTCTTCAATAACTTTTTTATCAGTTGATTTTTTAAAACTCCACCACATCTATCTAATGCGTAGCGTCTGCCCACATTCTCTGCTTCAAATCGAATTCAAATCAGTCAAGTATTTAGAAAATTATTGAAGATTTTCTGAAATTATTGTATCACGTGATTATCCACCGTGAAGTAGGCTACCCACGGATAGGGTACAATATCTCCGGGGCCCCTACTCGGGTTCAATATCTGTATTATACATAATCCGATGCTTTTGAAATTTTCGGTTTTAATCAAGTAGAAAATGGTTACCAGCATTTTCTTCTTTAGTATAAATGTTTTTTTTTTTTTCAAGCTTCGTCCTTTAGATACACATTAACCATATTAACATACCGGTATTAACATGTTAACTGGGTTTTGTTTGGGAAAGGGTTTAATCTATATATCAATAGTTCAACGAGTCAAAACTTTTTAAATGAAAAAAAAAGTAGGCCTTTGCTGTACTGATGATAAAGAGTCATATAGTCCTAATAATTATCAGCAACACATTAGTGTTATTGTAAAATCTCTTTACTACAGCTTGATCAAAACTGTAGTTACGAGGTTTAGCAATAGCACCGACAAATAGGCCCTATTGTAATTTCCTGCTCTTAACCCATTACCAGATGGCGATTTCTAGACTTGTCCAATTTCAAAGACATTTCCGCGAACATTTCTTTGTTAAATTTATCTTACTCGGTAGAAATCATTTTGGGAAATGAAGAAATTGCTTGTCACAAGCAATTTCTTCATTTTCCACAATGTTCCCCAAGTCTTTTCACGTAAGGGAGTCAAAAGGCGTCATTGTGCAGTAATGCGATAAGTATAGGCCTACTCCGCTTTCTTCAAGTGTGTGTGTGTGTGTGTGTGTGTGTGTGTGTGTTGGGGGTCGAATTATGCTGATTTTAACAAAAGCTAATTGCTGGTGAGACAATATGGCAATATAGCCTACAACAAAAACAAAGATACACAGGGGTTCGTTTGAACCCCCAGACAGCCCCACAACCGTACTTCACCCATGGATCTCATCCACCATTCTAGTAAACCCGTGATAAATATATATCATATTATATATATCATATTAATATGCAGTAGTGGTGGATCCACATGTGGTTCTGGACTCGTAACACAGGGGTCGCTGGTTCGATCCCCCGCTTCTCCAGTCTTTCGGATGAGACTTTAAATCGAGGTCCCGTCTCCATATGACCTTAGCTGTTGAGTGGGACGTAAAACTCCATACAATCCAATCCACATGAGGTTCGGGGGGGGGGGGGTCAAACAAACTCTATTCCAACCCTCTATATAGCCGAATGATTCATTTTCATGTAGGAATTCAGTGAAAATATTGTAGGCCTAATGCTAGAAAAACGAGCCCCCATTTATGTTTGTTCGAACCCCCATTCACAGAAATCCTGGATCCGACGCAGTACTCAGCCTAGGACTATGTTCAGATTTACATCGTTCTGTATATTAATTCTATTTAGATCTAGTCTATGGTCTTGATTTTTTTATGAAAAAGACAACGTTACTAGAAAAGAACAATAATCCGTAGATTTGGTACGCCTTTAGAAATCTAAAATCCTTTTTCTTCTCTTCCTTCAGCGTTCTCTATCCGTTGAAATAGCGAGTAGTTTAAATGGAATAAAAATTTTAGTAATGGTTAGTGTGGGAAAGGTTTAATCTACTTGTGTAAAGTGTAAAGAAGGGCTATGATAGATAAGGGTAACGCGCCAAGTTAACCTGTATAGGCCTAAACACGTCACGCTCGAATGCGTTTGGGATAGTATCGGTATAATAGCCTATAAATACTATTTTTGCAACGACGTATATCATGTTCCCGTGTGGTCTAGTGGTTAGGATTCCGCACTCTCACTGCGGCGGCCGGGGTTCGATTCCCCGCACGGGAAGAATTTTTTTCGATTAGTTCTTTTTTTTTTCAGGGAAAGTATTTTTTTATATCAATATCTTTTTTTTTGCCTTCTTTTTACATATTCCCTGTGTAATCTAGTGGTTAGAATTCCACACTCACTGCAGTGACCAGGGATCGATTCCCCGCAGGTGAAAATCATTTTCATCATTCTTCGCTTAAAAAAATACTAAAAACAAAGCTGGGATGTGAGGTAGATCATTGCTGTCTTGCTCTTTTCAATATTGGATCTAGTAGATCTTATATTGATATGAATATTTCTGAAACATAATCGATGGAATGAGATTGAGATAACATGGATTTGGACCAGATGGCTTAATTCGATCGCAAACGGCAATATTTGGGTGTACAAATCTTAAATGTGTAAAAAATTAGCACAGAAAATATTCAAAGGAAAATGGCGCTTTATCAGCGATTTCTTCTTTTTCCCACATTGTTTTCCCAAATATTTTCTAATACGGGTGTCAAAACCCGTAGTTGTTTGGCTCGTTTCTCCACAAGGGAAGAATGTTTTTAACCCATTACTGCACGTTGACGCCTTTGGACGCCTTTGGACTCCTTTAAGAGAACAGGCTTTGGAAAACATCGTGGTGAATGAAGAAATTGCTTGTGACCAGCAATTTCTTCATTTTCCACAATGTTTTCTAACATAAAGAGGAAATATTTTTTTTTAAATTTCATCATATTGAAATTTTCGTCTGCAATGCCTTTGAATTTGGATCAGTCCAAAATTTTGCCATCTGGTAAAGGGTTGAATAAACGCCATTCTCTACATTCATTTTAGTCCAATCTCCCTATCTGATTAAAGTTCGATCTGATTCGAATTCGACGTTATCGTAATCGATATCTGCATTTGACAGGCAAATGGAGGAGAAAATGGAACGTGGAGGGGGGGGGGAGTTTGAACAAATCATATGTTTCATCTTATTTCATACAGTAACATGTGACAGTCATCAGGTAGAGGTCATTTTTGATCACACAGAAAAATCCGAAATATGTTATTCTTAATCTAACCAATCACATTATCTTGTTGTATATTTTTTACCATGGCAAAGACGGATAAACACGTTGTTCTGAACTAAAATCAGCTTTCACCATTGGCTAGTTTTCAGAATATTGTAAGCGTTTATTTGATTGATCAGAAATGATCATTGAATATTACCCCCTGACTGTTGCCTGTCAGATGTAAGTGCCGATTGTCGATACTCGATAGTGATAACATCGGATTTTAAATAGATTAGGTTAAAGGGACATAAATTCCAATTTCAGTTTTTATGCTCCCCAAAAATATTTCGGGAAAGTATATAGTCGCCACGCTGTCCGTCCGTGTGTACGTCCGTCCGTCCACAGCCAGATCTCAGCAACCCTTGGACCAAATTCAATGAACTTCACATGTGAACTCCCTGGGATAATACCTATGGACTTTTTCTCCGTTTCTTAATTTGAAGCGGCGTCATGGAAAAAGGGGTCTTAGTGTAAAAATTAGTTTTTCTCTAATTTCTCTTCATCTAATGGACAATGAGAATATGGGGATTGTTTGTGCTTAAGGGGGAATGCTCCAGTTTTTCAGAACACTCGGTCATTACTGTAGTAAATTAATTTTTTCGTACCAATATGTTTTGCTACCATATTTTCAATAATATAACACATCATTACAATTTACCATTTTCGACGGTAAAAGTGTATTTATTATGCGAAACTGATTTCCCCAAGATGGAAATCTTTTATTTAAAGCAAGACAGTCGTAAGTGTGTATGCAGTTACCACGGTTTTGCGTCATTTTATTCATGTGTAGCTGATAAAAATTGCTGTAATTCACTAATAAGTGCGCTGACCTATACATTTTCTTTTTGAATTATTACCAGGACATGTTGCTTAGTACAATGAGGGAGTTTCATCAAATTCTATTACGTAGAACTTGAAATATTTCCAAAAATATGCAAATTCAGACATAAAACACTCCAGCTTCGTTGATCTAACCGAACACGTAAGCATGCTGTTTTATACATTTACGCGTTTATAATAGCACATATTTATGGTTTTCTGTTCTTATTGAATGTAAGACGTTACTTTAAATCCGTTTTCGGGACTAAACGATGGATATACTGCATATTATTAACATTTTAGTGACCTTGGACAGTAGCAAGAAATTGTGCATTTTCGCTGTAGGGGTATGTGATACGAATGCCTATAAAATTCAAAAAAAGATCGCTGACCATCCATTTTCATTTTATTTTTCAATTGGTAATAACATGTATTTTCAACATACAAAATATAAATAAATTCTATTATTGGGAAAAAATTGAGGAAACTGGAGTATTCCCCTTTAACTGGAAACTGCCATTTTGCAAAAGTCTTGGTTTTTCTGAAAATCACTTATTATTCACTAATCATATTGCATAAAACACATAACAGTATCATAAACACACACCTTATTCAACTTTGCTTTTTCCTGCTTTATTTGTGGAAATGTGTACGTTCTGTATCAGTTACAGACTTCCTGTAACTACCAACAAGCTACCATAGCTTATGGGGTAATATCAAATTGTTGTCATTACATCCACGAAAGCATACTTAGGCATTTAGGCCTACAGTTGTCATGCTGCAGTGCTTTATTTTCATTTCGTTACGATTTTCGAGTAATCTTAAGATCCCTGTCTATTTTTCATACAAGTTTTTTTTAAGATGGAAAGTATATTTAATACTCAAAAAGGCAAATATAGTCAGTATAGTTTACATTTTCACTAGACTCAACTTGCACTATTTAAAGCATATCAATATAAAAATAACCGCAACATCGATGTTTTCGGGTGGGTGTATACCTCACGACCTGGCAGAGCAGCACATGCTAATCGAATGGAAAGCTCTGCCAGGTCAATTCTCGTCCGCTATACAAGTAAAGAAAATCTGTTTAACCCTTTTCCTAACAAGACCTGGTTTTGACGTCCCAATTAAAAAAGACTTGGGAAAACATTAAGACAAAAGGAGAAACTGCTGATAACCAGCAGTTTCTCCTTTTGTCTCAATATTTCCTGGGCTATAACAAAAACATTTTGGCCTGTTGTGATCATTTACTTTGTCATCTGCAGCAACTTTCAAATTGGACCGCCTTAAAATTTTGACGTTTGGGAAAGGGTTAACATGTTCTCGCTCGACTGCTGCTGATGTGCAAGTAGTCTTGTTTAAATAAGCATGTTTCCATAACTTACGTATATTCCCGTGTGGTCTAGTGGTTAGGATTTCGCACTCTCACTGCGACGGCCGGGGTTCGATTCCCCGCACGGGAAGTGATCTTTTTCTTATTATCTTTTTTTTCCGCTTATTTTGTTCTTTGAGGAAAGTGAATAATGTACTTTAAAATTCTATCGGTACATTCCCGTGTGGTCTAGTGGTTAGGATTCCGCACTCTCACTGCGGCGGCCGGGGTTCGATTCCCCGCACGGGAAGTGAATTAATTTTCTGTAATATTTAGCGAGCCGGGACTTTAAAGTGACATTTCAGAATTATTTTTACATAAAATTTACTTTTATTCTATATGAAAGAGCATCTTTTCTTACGAATTTTCTGAAAAATTTCAAGTCAAAATATTGAACCGTTTACGAGAAATGTATATTTTTGTGCTAAAATTAAACAAATTGTTGTGGACAACCGTTCAGATTTATATAGAATTTGTCATTTCTGTCTCAACTTGAAAGGCATATGTTTCGCTATAAATAAATAACAACTGCAAAAAACTGGTAGCCTTTCTACGCATTAGAATAAACAATCTTTGCATCAAGACATTCTTTTAAAAAATTAAATAAATGTGAAATGTCACTTTAAGTCCGGGGAATACCAGCTGAGCGCTTAATTAGATACTGAAAGGAAAAGGAACTATACACCCTAGTTCTTCCAAGTCTTTTGAGATAATGTTTAATAGATTGGGGCGATTTTTAAACGCGACCGAATGCGTTCATTAGTGTTATCTTCTTCGTTTGTCCGCCTGTCTGTCCTTCATTCCGTTTATTAGTGTTTTTTTCACATTTCATACTGAGTCATCGAAAATGGGGATTTAGTGCGACGTAATGCAAACAAACTCGTTGATACAGCTCCTACACCTATGACACTATTCGGATAAACCTTTCACATAAGTTACCTGCGCTTGATGTTTTTTTTTTTTTTTTTTTTTCCCATAGTACGTTGTGTCATGAAAAATGGGGACTTGATGAAAAAGGTTCTTTGAAAACCCGACATGTTGCAAGAGTTGGGGTAGTCAAGCAATTTTAGGGGATATTTATCAAGGATATTATATTAGTTCATGGGTAAATATGTATTGTACACAATTTTGAGTCGATATGATGGAACTAAGGACAGATTTTGGCAAACAAAATTGGTATACACTTACCACATAAAGTAACGCAACATTTTCAAATTTCAATATTTTTGTAATTAACAAACCAGGATCAAAAATGGTACTTTCCATAGTTCGCAAGGAAAGATTGTGATTGAAATTTTAAATGAGATATTTCAATTTCTAACGAACAAGCCAGAATTACGTCCCTTTATTATTTTACGTTAAACACGTCCTAACGTCTTGCAAGTTAAGAAACAATTCTAAAAGAAAGTTTTACTGATAGCGTGTTGTCAGTTACACAGTAAAAACACAAAAGAATGTCATTGTGCGCACTAAGCGTCATGTCATAACTTCTGGAAAACAGCCGTCGACATATCACTTGAATTTGAGTTCTGAAAAAATCAATTGGCAAGGACTTAAAAGCTTGGCGTCCAAATTTTCTTCAATTTCAAGGTTGTGGTACCATTTTATAGCAAACGCCAAAGTGCAGGATCAAACCAGATCATCGACTGGGCCAGTTACAATCAGTCGGTAGGGCATTAGCCAAAGAGCTTTGAACATTGGAACAAATTCCTTATAGCAGCAGATTCCACTTAAATGAACATTGGCAGACATGGATAAGCCAACGCAAATGAATTATTCAACCAGAAGCAAACCGTTTTATATCTGTTATTGACTAAATTTTGGGACGATTTTCGCCATTTAAGACAACTTATCCATCCAAAGACGGTCTGGTTCAGTTTAAGAGTCGCAGGTCTGTGCTTCGGATGTTTGCATAAAGTCATGGAATTCACTCAAACGTCCAGGCAGGCGGGCTGTGACAAACAAATGAAATTCCAAAGACGATACTCGTAAGTACGTTGACAATGTGTTGCGCCCTGTTGTCTTAATCCTCCAACTAACCTATTTTGCGAACGAACAATCCTTCAGGATGAGTGAACTAAGTTTCTGTAACATCAAACCGCTCCAAAAATGGTGTCGATGTGACGAACATGTCAGTTTTTTTGTGAAAACAAGGGATGATTATAACAATTGATTGTTTGTGACTTTTGAATTTACACCGGGTGTCTTTGGGTTGAAATTTCTGTCTGTAAATGTCTTAGCATACTTATGATGTTTCGTTTACTGTTTGATGAAATGTTACATAATTATGATGTCAAAACAAAAATATCCTTAAATCTATCAACAAGTTTTCAGATATTTGTTATTGAATGAGTGTTGCGTTACTTTATGTGGTAAGTGTACTTTCTTTTAGCCCTCGGTATAAAATTATAGGATGGAAATTCATTTTATCTTTAGAACGGTATCCCCCCCGATTCATTGTTTATGTCGAACCCTACAATAATGGGCATTTGTAACGCGGAAATCCAGACACGGATCAAATCATGTTTCTCGAGGCGGGATGTCCCACTGTTATTTTAATTTTCCTTATTGTCGGGGTTGGGAGTTTGATCTATGAACATTTCATAAACGAAATTAATTTTGATATCACGTCTTTTGCCAAATTCTAAACGGGACATGACCTTCGGTTCTCGTCCCTACCCTGAATCCGCATATATGGCATCTCGAGGTTATGTGAATTCCATTGACTTTATGAGCTATTTTATATCATATCAGGGCCTAAGTTACGAGTATTTTGAAGAAAGCGATGATTGTATGCGGCTCATCATTTTATCATATTTCTCGTCAAAATTGGCTAAATCAAATCATAAAAAATATTATCTCTTAACCCTTTCCAAAACAAGACCCTAATTTAACGTCCGTAGAAGAAGAGGCTTGGGAAAACATTGAGACAAAAGAAGAAAATGCTGATAATCAGCATTTTCTTCTTTTGCCACAATATTTTTTTTTGCTATATCTTATGCAAATTATAATATAAGATAAATAAATTTATCTTTATCAGCATCTACGTTGTCGCTTCAGCAGCTTTACTGTTGGTATGTAGTCTAAATCTTTGCAATTTGGGAAGGGGTTAATTTCTTTTTCATCCTTTTCCATCACAGGTTGGATGATAACTACGAGATTGCAGAGGGCGTGTGTATACCAAGAAGTACCCTGTATGTTCATTATCTAGACTATTGTGAGAAAAATGATACACAACCTGTAAACGCTGCTAGCTTTGGAAAGGTAAGTTGGTATTCATGTTTCCTCATTTTATTATGTTATCTACTACTCTCCAAAGCCGAGTTCTATTGATTAAACCATCAAATATGACCTCTGCAGTTTTCGGTACGCCAGCAGCCTATTTGGCCGTCATAATCTAATTATAGCACATCATTTGAATTATCGAATCAAAATCATTGAGTTTTATCTTGCATGATCATTACGTATACATTACTCGCTTCTATTTTTATTTTATCTAATATATGGAAATGGAATGTAGAGATAGTGTGCTTTTTTCTTAAGAGAGTAGTTATCTACAAGCAAGCAGGCGTACGTGTACCCCCACCATGATGAGGAGACATATCGATGGCTCAGCGCGAAACAGTTGTAACTGCCTATATGTTTATAGGCAGTTACAACTGTCTCGCGCTGAGCCATCGGTATTTAGTGGAGTGATGAAAGGACTAATCTGTTTTTGTCGTCAAACCCCTATCCTGTTGGTTCTCATTAGAACCGTCATAAACAGGCGATTCCATAGCATGACATAAAACTTAGTCGGTTTTAAATGGGTTAAAACTGATTTTACCAAATCCATTTACAGTGGCCTCCTCAATAAATAGTCTGTCTTGGTTAGCACTGGTGGTGAACTCGGCCAAAGAGGGGGACGTTTTTAGCTACAACAAGGTACAGATATTTTGCGTTTAATTATGAGTTTAAAGATCTTATTGGATAGTTTTTTCTAATAACAATGAATTTGTTCTAAAACTAGACCGGGTTTACCGATATTTATTTACAAACCGTCTGTGTTGTTATAAAATCTCGTAACTACGGCTTTATCGCATCCTTAGTTACGGTATTTTGTAACAACAGCGACGGAATGCTATGATCGTGAAAAAACGTCCCACGCTTTGGCCTAGTTAACCACCAGTGGTTAGGGTCAATCATTTTACTCTTTTCATTTCCGACTTATCTGTTATTTTGTAGTCTCTTAATCCAATCCTTTCCTAAACGAAAACATCTTTGTGCAGTCATAATTTATGATAAGAGATACAATGCGGAAATCAAAATTATAGAAATACGTCTGATGCACCACGGATTAACCCACTACCAAACGACAAAATTTTAAGTTCGTCAAAATTGAAAGAAGTTGCAGACGACATTTTCAATGTGAAGAAATTTGGACAAAAACTACTTTGGGGGTAGAAAACATTGTGGTAAATGAATGTCACATGCAATTTCTTCATTTTCCACAATGTTTTCCAAACCCAAAATCGTGTGGGTAGTCAAATACGGTCTATCTGTAGTAATGGGTTGTGATTTACTGTTTTTCAGATTATACGTCAACAGTTTCCACAGTTAACAACCAGAAGGCTGGGTACTCGAGGACAATCAAAGTAAGTTCTTCTGATTATTGAACATATTTAATGCAAGTTATCAGTAAACTCTGTGTGTGCATCACGTCACCATTTTCTCATTTTCCGTCAACATTTACCGTTGTGTACAGCTTGCGATATCATAAATGACCTAGCAGAGCACCTATAGCTAATAGCTAAGGACGCTCTGCCAGGTCAATTATCGTGAGCTATAATATAGAATTTTCCATTCTCAGTAACATTTGTTCTGTTATTCTGTTTTCTGTATAGGCCAGTTTATGAGGCTGTTTTCTGGAAAAGGCTTAATCAATCAGATTTCTTACTACAAACGTGACAAAAAATATTTTCGTCAGTTATTTCGCAAAATGTCTGTATTCACCAGCATTTCCAAATTAAAACTATTTTTGAAAGTACTCTGAATTACATTACACGCCATCTGATTGGATGAAGCGTATGTCTCGGCCAATCAGATGGACTGTTGTGTAATTTTATACCCGTAATGCGAATTTAAACTTGTTAATGAATAACACATTCACCATATCGTCGCTTTTCTGCGAAAATCTCGTATCTGCAGCTTAAAAGAAGCTGCAGATACGAGGTTTTCGAAGAAAAGCAGCGATATGTTGTTCAGAAAAGGGTTAAACCAAACATACTTTTCGTAGGTACCACTATTATGGAATCGGAATTCGGGAGTCGTCCGTATATTACGAGACTACATTCTCAGCGAAAGGCAGCCAGGGGTAAGGCTACACGTTTCTTCTACATGTATATAACATGAAGAAAGTTTGGACTTCTACATCGTCAAAGTTGTTTCAGACTGAAAACTGTAAATGAAATTGAGTATCGTATAGTGCATTTCAGTCTCAACTTACAGCGTTCAAGGTTTACGAACTGAGAATGAAATGCAGAGCCAGAGGCGAAATTTGAAAAGTGCCAGTAATTCCTAAACTGTGTTAATGTTAATTTCCATTCCAAATACAAACAGAAGCATTTTGCATGGTTTAGAATTTTGAATTTATGCATACTTATAGAAATGATTGACAAAATGTTCAAAATTACCTCCCTTGCTTATGGATATAGAGTAAAACAATATTTGTACTTTATTTTTTAAGCATAATCTGGAAATCAGGCACGGTGAATCAACTTATGTGACGTGTATTTACAAGTATGTGTAATTTGATGCATTTCGTATGGCTAGAAAGTGGTGTTTTCATTCTCAGATCGTAAATCTTAAACACATTAGAACAACCTGATTTGGCATCAAAACATACTTTTAAAAAGTAAAATGTAAATGAAATGTCTCTTTACTAATAAAACACCTAGCAAAACTTTGGAAATTAGAAATCAACAAACTTAAGGGACAATACTCCAGCATTTATATTTCTTTTCCCAATAATAGAATTTTATTATTTTCCATCTGTCGAAAGTACCGGTACAACATTTTACCAGTTCAAAAACGAAATAAAAAATAAAAATGGATGGTCTTCGATCATTTTGGATTTTATCGGTAGTTGTATGATGTACCCCTACAGGTAAACCCCTTTCCCAAACGGCGAAATTTTAAGGTGACCCAATTTCAAAGCTTCTGCCAACGACAAAATATATCTTGATAAAGATAAAGATGTTTTCCCAAGCCAATTCTATTAGGGACGTCAAAACCAGGTCTTGTTTGGGAAAGGGTTACGAAAGGAAACATTTCTTGCACCTTTCAAAGATCGAAAATTCACAGCAAATTCGGTATGACCCTTGTTTAATATCGAAAATTACTTGAAATTGATGTTTCACATTTACAGAAAACAGAAAAACTAAAATGTGTGATGTTAAGAATACATTGATGTATAAAAGAGCATATTCGCACATTCAGTTAGATCAACGAAGCAGAAGCGTTTTGTGTCAAAATTTGCACTTTTTGTAAAACATTTTAAGTTCTGCTCAATAGAATTTGATGAAACTCCCTTAGTGGATTAAGCAATATGTCCTGTAATAATTCAAGATCAAAATGTATAGGTCATCGTACTTATAAGTGAATTAATGTATTATTTATCATTTACACGTGAATAAAATGACACGAAACAGTGGTGGGAAGTGCATACACACTTACAACTGCCTTACTTAAAATCGATTTCCATCTTGAGAAAAGAAGTTTTGCATAATAAATACGCTCTAGCAGTAAAACAAATGGTGAATTGTAATGACATTTCGTATTGACGAAAATCTGGTAGAGAAATAAATATGGGGCGAAACATCAATATTTCTACAGTTATGACCGAGTATTCAGAATAACTGGAGCATTGTCCCTTAAAGTTATTTCCCGTGCGGGGAATCGAACCCTGGCCGCCGCAGTGAGAGTGCGGAATCCTAACCACTAGACCACACGGGAATGTAATAACATAGGAGGTACTTACTGTTATTATCTGTTTGTATCGGTATGCGAAGCTTCTGATAAGATCGAAAGTGTACACGAACAATTCTGAACATTAGATATCAAACTCCTAATAAGTTTATCTGTTCAGAAACTGATGTTCAAAGCTTCTCAACAGTTATGTCATTTTGCCTACAAATAACGAAACGCAGCGAAAAGGGTTTAAGGGACAATGCTCCAGTTTTACTTTTTCTTTTTCAAAATATACAATTTAATGGATTTTTTTTCTGTCGAAAGTAGATCTACGAGTTAATATCATGTGAGAAATGAAATGAAAATGGATGGTCATCGATCTTATTTGGATTTTATCGACAATCGTATTGTATACCCCTACAGGTTAAAAGGGGACCATTTCTTGCCCCTTTCAAATGTCACGACAATACTCAGAAAATACTGAGTGACCTTTTCTTAATTTTGGAAATGACTTCAAATCAATGTTTTACATTTATATAAAAAAAAGAAAAAAATCTAATTGTGTGATATTTAAAATGCGTTAATGTTACAACATCATATTCGCGCATTCAAATACAATAATAAGATCTTGCTTTAGTATATCTCTCAGCTCGATAGAAATCACACATCTGGAGTTAGGCCTAGGTGCTGATCAATATGGCAAAATTGCACCGATGAAAAGATGTTGCAGACCCTAATCCTTCATATGTGTACTTCTCAGCTTTTATTTTGCTAAAAACTTTGAATTGAGACAAACAAATCTAATTCAGTTTGTCATTTGTACTCAGAATTATTCAATCCCCAAAGCGTGAAATTCAAAACTCATAACTTCCTTAAGAATTCGAAAAAGATAATACTCGCATCTATAAATTTATGTATAAGAGAAGTAATTTCAAGAGTTGTATTTACAAAGGATTAACCCACCCCCCACCCCAAGAAAAAATGAAATTCAAAACTCTTGTTGATTTTAGAGAATTTATGAATCAATTACGAAAGTCAAAATTTGTGTTGCATATTACAAAAAAACTCTGACCTGTGGAGCGACTCAAGACCTTCACGTCTTTCTAGTTTTTATCTCAGAATATTGACTTCGAATGTTCTCTAAAATTTTGTTCAGGTAAGAATATTTACAAAAGCCATCGGATTTAAGCCAAACACAGTATTCGTATAGCTCTCGATAAATGACCTGGCAGGGCATCTGTAGCTAATAGCTAGAGTAGTTCTGCCAGGTTATTTATCGTTAGCTTCACTCATACATGTGCTTACCTGTAAGCCAGGGCATTGCGGTGGCAGTATAATTACCTTCATCATTCCAGTAGCCTAAGTGCACTGACGTTTATTAGATTTATTGTCGATGGTAATACTAAACGTCTGGAAAGACAAATACATGTAGGCCTATTAGATGTTTTCTGAATCATGTGAATATGAGAGTCAAAAATCGCAAATGAAGTTTCGGTTCATGGACTACAATTAAACCTGCCCTGCGTTCAATGAGCGAACGTTACGAAACATTTTCCTACTGAACGACATGTAAACCTTTAACGTTCGCACCATTTGGCTCATCGATTTGCAGGTGGTGTGCCAAAGTTATAGAGAATATATGGTTGGTGCCGAGATGGATAAAGTTTATTCGGCTAGGCTTAGAAAACTGAAAAAGGCGAGCTTCAGCGAGCCTTTTTCAGGTTTCGGGCCGAGCCGAATAAACTTTATCCATCTCGGCACCAACCATATATTCTATTTATCCTGTTTCCAACTGTATTTCTAGATTTTGGACGATTTTTCTGTCGTTATTTTCCTGTTCTTGTCCCACATTTTCAATAACAAAATCAGCTGTTCCGAGCCCGCTCACGCATTTATCATTACGCCTTCTCAAGGAAATAGTGCGTGTTTCACCGCCACGTAGGTAAAAATATAAATTGAACATCGGACCCCTTTTCAGTATTTCTTCAAGATTTGTTTATTTTGTTTCCAAATTTTACACTCTAATCCTGAAAATTATCATATTTACCGATTTCTATTTTCAAGATTTATGATGTAAACAATAAACGTCACTGAACCGACCATGACATTTTGTGTATTGCTAACCCCATTTTAACACTGTATGGAAACTACTGTATGTATAGTTAGCTGGGTTTTCCGAAGTCAAAATAAAAATGGCGGACGGGATTTCTGTACAAGGTAGGTGTCATGTATTTTTGGTCACATACTATTGAATATGTTCTTTCATGCAACTTGACGGATATCAGCGTGAAGGCAATTGGTTGGAGAACCAATAAATATAACCCCCTTTTTACGAATTTGCCTCGTTTGACTGTAATGTTTGAATGAACACAGTGTCATGTTGACCTTGAAATCCGAAGCGATATATTTTGAAAAATCGGTCTGTATTTCCGAATTCCTAATATTCCTGTCAACAACACAGGGCTAGATGGGTGGAGAAATTGATATTCTTACCTGAAATGCTTCGACAGATCGTCTGTGTAGTCTACATTTGTTGTAATTACACTTTGAAAATTCGCTTGCTGTATATAATTATGTGTATATTTTCATTTGTGGGATAGTCCGATACCAGTTATAAAAAGATGGTGTGAATATTCACTTTGGGTGTGCCACAGAACGAAAACGATTATGGAAAAAAATATACAGAAAGACTGAAGTAAGATTAACTATTTCATACGTTTTCTGAAGCACACTAAGAAGACATAACATTGCTAGTTCATTTCGAAAGGTATGTCTTGATGCCAAGGTCGATTATTCTAATGCGTTTTTAAAAAATGTTATCAGTTGTTTGAAAATGTTGCTGATAAGTAAAAGAAAAGCCTTTAAAGTTGAGACGAAAAGGACAAATTTCATTTACATTTTAACTGCGGCATCCATCAATGAGTTTAATTTCAAGATTAAATATATGTCTCTTAAACGGCGCAAAACTTTGGTTTGAACTTTTCAGAATTTTCATTAGAAATTCAGTTCATTCAGATAAAAGAAAAGGTGAAATTTATGAGAAATTATATGTGAAATGTCTCTTTAATGAAAATCGTTTGGATAGTTTGGAATATATATTTCGAAAGTTCAACACAAAAGAGTTTCGGAATCATGTATCTGATTTTATCCAGAAAAACCCAAACATACAGTGTTTTCGGGTTAGATATTGCACCCACACATACAGAAAAACAGTTTCACCCAGCTGTACACCGGGTTAGTTTCGGTTTGCACACAGCTGTACAGCATGCGAATTTTCAAAGTGTAATTACAACAAATGTAGACTACACAGACGATCTGTCGAAACAAGAATATCAATTTCTCCACCCATCTAGCCCTGTGTTGTTGACAGGAACATTAGGAATTCGGAAATACAGACCGATTTTTCAAAATATATCGCTTCGGATTTCAAGGTCAACACGGCACTGTGTTCATTCAAACATTACAGTCAAACGAGGCAAATTCGTAAAATGGGGACTATATTTGTTGGTTCTCCAACCAATTGCCTTCACGCTGATCAATATCCGTCAAGTTGCATGAAAGAACATATTCAATAGTATGTGACCAAAAATACATGACACCTACCTTGTACAGAAATCCCGTCCGCCATTTTTATTTTGACTTCGGAAAACCCAGCTAACTATACATACAGTAGTTTCCATACAGTGTTTAAACCCATTTATCACTCAATACACATGATAAATACATGTTTTATCTGATGTACAAATGCTATTTTTAGATTAATAGAGTCTACATGTGTACTAAATGACATAATGGACTAGAAGTTTCCTAGAGGTTAAATTTAAAAGTCTGTGTGATACTTGTCATTGAAATGAGCTTGTAAACTCATGAATAGATGAGTGAGATTTAGTGGAAAAAAAATGGACATTAGGAACTGATTGGAGGTGGATTGTGAATCAGGTAGATCTAATCAAACAGCTTTTTATTTTTATTTCTTAATTTTGTAGGCATATGCATTTTTCCATAAATATTCTATTTTACCATGCAGCCTGCATTTGAATTTGGAAATGATCTGTCAGTGAAAAATGACTTGGGGAAACTGTCTGAAAAATTTAGGGTTAAATAGGTCAATGTATATGTCAAAACATTGAAGGAGACATTAATAGAATTAGACTATAGATCTAGCAGAATGTTCATCTTTTCCTGCAACCTTTCCCTGGTAGATCTATTTTTGTACAAGTTTAAAATCAAAATGTCTTAAATGTCAGTTTAAAAATGTGTTGTTTTTTCTAAAGATTAGTAGATCTAGGATACTTTATATTTAAATGCAGGTTCCTACTGCAAATAAAACAACAAAATTTGATTGTTACAAGGGCTACTCAATAGTTTAAAACAATAGGTCATTTTACACTCATTCTTGAAAAAAGTGCACAATTAGAAAAATAAAAATCTGAAAAACCGACCAATCTGAAATACTTAGTTATTGACTTATTCTTGGAAAATATTTGTTGAAATTAGAGAATTCAATTTTAGTGTACCCAAACAAAGCCGGATTTTTTCAATTTTTGGATCCAAACACAGTGACGTCTATGCATGATAAGATACGTTATGGTGTTTGGTTTTCCTGTTTACACATTAGTTTTGTCTATTGGTGTTGGGTGACGATTCAAATTAGGTTTCTGCCAGATCAAGAATTTAATGTATTGTGAGAAAATGATGATTTATTGACTTGTTATAAAAATATTAAGGCCTTAAAGTTCGTATTTAAAGGAAATACCGTTTCTCTTATTATTTTTTGTTTGTTTTGAATGAAATGAATAGACCTTGTATGAAATACAATGAACTCCTGCTGAAAATATAAAGATAAGATACCACTCAATTGAATTATAACACAAAAGTTATCTTATTATAATTCATTTAGCCTTAGTGATTGTCACAAGGTAAGGAACCATGCCGTAACGTATCTTATTTCAACACAAAATATCTATCTTTTGAACATGCATACATTATCGCATTTTATATATTTTTGGTAAAAAGTGAAAGGAATATCTGTAGGCTTAGGCGTTGGTTAGAAATGAACTTGTTTCAACCTTGAATTATAGAAGACAGTCCGAGAAATAAGGATTAAACAAGATACCAATATATTCGAAATGCTTAATTGTGTCAATGGTAAAGGATATTTGCACCGAATACCCTTTCTGATCTCTTTGTAACAATTGCCATTTAAACATATACAGAACATGATAAAATACTATAGTAAAACTAGCCAATGCGGCACTTAGTTTGAAAACAGTGCAATCAAAATGGTTCGTAACGTATCTTATGATTTCATTTGTTTTATTGTTTCAAATAATTCAAGGACTTCGTGAATAATTACTAAAAGACACATGCGTTTTTGTGTGCCAACTGGATCAACGATTCTACAATGAATGTTATCAGAAGTTTTCCATAGCTTGTCTTCCTTTGGAGGGCATTGGAATAGAAATGGTTGTTTTGTATTGGTTTCTTTCATTTATTGTTTAAAAATGGTGATTTCATTAAAATGGATGTCTATTCTTTGTCCAAAGTATACTATGTTCGAAAAGAAGTCCAAGTGGATAGTCTAATTTGGTCACATTAGTTTTTTATTGCCATGACTTAGTCGAGCGTCACGTATCTTATCATAACGTATCTTATTCATAAATTAGATTTTAAGGAAATTCATCAGGAATAAAGTTCCCTGGTTAATTCCACTGCATATTATTTTTTTCTAAAGAAGGTTTGGAATCATTTAGTATATCACGTGTATGAAAAATGGTGAAAGATTCGAAATAAAAGTAGGTTTAAGCCGTAACGTATCTTATGAAAAAAAATGGGGGGATTCCTGTTTTTGAACTTTGATGTTGTTTTATTTGAAAATGTTAATAAGCTTGATCTTTTTGTGTGTGTTTCTGTTTACGTTGATATCTAACCTACCACTAAAAACCGTTTTGACCTTAGGAACACATCATGTTGTGTTTTACTGACAGTTAAAGTAGCGTTATGTATCTTACGCTGGAAATCGGGACATCAGAAAAACCTTTATCTCAAAAAAGTTTAGTCCTGCATTCCCACGAAACAGTAATCAGACCACAGGAAAATATATTTGGGAAAGAATAGAGAGATAATCGAGGCAAATATAGATTAAACTGAGTTAAAATCAAGCTGATTTTGAATTGCACCAGTGCAGGGACAACCAAAATTCATGGAAAATAAGCTAAAGAAATGTAAAATTTAAGGAGAAAAAAATAGTTCCTGGTCTTATATCATGCTTGAAATACGTGCAAGGTGTCTATAGTATAATCTTTAGCAAAGAAACGAAAACAAAAACCTTCCAATTAATTCATTACTAGTGGGGGACATAGAATTTCAGTAATTGTGCACTTTTTTCAAGAATGAGTGTTTAGTTTTCAATGTCTCTATTAAGTACAGGACCCATGAGCCAGGTCTTTCCCACTCTCTGAAATTATATTTTATGTTTTCTCCTATTTCCCCAATGCTTTCTTAGCCAAAATACCAAAAAAGCTGTTTTGTCATTTTCATCCACTTTCAATTTGGGATTGTTTAAAAATTGTGTTGTCTGAGATAGATCTACTCTTTAACATTTTATGGGACAGATATGTGCATTTTCTGCTTTCCTAGTGAATCTTTTACTTAGGCTACATTTGGAATTCTAAACATGAAATTCAAGATTTAGGGATGATTTATTTGAATTATTGTTCTAAATAGACTGCTTTTCAATTGAAATATCATGGTCAATTTCTGTATGTGTGCAGTATATGTTGGTGTAGGCCTAGATCTACATGTATAATAGACCAGTTTCATAATATCAGGTCACTAATGAATTATTCATGAGGAGGCAAAAGGAGCCCTACTGATATGCCTCCAATAGTAAAAACACATAAATCAACACGCTATTATCTCAAGACCGGGTGATGTGACAAAGCCAATTAACGTTTATAATTTTAGCACCCTATATTGTTAGTACATGGGAGGACTTTGAGTACCTACAACATTCATTTCCATGAAATATTTATTGTTAAAGTTAAGCTGGTACTTTCATATTTCTTTAATATGTTAGCCTAAAAAATTAACAGCAAAAGCTTAAACCCTGACCCAAACAAGACCTGGTTTTGATGTCTCTTAACAGAAGTAGGCTTGGTAAACATTGAGGCAAAAAGAAGTAAATACTGATAACCAGTATTTTCTTCTTTTGTCTCAATATTTCCTGTGATATATTGTACAGAAATTCAATATATTTACCATTGCGGGAAATGAAGAAATTGCTTGCAACAAGCAATTTCCTCATTTTCCACAATGTTTCCTAACTCAAAATGGAAATATTTTTTTAAATTTCATCAACTTGAAATTGTTGTCTGCATTATCTTTGAATTTGGATCACCGTAAAATTTTGCCATGTGGGAAAGGGTTAAGATTAGACATAAGGACTATATGTTTGAATATGTGGATACTTGAATTAATATTCAGTCAAACTAAATCAACCATGTTGTCATTTTACAAAGAATCATTTTGTAAAAATATAAATAGTTTTTGTATCAATGACAATGAAAAAACCTTTAGAGTAAATCTACAAAGCATTCTTGAACTGAATTTATTTGTTACATGATTGTACTGTAACTTTGTGAAAAGGTAAGAATTTATTATAAATCTTTTTAATTGGTTCTCGGATACACACAGTGACCTCTTCACACATTAATTATTGCACTATCAAGAAATAGTTATATATGTCTAGACAGCCTATGTCGGGCCATTCTTTAGGATTGTTTATCCAACATAACCTGTCAAAACTGTTTGGATCCAAGTAAACTACAAGATCAGGTCCTGTTATATTATAGCAGCATAATCTGACATTTGTAACTGGGAAAGGTTAAAACCAGTTGTCATGTTTACATTTTTATAAAGTGGTTAATACTAATTAATTCTACTGCCCACTATACTCAGTTATGGCTTATCAGAGGAATGTTTTGCCTCCCGTGGCGGGGCAATTATGCAAATGAGTTAAACTGTTCTAAAAATAGCGATTTTGAAATTGGTCTATTGCATAAAATGATTATTTTTCATGTTTGCTGTCTTTTCAATTCCCAATCACAGTTTAATTTCTGACTGCATGTTTCAAGTTCAAGTTTCTTTATTGTATGAGAAAAAAATGTCCATAATACATGTTTATACAAATTACATGTACATTTATCCAAATAAACTAATCATAAATGTGCATGCAAGTTTATGTAATTTAAGGCCTTTCAATATTTTATAATGATATTTTAGTTCATTTTCATGCATATTTATTTCAATTCAAAGTGAACTACTTATTTAAGAAAAGTAATTTACCACAATGACATTCCCAATTTTTGTTAAAGAATGACAAATGATAAGAATTTTTTTCTTCTTTTCCCTCAATATTTGTAACCACAGAACAAGACTTAGTGTTGCTTGGCACTAAACATGAAATGATGTCCATTGTTCTTTTCAAATATTTTGATCTGTATGACACATAGAAATTTGTGTTTAATAGCACAGAAAATATTGAGACAAAGGGAGAATGTGCTGGTACCCAATAAACATTTTCTTCTCTTGTTGAACAATGTTTTTCCCAAGCTTTCTCTGACAATTTAATGTATCCTGTTTGAGTAAATGCATATAGACAGTATACCAGAGGGATTCGGGGGTGGGGTGGGGGGGGGGGGGTCAAACAGATCCCATCTTAAGCCTGATTATTTCATTTTCATGTAGAAATCCAGTCAATATTGTGTAATACCAGGTAAACCTACACCCATTTGTATGCCCAACCCCCTCACAGGAATTCGGAATTCGCCACAGATTGGAACTTGAAGCGTCGCGTATGAATACATGTATACCGGAAGTGCCGAATAAATATAAGTTTATTAGGTTACCCCTTTATTAGGTCAATGTTATGAATGGAAACGGGATAAAATAAAAATGGCGGCTAGTCTGGTCCCCTACATTCTATACTGCGGAAAGAAGGAGGGAACCCAGACTATAATTGAGGCCAGGTTCGATTTACGAATGTAATTTTTGTTTCATTTGTAAATAGATTATGTACTGCCTTACAGTAACTACAATACATGATTTTTTTGTAAATGAAAATATAAATATGTTATATGTAAAATTTGCTTTAGGTAATTGCGTTCGGTAAATCTCGGAGGGTTACGGAAAGACCCGAGACTGGTTACCGCCCCCGAAATCTACTACGGGTACCATTTTATCCCGCTGAGCGTTCAGTATTAACTGAACGTAAGGCTGGAATCAAAATTGACAAAGTATAGGATTTCGGGACGTGCGTTTATTAGATGGGTTCTTATATTAATTCTTATATTAATAAGTGTAGATATAAGATATCTTCTCTTTGAAAAAAAAAAAAACGCTATGTATGAGCCACACATTGCGAAAATGCCGTTTATAAAACAATAGTGCCAGAACAGTCCGATCTTAATCCACGCTGCTTTCCGAAAGAATTTCATTTTGCCAACATCTGTATGTAGTTAGTCTACTAATGATGAAGCGTACTGCTATCACAGAATAGTATGGATCGGCATCATACTATTCTGAATCTATTTTTCCTCAATTTCCATAAGATCTGAAAATGACTTTAAAACAGTAAAAACTGTTGGTTTTAAGTGATAAGTAAAATTGGTCAAGCTACAACAATATATATACTTAGGCCTATGAGTTAAGTTAGTAGAAATCGTTCGTAGACTAACACGTGTCTTTGTTTGTCTGTGTATTTCAGAGGTGTGGATGGAAGGAAGGAAAACGTTAAACAGGTATTTATAACTTCTATTTTCTTTTTGATACAGTTGAAAGTCGTTTTGTCGACTTTTCCTCAATTTACGAGTATAACCAGTTTTCAAAGACGATATTTATTTAAAAAATTATATTTTTAATATTTCCCATGCCCATAGATGACAACAGCAATAATTCGACTTGACCGGAACCGACATATAACGAGTGTTAACTTTACACCGTTCACGTACTCACTGGTGGTGAACTCGGCCAAAGCGAAGGACGTTTTTCGCTACAACAAAGTACAGATATTTTGCGTTTAAATGTTAGTTTAAAGATCTGATTGGATAGTTTTTCTAATAACAATGAATTTGTTCTGAAAATAGACCGGGTTTACCGATATGTATTGACAAATCGTCTGTGTTGTTATAAAATCTCGTAACTACGGCTTTATGGAAGCCGTAGTTACGATATTTTATAACAACACCGACGGAATACAAATGATCGCGAAAAAACGTCCCACGCTTTGGCCGAGTTCACCACTAGTGGTACTGTGTTTTACAGATTATCGCCTACTCTCCGCGGTCCAAACTTGGTACGTTGTTACCGGACTTCCCGGATGTCAAAGAAATACAACTTCCGCCTAATGTTGAAGAAGGAAAGGTATGTGTGTACACTTTACCCATGTATTCCCAAACAACATTAATATGAGCAGGCTAATGGAAATAAGATCATTACGCTTTCCCAAATGAAAAAAAATAAGCGGGTATACAGGCTGATCCGGTGGACGGACGTTTTGGCCACGGACGTTTAGGCCACAATATTTTACAAGGTAGGCCTTTTGGCCAAAAAATAAGGAAAAAAGGAATTGAACCAATTAAATTTACATAATATCATTTTATCTTGTAATTGCACTTTTGAAAGTTGACATAAGTTCATTATGAAGAAAAAATAAGAATAAATGGTCCCAGTTATTTATATTTCAATATTTGATTAAAACGTGGCCAAAAGGTCCTACCTTGAAATATATTGTGGCCAAAACATCCGTGGCCAAAATGTCCAGGTCAAAACGTCCTGGCGAAAACGTCCTCGGCCAAAACGTCCTACATTCGGCTGATCCACTTGGGTCTCAAAAGCCATTAGGTACCCTTTTACTTGATCCCGACTGACATGATATCATATTCTGGCTTATGTCACAGTGGTCCAACCTACAGTTGATGGAATCAGACGATGTACCCATTGTCCTACAGAACAGTCGAACTGCTTGTTACTCGTTGATATGAACATGCGAGTAAATTGCCTCTTTTTCTACTGCAGGCTATTTCAATGACTAGGTTTGTATCTATTTCTATTCAATCTTATTTAAAAGCTTTTTTTCTTTTCATAAGGACCATATTTCGACGTCCGTTATAAACAGGTAATGAGACGTCAATAAGGCAAAAGAAGAATTTCCGGTAGCCAGCATTCTGCTCCTACTGTATCAATATTTTCTGTGGTGCACAAATAATCAAATAATTCTTAAGACCAACAAGTAATATTTTCATTATTTCAGGTTTTTACGTTTTTAATGATGTATCGGACACACTGTCAGAGAATTTTAGACACAGTCATTCGTGCAAACTTTGATGAGGTATGCATTAATCAAAGTTCAGTCTCGCCCAACTATGCGTCCAAAGCGCGGACACCCTCTTCTATAATATGTGACCATCCTCTGGATGCGTTCTGGAAGTGAAAATAAAGCGAATTTATGACCTTTGGTTTAGTGATGAATTTGATATTCTGTTATATCATCGACAAAGACTTGCATTCCAACTGAACTGAAATGATGTACGTGACTTGAAGACAGTGAGTGAAAATGAATGTACGATTATAATTGTGTCCCAGAAGGACTAACGACCTTGTCCTGCTGACTTTGAATTTGCTTTCAAACAATTAATTTCGGAATCTAAGAGACATTTTAATAAGTTGGTCTTAAATTTTTGCCACAATTATTAAGTTTAAAGCCAGAAGTGTAGGCCAAGATCAGACTGCAAGTCTGTGCAGGCTGATCTTAGTCTATACCTCCTGCCAATGTTTTTGTCACAAACGGAATTTGACGTTAACGGCATGGGTAGGTTTAATGCCGACCAAGACTGCATGTAGTTATACCCGTTTCCAAAACAATACCTAGTTTTGATTTTCTTGGCGAAATGCATTGGACAATATTTTGGCGAAAAGAAGGTATGCCGATAATCAAAGTTTGTCCTTTTGCCCCGCTATTTCCTAATTGGGACAATCCGTCTATTTCAATTTGGGAAGTGTTTTAATATTGAGGTCAAAATTTGGTTTTAGTTTTGAATTTTTAGAATATAAACCAGAAAAGGTACTTTTTTATTTCTAACCAGAAATTCTATCATTATCATTTTCTTTGTTTTCCTCCCAGGTGCAGAGTTTCTTGTTGCATTTCTGGCAGGGTATGCCCAGCCACATCAAGTCTATACTGGAGAGTAAGGTGCTGGTCACGCTGGTCGGGGTCTGTGATTCGATACTCTACAAGGCCATAGCAAATGTGCTCATGCCGACTGTGCTTCAGCCTTTACCAGAAAGGTATGTTGATTTTAAACGTGCCAAAATTCCGAAAAATAGCCCTTCAAGGACACGCAGTATGATCAGGAACCATATCGTTCTCTGATAGCTTCTTTGTGGTTTCTCCGTAACAATCATGAAACAGCAACATAGTTGTCTGCCAGTTTTCACTTAGACTCGGTTTTATGTTGAAATATGGTTACCTCAATTGCGATCAGGAACCCTTTTCGAAAATCTGCGCTCACTTGTTTAAAATGTTTTGTGTGTTTTTATTTAAGTAAGCTGCAGTTACGTGTTTTTATTTAAATGCGACGAGGACGATACTAGTATATCTGTAAGATGAAGGTTAATGTTCGTGCTATATTTTCGTTTCAGTTTGACGCAGGTGATCCGCAAGTTTTCAGTGCAGCTTGATGATTGGTTAAAACAAGCATTAGACACACTACCAGAAGGTCTACAGACGGTCAAGTTTGATTGTACGTAAATATGGCGGCTTTGTACTATTCTTTACATTTACTAATGTCTGTTTAAGTCTATGTGACAATATGGCTAAGTTGCATCAATGGAAATCAAACACATTTTAATTTAAAAAAAAGATAATTATAGTCTTTTAAAGCTACTATTTCCCAGATTTGGATCCAAAAATTGTCAAATACAAACGAAATGTACACTTTTTAAGCTTTATATGACCTGATTAAATGATTACGACAAACTATCGAAGCAACGACTCATTTTTTCGCAATTTGATACCAAATTCATGAAGCGATGTCGAAAGTAGGTCAAAACAGTAGGACATGCGACTTTCTTAAATGACGTCACAAGATACATGATGACGTCATATTGAAATTCAAGAATGAATCTCGTTTGAATCATGGTCCGCGCTGTATGCGCATGCGCAACAATTTAAAAAGAATTCTAACCCCATCTGAGACGGGGTTGAATTTAGGTTTGGATTCTCCCTAAATTTAGCTATCTGTCTTGTAATTTCGGCTCATTCTCTGTCTGAATCGCATATTATTAACCATCCCGAGGTGGTCAACACAAAAGTTTTGCATATTTCTTCAAAAAAATCATTTTTTGCAATTAGACCATCTGTTACCGTCGCCCTTTAAATACAGTATAATAGTATTGTATATTTCGTTTCAATTTTGAACGCCCATTTTTAGAATTAACGTCCTATTATTGGTCACTATACAGAATCGGGGTTAAACTTGAGGTAATTTGTATAATTTCAGTGGCACGTTGTTTTTCCCAAGTGTTGAAGCGTCAGACGTCACTTAATCACCTATGTCAGGCTGCGAGGACCGTCATCCATAGCGCAGAAATTACGTCACAGATGCTTGATGACTGGATCAACGTGGATTTAAACAGCATTATCAAACAGACGCTGTATACCATGGATAATTATGCTGATACCAACTATAACGCTATATTCAAACGTATTTATTCGTCTTGTGATAATGTGGATTTTATGAAATATTCAAAAACTTAAACTTCTCATGACACTAACAAAATCTTGATACCAGACACTTGTATGGCCGTTCTTCTGCTCCATAAAAAAGCACATGTAGCCTAATTATCAACCGCGTTTCTCTGAAATAAGCGGGTATGGCACGTACACCATCAAATGAAATTGACAGATTGTTGCCGAATTCGAGCACTGATTTATTATGTCGGTATAAATTGTTAAACAGATTGTCTTTTAAAAACGTACCCAAATCAACAAAAAAGGGATTGAAGACCTGCACATATTTGAACTAATTCAATAAACCATAGTTACAGATAAGAGGGGATGAAGGCATTCTAAAGGCATTCTATTTTCATTTCAAATCCAAACCCATGTTGTGGGTATCCATTTGAATCGTCTCGGTGAGACGATCCCATTGAGTTCCCAGGACATAGGGTTTGAGGAACAATGAATGAGATATTGCATTTTTCATCCCCCTCCTATCTGCGGCTCTGATTTGAACAACTCAAAAAATGTTGTTGTTTTTTCCAGTGACCCACGATTTTGAGTTATTACTAGACGAACAATCTCCACTAGAGTCCTATATAGACTGGTTGGATAAAATGGTGGATCAGTGTGTTGTTCAGGTAATATCAGTGACAAAAGTCTTCTTTTTTACTCATTATGTTGTGAGCTATAAAACATATATTTTTTTCTATTTCTGAAACATACTTTTTTGTCTGCAATGCCTTTTAGTTTATACTAGTACATGTATTTATTTCTATCTATCTATCTATATATACTGCCTAGCTCCCCTTTCGGGTATTACTGGCAGGTAATGTTCTGTGGTACATTGCTGAACAATATTTCAAAGAATATTAGATCTACCACTGGCTGAAACATAATTTACGTTACTAAAACCTTCAAAATGACACACATATGCATAATTATATGACAAGGGGATTTTTTGTATGACTTTTCTGATTTTGTGTTCATTTGATCAATGATCTTGATAGTTTCAATAATTATTCACGTGAGCTTAAAACTTAGGCTTCAAATCACTTTAATTAGATTGATAACTCGAACTGTGCATATTTATAAATGTCTTTGTTATACTCACAGTAACTGAAAAAAACACTTTCTCGCCATACGAAATGCATCAAATTACACACACTTGTAAATACACTTCAAATAAGTTGATTCACCGTGCCGGATTTCAAGATTATGCTTCAGGAAGAAAATAGTATACAAAATATATAATTTTACTCTATATTCATTTGCAAGGAAGGTAATTTTGAATATTTTTGTCAAATATTTCCATAAGTATGTATTAATTCAAAATTCTTAACCGTGCAAAATGCTTATGTTTGTATTTGATATGGAAATGTAACACTGATTAGGAATTATTTGCACTTTTCAAAATTCGCCTCTGGCTCTTTGGTGCTTTTGAGGGATTGGATACCATGTTTTTTCCATATTGTTCTTCTCCCAGAAAAGCCAGCGAGAGCCGGGTAACACGAAGCGAATAGCTCGTCAGTTTTTATTGATGTGGAGTTGTTTCGGTACCAGAGTAATCAGAGATATGACCCTACACAGTGCTCCGAGTTTCGGTAAGTTTTAAGAGGCGGAATTATTGTTCGTTTGAGCATGTACATATTTCTAGTATTCATATTTTTTTTATCAAATTCAAAACTGTTTTAACACGCAAATTACATTTTCTGGGCTAAAGACAGACAGGAGTTTCCTTAAACATTAAGTTGTTGTAGTCTAAACATCACGATGTTCAACGAGCGTTGCAAATTTCGTTCTCATTGAAAAGTATGTTGCGTTGGTGGGGAGTCAAAACCTCGTAACTACAGCTTGAATAAGCTGAAGTTACGAGGTTTTGACTCCCCACCGACGTGTTGTTGTTCTGAATCCACCATTCAAAAAACTTAAACCGATCTGGATCAACCATAGGAACCCCTATTCCAGACTCTCACCCAATCAAATTCCACGTGTTTCAGGTTCCTACCACCTTCTTCACCTCATGTTTGACGAGTATGTTTTATATACCGTGGAACATCTGTACAACCAAGATAAAGGGCACCAATTATATAGAGCGGCTAAAGGAGAAATAAGTTTAGGTAAGCGTAATGTGGACAGGCGTCACGTATTAGATGGACGTGGTTGATTTTTTAAAATGTTTTTGAAAAATCAACTGATAAAAAAGTTATTGAAGATAAACCAAAATTTTGGTTTATCTTAAATAACTTTTTCATCAGTTGATTTTTCAAAAATCCAACACGTCCAGCTGATTCCTGGCATTTTCCCACCTTCTCTGCTTCAAACAAAATTCTAATTGGTCAAGTATTAAAAACGATATTGAAGATTATCGGAAATTCTGAGTCACGTGATTATACACCGTGATCTTGCTTCCAGACCATCATGGTTCCACATCAGTTTATGCCTAAGTTTAGTTTGGTCAGGACTTGTGATGCCCACCTACAGTTGCTTCATGTCATCAAAAAAGATTCGAGATGAATTGTCGATAAACATGGATCCGGGTAAGACGTGTGCATACGCAGGCTGATCTGGATCTAGGTTGACCTTAGGTGTCATAAGGGCTTTGTTCATATACTGACTTTTTTGCAATCGTTGGGTTACAGAATCATATGGATATGGGATTTTGATATTCGAATTTATTTATTTGATATATGTGTTTTCGTGAAGCAATACAAATTGTATCCTTTGTATGTCTATCTGCTTTCATTTTAGAAATAAGAACGAGAGAAAGACGAACACTCTTTTCCTAGAAAACTACAAAAAGCTTTGTCTTCATTTTATCTATAATCCTATATTTTAGATGTTAGATCATGTGTTATTGTATTGTTCGTACTCATCTTTACCATCACAACTAACCTTACTCATCTTTACTTGTAGATATAGTAGATGATCTGTTACGTGCTGATCCTCACCCTGGTAGATCCAGATACTCCGGCAGTCCACATACCGAGGATCGAACATCCGTCATTCGGGGACCAGACTGTACACTCACACACTCATGTAAGTTAACCCTTTCCCAAACGACAAAACTTTAGGGTGGTCCACTTCAAAAACTGTCCAATTTGACGAAATGGAAGTTATTAAAGATAGGATTTGTGTAAAATATGGCATAGAAAATATTGAGACAAAAGGAGAAACTGCTGGTTATCAGCAGTTTCTTCTTTTGTCTCAATCTTTTCCCAAGTATTTTCTAATAGGGATGTCAAAACCAGTTCTTGTTTGGGAAAGGGTTAAACTGTTCAGGAAATATGAGGTTCCAATTTAACCCCAAATTCTGAAAGTTCTAAATTATTCCTTGTCTTTTGAATAGTGAAAAAAACTACTATAGGCCTACATGTAAATTGTTTCTATTTGTCTTAACTGATTATTTGTGTCCATTTTCTACGTTATAAAATATTCAATTGAAGGCAAGTCGTACAAACAATATAATAATAATTATGTCAAAATCGGTCTTTTTTCTAGATACATGTATGCTTATGGTTGCCTTTCTTAACCCTTTCCCAAACGACATAAATTTAGGGTGATCTAAGTTGATTGCGGCTGAGACAACAAAATAGATGATACTAAAGGTAGAATTTGTGATTATTATAGCTCAGATAAGATTGAGGCAAAAGGAGAAACAGCAGTTTCTTCTTTTGTCTCAATGTTTTCCCAAGCCTTTTCTGTTAAATACGTCACACCAGGTCGTGTTTGGGAAAGGGTTAAAAAGCTCTGGTCTAAAGAATGTTTTAATGTAGTTACCACGTTTGAATGAAAAAAAAAGTGATACATGTTCTATTCCAGCGAATACCAAGCCCTTGTCTCATTTCGACGAAAATTTCCAAATGGCTAGTTCATATCCATCACTTCAAACAATGTCATCATACGAGGTCAATAAACAAAATAGGTAAGAAAAGCTTATGTATGAACCACGATTTAGAACAAAACCCTTCTGACATTTTTATGTCTTTTCTGTTTTTAACCATTTTCAAATCTGCCATGTAAAAACAGAATAATTGCCGATTTTCTACAAAAGTTGTTGTTGTTGATGTATCACATGATTCGCTACCGTGATTTTGAAGAAGAAATCTACATAATTGTGATCCGTCACACTAAAAGGGACCTTATAGGAAGTGTGAAAAATATTCACCCTAGTCAGTCTGCGCAGTCCGCGCAGCCAGACTAGGGCCGACACTTTTCACTTTTATGTAATTTTCTAAATCTGGAATCTTTTCCCGATCTGTATGTTCTCTTTTTGCATACAGTATCTTGTTGACCTGTACTGAGTCTGACAAGTTTGTCAAAATTTGGGTTTTTGGAGTACGGATAAGGTCCCTTTTAGCGTGACGGGTCACAATTGAAGAATTTCGTCATCATACTTCTCCATTAAAATACATTTATTGTTTTACACTACCCAGAGAAGATAACTTCTAAACATTTCGTAGAGAAAAGGCTATAAAACAAACTTCATCCTAAATGAGTTTGTATTGAACATTGAACTATATGTACATTGATCTAAAAATGCTTATCGAAATTTCAACTTCCTCTTTAATCATCATTTTATTTTTCAGAGGTCCGCAATCAAACAACTTTATGCCCTGGAATGAATCTCATCCATCCACCAGTAAAACAACATTCTCTTCTCCGGTCACATATTCAGCGAGCATGTCAAGTTCATGTGTACCGGATACGTTCACTGGGTGTTCTAATCCCGCAGATAATAATTACGACTGGTATGATTGGACAGAAGGGATGTGTAACAATAACGTCACTTCCGCATTGGTGCCAAATTTCGGATTAATGAGCAGAAATCAAAATGCTGACCAAAGATCAAGAAACATTGCAACAAATAACAATTTTTACAGTCAATCGGACTTAAATGACCTAAATATGAACTACGATCAACAGTTTCGAAGGAAGTACGTTGACTTGCCGCCATTGAAACGGAAACATGGTGATGATTTACAAGATGGCGTTCTTCGACCACAAACCTCGGAATATTATCAACACAATATTACTAACCTTGTATGATGAAATGAGATATCGAAAATGGGTATTACTCGAGGTTTTCTGGGGGGGAAAGTGATGTTATGATTAACAAGGATCCAAATCTTTGTTTGCATTTCAGCTCACGATTAACTATTTCCAAAAGCAAACTATAGACTACAGTCGGCACTCGTTATCTCGACATCGGATAAGTCGAAATTCCGCTAAAGTCGAAGTAAAAGGTATGTCCCATCCTCAACATATGGAAATCAAAATGAATTTCGAAACAAATACAGCCATTGAAATTTAGTAGGAAAAGGATAGAAATTGCTCGTTTCGAGCAATTTCTTTCCTTTTCCTACTATATTTCAATCATGGACACATATGATGCCATCAAAAATGGTTAGATATCGTTTTCATCGAAAATAATAAAAAAAAACGGATAAGTCGAACTCCGGATATGTCGAGGTATTTTTGACGGCCCCTCTGACTTCGACACAACGAGTGTCGACTGTATTTCAATTCAAAAATCTTCTGCAGGCGAGCAATCTCGAGCAAACTTTTCCTATCCATTTCTATCAGCCTGGGCGTCCAAACCAAATCTTGTTTTAGAAAGACTTAAGAATTGGAGATTTCTCCTTCGTGAATAATCTGTTTAAATGTGGCGCTAGATTGAGTTTTTGATATTTTGAAATAATATAACGGTTTATTATTTTTAAAACAAGAATGACTTCAAGGCAATGAAACACTCTTACTTTTATGCTCTATATGTATGATTTTATATTCTAGATTTTTCAGCATTTTGAAAGCAGTATTACAAATAAAAATTGTATTACACGTATAGTATATTTGATTCGTTTTGACTGTGATTATTTTTGTTCGCATTTTAAGACCCGAACACACACACACACACACACACTGTTGTACCATGATTGTCAGTCGTAACTAGCGTGGATGTGGTAAAGCTTGTGTTCCAATTTGAAATTGTTCAGGCCCGATCAATTAAACAACGTGTCTAAACCACATAAGCGTCACGTTCAAAGAGAGCCGCACATGGAACAGAAGTTGTTGAACACGCTGCGGCAGTGCAGATAATATAGGGTTAATTTACGTTTTTGAGGTCGTTAACATTCACAGAGGCTAAAAAAATACGTTAACGCCCGAGTGCGAAGCACGAGGGTCGTTTTCGTATTTTGCGGGCCTCGGCGAATGTTAACGACCGAAAAATACGTGAATTGACACTATTATTGCATAAAAGGCATAAAATTCCAATGATTACTTACCCCAAACCCCTTGATATGTGCGAAAATGAACCGAGGTGAGATAAGAAAATGTCCGCCATTGTTGTTTTGTTCTGATAAATCTTCCGATAATTTTTTGTTATGCGTGACGTCGGTATTTACGACGCTACGTCATAATTTGGCATCAAAAGGCGATCGTCGCTTATTTAACGTAAGACGTTGAGAATTTTGCGCTGAAAAAGACAATTGTTTATTTTGAAGGATCATATCGAGGATATTTGAGTACACAGCCGGTTAATCCGAGTCTTCTCTGATGTAAATACGCTCTTTGATATTTTGATTTTTCGCTATTTAAATAGCGAAAAATCAAAATATCAAAGAGCGTATTTGCATCAGAGAAGACTCGGATTAACAGCCGGTCCGATATCGCACTGAATATAGACCGGTTTTCACGATATCGGACCGATTTCTTCCCGTTATTCAATGCTCATAACGGACTAAAAACACACATTTTATGCAATAATGCATGTAATTTCTTATTTTGCCTCAATTTTTTCTATACTGACGGCCATAAGAAACGCCTCAGTCCTATGAAATATCCGATTCTTTAGTATATTTGATTTGAAATTGCAAAAACTCATTTCGATCTGTAAATTTGGTTATCTGGTGTTGAAAAATGATTGTAATGAAATTATCAAATTGTTACAGTGTAGAAAAATAGCACATTTAAACAGATCGGTATCAGAATTTCCATTTAAAAATCAGTTGCACGTGGTTAAAACTTTACTTGCGACAATAACAGGTGCCATAAAACGTGTTATTTGGCGTCCACAGTTAGTGAATACTAAATGCGACGTCGATCCCAACGTAATAAACATGAAACGCATATGACGTTAACGTGAGAAATCTTCTTACATAACAGGCGTTATCCGAGGTCTATCTGTCTTTTTCCGATTGGCAAATGTTTCTGTAACTCTAACTCGTCGATTAAGAAGCCTAATCGTGCAATTCAAGACGTTTAAGCGTCCGACGGCTTGTTTTTGAGTTTCTCGTTTTCAAAAATGGCTCATACACGGGCTCTATTTTGCGAACAACGTATCTGTTTCAAACGTTACTTGAAACGACAAAAATGCCATAAAACACTTATTTGGGCACCACAGTAATCGACTACTCAACACAACGTCGATCCCAACGTCACAAACCCGAAACGTACATGACGTTGACGTTGGGAATTTTCTCGTTTTAAAGGCGTTACACGAGATCCAGTTGAGCGTGGCCGATCGATAAACGTTCGTGAAACTCAAACGCTTCGATTAAGATTCCGAATTGAGACACACAATGCGTTAAACTGTCTGGCGACTTGTTTGCGTATTTCTCGCATTCAAAAATGGTCATATCGTAAGCCCCCTTTTCAGAATTTAGCCTTGAAATCCTTTAATACGGATGTTTGACAAGAAAATCTTTAAATTCCTGATTGCCTATCCACTAACAGATGTTTCTGTGTAAATTTTGACCAATTTCATCCCATGACAAATACACACGAAGCGCACGTAGAAAACGTGACCAGTCACCGGAAATGGACATCTTGATGAATAGAAAAGCATATTTGTTTATTTGACGTAACTGTTGGTCAAAATATTATATACAGTATATATTTCACTAATATTGTAATAGACTTAAGGAAAATAATGACAAATTTCACTGAGGCGTTTCTAATGGCAGTCAGTATATAAAAAGCATACACATATTCTGTTTGTGATATTAATTCATTTTGTTGTCTTTAATTCATTTTGTTGGCTGCAACTCATTTAAAAGTGGAACGGTATAAAAAAAAGTTCGTTTTTGTCTAACAAACAGATATCTGTAACAAAAAATGCTTTGTCTGTTAAATAAGGTTCTGGTTCAACTTAGCGGTAGGCCTATAATCAAACGTCATACATGTATGTTATAACCAGACATCATGCAGGTATTCTTTTTCCCAGGTAACTATTGATATCTCACCGACACATTTTCTTACAGGCTTGCACATGTTTGCGCACTGATTGCAGATAAGTACAAACAATGTTTGCTATTGATACGATAACTTCTCCCATTGGGTGTATATTCCCGTGTGGTCTAGTGGTTAGGATTCCGCACTCTCACTGCGGCGGCCGGGGTTCGATTCCCCGCACGGGAAGCATTCTTTTTGTGTTTTTTGTTCAATGTGGAAACAGCCAGAATCAGCTACTTCACGTTTATGTTGATATCCCGTGTGGTCTAGTGGTTAGGATTCCGCACTCTCACTGCGGCGGCCGGAGTTCGATTCACCGCACGGGAAGCATTCTTTTTTTTTTTTTTTTTTTTTTTTTTTGTCGTTAACTTTAATCACCATTTCCTCATCTACTAGATCTATATTGCAGTAAGGAATTGGCCATAATACCTTAGTTTCCTTCTTGTGTCGCATTTATTTCGAAATACTGCATCTTATTCATGAGATACGTTCTAACTCAATATTGTGATATCTTTCCAATTTGATTCGTTAATCTTGATCCACAAATATCCAAACTGACGTACTAACGCAGTTAAGAAGTATTTATTTTGTGTGCCAATTTTTAGATTCGATGGATGTCGGATTTTTCTCAAAGGGCGTCTGAATTTCTAAGGACCTCGTAAATTTTCTACGGCGAAATGCACCGTTTTTTAATCTTTACTTTCTAGCTCGAAATGCAACTGCTGTCCATCTCAAATTGGTCACTTAATCCATTCCCAAACATTGACCTATTTGACACCCTGAAAGAAAAAAAGTTTTGGAAAACATCGTTGAAAATGAAGAAATTGCTTGTTAAAAGCAGTTTCATCATTTCCCACAATGCTTTCTACTCATAGACATACAATAACTTTATTCACTATTATGTCATTCACTTGACATTGTTTTCTGCACCATCTTAGAACTTGGACCGGTCACAATTTTTCTGTTTGGTAATGGGTTAACGGAAATCCAACATAAACTGAAGCTGTTTGTCTGTCGCCAAAAGCTGTCGTTTCTTAATCAGATCACTAATGATACAATAAGAGAAAAAAGTTCAAAAACAGATTCAGCTGTTGAATAATGATGGCATTAAAGGGCGCCCATGCTAAGTTTCCAGGGATCTGAGAACAACATTTTCTTACAGGTTTACACCTCACAGTGGAGATTTGCATCATGGGATGGATAACAACTACGGACAAAATAATCTCGATTCTGATCAAATATTTTATAATACCCTTTTTAATTCTGTGGCAAGTTTCAAAAGGTTTGTTGCATGTGTCCCGCCTTACTGACCTCTTTCCTCAAATGTATGACTTATTTGAAAACTCCTCATACTTTTCTCAAAACTTTACCCCAATCGACGAGAAAAACGATCTTAATGATTTGTCGGTTTGGACCAAATTTTGTAAAATGTACAAGGTCGTTTCAAGTTAAGTCATACCCCAGAGGAAAGGACTCAATTATGTGGGTATATGCAATAAACCGTTTGAAAATTGATGAAAAAATAAAAAAAAGTTTTTGCAAAATGTCTTACCTGAAGCTAGGCAAATGTGTACGTAGATCCCATGATGCACAATCTCAATAGTGCACCCGTATGCACACGGTTTGCAGGTTAGTACATACAATAGTTGGGATAAATACGATAACTTTGCCATACATTGGTACATTCCCGTGTGGTCTAGTGGTTAGGATTCCGCACTCTCACTGCGGCGGCCGGGGTTCGATTCCCCGCACGGGAAGTTATTTTTTCTTTTTTATCATTAACTTTAATCACCATTTCCTCATCTACTAGATCTATATTGCAGTAAGGAATTGGCCATAATACCTGAGTTTCCTTCTTGTGTCGCATTTCTTTCGAAATACTGCATCTTATTCACGAGAGACGTTCTAACTCAATATTGTGATATTTCTCCAATTTGATTCGTTAATCTTGATCCACAAATATCCATGACGTACTGACGTAGTTAGGAAGTTTTTACTTTGCGTGCTAATTTCTAGATTCGATGGATGTCGGATTTTTTCGAATGGCGTCTGAATTTCTAAGGACCTCGTAAATTTTCTGCGGCGAAATGCACCGTTCTTTAATCTTTACCTTCTAGCTCGAAATGCAACTGCTGTCCATCTCAAATTGGCCACTTAACCCATTCCCAAACATTGACTTATTTGACACCCTGAAAGAAAAAAGTATTTTGAAAACATTATTGAAAGTGAAGAAATTGCTTGTGAAAAGAAATTTCTTTATTTTCCATAATGTTTTCTTTCCATAAACACAAAATAATGTTTTTCACTTTTATTTCATTCATTGAACATTGTTTTCTGCACCATCTTAGAATTTGGAGCGTTCAAAATTTTGCTGCTTTGTAATGGGTTTACGGAAATCCAACATAAACTTAAGTTGTTCGTCTGTCAAAAATACCTGTCTTTACTGTATCAGATTTCTTATGATGCAATTAGTGGAAATGTGTTCAGTTGTTGAATATGGCATTAAAGGGCGCCCATGCTAAGTTTTCCAGGGTTCAGAGCAACACGAGGACTGTCAGGGTTTCTATTGATGTCCTATGGTACAAATAAATACATTATCTATGGCCAAAAAAGAAAGGAATTTTAACGCTTATATTAAATTTTTCATTCCTTTTTGAAATGGACAAACTGAACTTCATATGAAACTTCCTTGGATAGATACAGGGTGGCCATTTCATACGATATTTCTTGAATATATTTCTATCCTCGACAACCTAGCATGGGTCCCTTTAAATCCCATTCAGGCATTCAGTAAAATCTGTTTCTTTATGGCTATCGAGCAATAACGGTGATATAACCCTAAATGAAAAGAAAAAAAGGAAATTATGGTATAATATAATTTATTTGTTTACTATCAAATATCATTTGTACAAAATATCTCTATCTAAATTCAATTTATTGTTAACAGTGTAAAACATAAGAAAATGATGTATTAATTAAACAATAAATGCATGACAGAACAAAATTAATCAAAATGCAACCTGAGAAATCAAATGTACATAGAATTGAAATGCGTTATTCCCCTTTCTGCTGTTGACGTTCCTAGTAGAAAAAGCGTGAAAAAATGTTGAAACAAAATAATGAAATGCTGATAACCTACAACTTGCGGGGGTTTCATTTCTTTACCAATATCAAATCAATTTCATGCGAAATCCGCATTTGTTCAATGCCTATAGTAAAATTTTCTATACTTTGAAAGGGCTATAAGGTGTTATTGCATGTGCAGATTATGTCAGTTTCTTGTAGTAAGGGTGGTGGCAAGCATTTCATCATTTTCTCACAATGCTTTCTATGCTATTTTATTCAACCTTAATACAGCATGTAACTTACTTTGTCGTCTGTATCTTCCTCCAAATTGGCCTTGTGTTACAAAATGTTGTTGCTTGTAATGTTTGATATAAGGGTAAAGAGCTAAAGTTTGTTCTAGAAGACATTTTACGAAAATGAGAAAATTATTGACAAACAGCATTTTCTTAATTTCCTTCTTAACCCTTGTCCTGCTGACTTTAAATTTTGTTTCAAACAAATTACCGACTTAAGAGACATGGCAATCAGATAAGCTTAAGTTTTTGCCACAATAATGGAGTAGACAGCAGGCAGTGTAGGCTAAGGTCAGACTGCACGTCTATGCAGGCTGATCTTAGTCTATACTGCCTGCAAAAGCTTTTGTCACAAACAGAAATTGACGTGAACAGCAAGAGAAGGGTTGAGTTTTTTTTCTATGTCCCTAACGTGAAGAATATAACATGGGTAGGCATTAGTTTTGTCGTATGCAACTCCTTTCAATTTCGATCGGCCTAAAATTGTCATTTGGGAAATGGGTAAATGTTAAGAGTCCGTTAGTCTATTGCATACACTTTGACGTCGCCGTTGTCCTGCGTCACGATAATGTGACCGAATGGACTGACGCACACGGCGATTGGCTGATGTAAGTCGTCACGTGGGCTGACCACACACTTCCGATATTTGCCGTCCGGAGTGAGGCTATGAATTACGTGACCCGATTTATCCGCGAGATAGACGTTACCGTCGACGTCTGTACATATTCCACGTGGATCCTGTATAACAACGCCAATAGACAAACAGTCGTACTTGACGTCACCTTCTTTGTCCAAATACAAAAGTCCCGTTTTTGTTTCACAGTCTGATACGATTATTTCACCTTCTGCGTTACACGTGACGTAATAAGGCCACGTGAATAACGTGCGACCAGGTGACCGATTGTCATGTCTGAAATTATGCAGAATTTCTCCCTCTAGAGACAGTATATCCACCGACTGACTGTTTGACGCACAGCACGAAACTATGATGATGGGTTTATCGTTTTCGTTTGCTAGATGACAGCAGATTCCACGGTATTGTTTCACGGTTTTGATACGCTTTTGTAACGTCATGCTCTTTTCCGTAACGATGACAAAGACAAGCGTAGATATTTCAGGTAATGTTACGGCAACGTTAGATGTTTCCACGCTTGTTATTCCATGCGGCCATGACGGCAAGAGAACGTCACACATAACAGCACCACTAGCGTCAAAAGCTTTGATCTTTTTGTTATGAAAGTCAGTTATAACAGGCGTACCGTCACATAGTACGGTAACGTCAAGTGGCCAGCACTTTTTGTTATCAGTCTCTACTCTTCCGTTAAACGAACACAGAAGCTGAGCATTTGTCTTCTCCATGACTGCAGTTGGTCGCGTTGGTGCGGGTGATTTAGGGGATTTTGGAGATATTTCAGTTTGAGCACGTCGTATAATTGAGCCGGAATGAAGACTTTCAGATCTCCTATTTGAGCCTGGAGATAACATACCATGGTCAGGTGTTTTAGACCTTCGTTCAGGCCGTACTGGTTTATCAGCAGTGGGTGGTCTACCGTAAACTGTACTAGCAGCTCGACGCTGGATAGGCGGAGTTTTCGTGCTCTTCTGAGCCGGAGATTGCATGGTTGATTGCGTTTTCCTGAATTCCACGGAACTGTTGACCCGCTTGGCTCGGGGAAGGGAGCCAGTGGAGCCTGCAGCTAACCTAGCACAGGCTTCTTGTTGTTTCTGTCTTCTCATCGTTATAGCCGCTTTAGAAGGTGAATCTAGCATCTCTTGTGAGCTCATCGAGTCACTGGATGTTGATGGGGAGGTTGTAGACAAGCTGCCTCTAGATTGTGTCTTGTTGGATATCTGCTGTTTAACTTGCTGGTGATGCGGTGGTGTGCTTGTAGTGTTTTGTTTCTCTTGATCTGGTCTCTCCTTCCTCCTGTCTGGTCGCTCAGGTTTCTCTGTCTTTTCCATTTCTTGTTCTGCTTTATCTACTCTAAACGTGCCGGTGCGTCGTATAGAACTTTTCCGTACAGGAGAAGGTGGTCCGATCCCATTTTCTCCATTCATGGGGAAACTGTCTTTGTTCATATCAATTACGTCAACTATTTTGCCGATTGATTTTAGATCAAACATTCTATTCAGACTGTTGTCCACTGAAAATTTGTGTCTAAACAACAGCTTTGCGATTTTCCTTCGATTAATTCCAGTGTTCATCTCCATAATTTGTGTTTTGACTTTTTCAAAAATCGACAAAAATTCCGCATCACTCCCATACTGCATTAAATGTCTCAAGAATCGGTTTGTATTCTCGAGATTTTTCTTCAACCCCTCTATTTCAGTTAATCGATCTTTCACTTCGTGAACAGCGTTTATATGTTTTGTGTCTAGTTCTCTGAGTGCTCCCTGTTCTAACGTGGCAAGATGTCGATCGAGATTCTTCCTGATTGTTTTAATCTCCTTAATTAGTTCATCTCTATTTTCTTCTAACTCCTCTATCTCTCGTAAATGTTCCTGATGCCAATCAGTGAGCGATTTCTCTTGTGAGTCCAAGTCCTTTAGAACTTGCTCAGTCTCTGGTTTTATTTTCTGCATTGATTCCGCACAAGTTTCGATCATTTCACACTTCCTATGATGCATCGCAACACAAATTGAACAAATTGCAACTCGACAATCAAGACAGTAGAATTCTAGAATTTTATCTTTATGTTCGGGACACGGAACATCTCGTTTTGCGTTTTGTATAGATTGAAGGGGGTCAACTCTGATATCTCTAAGGGAGATAACCACGTGATCTCGGCACGCTTTGATCACATTATGGGCCTTGATACATCCGTCACAGAAGGACACCTTGCAGTTCTGACACCACACTTCCGCTTTCTGTGGCGCCCTCTGGTTTTGTCCCCCACGTGCGTGACATGACTCACATATCTGCTCCGCCTTGTGAATGTCGAGTTTCTCCATTATATTGGAGATGAGATGATTGTCGCTGAATCCACTGACGATACTCTTCCTGTCGTCAGACAGAATGAGTTTAGAATCGTTTTTGCACACTGGACAATTAAACACACAAACACGGCCGTCATGTCCGTTCTCAACATGGTCGTCTGATTTAAGGCGATCTTCCACATACTCAACTAAACATCCATAACAGAACGTGTGTAGGCATGGTAACAGTTTTGGATCGGTGTAGTGACGTGAGCAAATCGGACAGACGAGAAATTCATCTTTGATCTGCTGTAGTGCATCCATCACGTGACCTGATCTGCACGCGCGAGAAGAAAGTGTCACTTATTACGTCATCCAGTTTTTTGTGCCTGAAATATAAAAGACAAACACATGATCAATATGTCAACCAAAAATATTTTATTGAGTCGGGATCTAGATAAAGGCCCTTAACCCATTACCAGACGGCAAAAGTTTGGACTGTTCCAATTTGAAAGGTGTTGCAGACGACAATTTCAAGTTGGAGACTTTTTAAATCGATGTTTGGTTTAAAATTTATTGTAGAAAATGAAGATAATGCTTGTCATTTTCCTCATTTTCCAAAATGTTTTGCCAAGTTTTTTCTTGTGAAAGAGTCCAAAGTCGTCATTGTGCAATAAAGGATTTAAGCATTTTAATCGCAATGAATCTAGATCAGCCTGCGCCCTATTATAGTCTGATCTGATCTTATCTAATAACTTACATCTATCTAGGCTATAAAGTAGCTTTTAGAGAACATCATGGATCTTGGTAAGCCTGATCGTAAGTAGCCTATATACAAGCTGATCTAGAGTTGTGTTGTTCTTAAACGTTTCGGGACCTTTCTCCATATCCTGGTTCAATTTCATCTTTCATGACAACAAAAAATAAGGGTTTTGAAATTGAAAGTTGGTGGTATAGAAATTTTCAGCAAAGAAAGCAGTGAGAGAAAATGAAAAGGTTGTTGATATGTTTTCTTCTCTTCCTTTGTTGTGTTAAATATTTTTTCCAGTGAAATTAATCTGTTTGAATAAAGTTTGCCTGTTTTAAAACAACAGATCACACGCCAGGTACATGATAAAACTTATTTTTAAAACTTATTTGGATTATGGTAAGTTCTATAATCACAACGATGTCTTGTCCATGACGGCCTACATTTATTTCCCTTTATCATCAGTTTAATTCTCCCGCCTGTTGCTCCAAGGATTCAGTCTGTACATGATGCTAGCAATTATTCATTTTCTCGACCCTTCGATACTGATATAGGCATATTTTTCTCCAAACAAGACCTGGTCTGGCCCTGGTTTCTCGAAAAAACTTAAGTACATACGGCCTACTCATGAGTGCATGCTCAACTTCAATCAAATACTCTAAAACATTAATTGGTATTGAACTGAAGTTGAGCATGAACTTATGAGTATAAACTTAAGTTTTTCGATACACCTTGGCCTGATTTTGACTGCTCTTGAACATATCGTTTTGTACTCTCCAAAGCCGAGGTCTATTGATTAACCATCAAATATTATATCATAATGGAATGAAGAGAGAATGTGCTATGTTCTTAACTTAGAGAGTAATCGTTTTGCTACTCTGCTTGGTAGCCATGAGATATCAAGAAATTGCTTATTCCCTCGATATTTCCTTTACCACACATTGCCTACCATTGACATCCCTTTTATTGCCTGTGGCCCCTTTGAAGTTGCACTGGTCTAACATTTTCCGTTTGGGAAAAGGGTTAGAAAAAGCAGTAGTATGAACTATGGTCAGACCGCACATATATGCTGGCAGATCTTGTTCTATGCTGCCTTGCAAAGTCACCGGAATAATACGAAATGAAAATGGCAATGATGAATACTAGTAATATAATCATATATTTCAACCATTTAATCCATTTGACTCGGTTTGAATAACACCCTTCAAATTGATTGGTTTAATTTGAATCTTCCTACTGTGACTTCATTGACTTTCCAAAACGAAAAAGATAAGATTAGGTTGCAGACGAAAGAACAACTTTTACTGAAAAATAGATTTTAGACTTTAAAGTAAAGGCATCCAGATATAAAAAAGAAAGCATACAATTTGTCAGCATTTGTTACTTTGTCTTCGGTAGTTTTTTAAAACTACCACTCTGGTGGATAGACAGAGCTTACTTGTGAAAGAGTAACGTTAATCTTTGATAAGTTCAGCATACAAGTTCAAATTATCACTGATTCAAATGATATATACATGCACATATGCCTGCTGAATTGTTTCTTTATAAAACATTCTTTTCATTTTCTTAAATCCAATACCTCTCTATCTTATTTGTAGCTCTGTTCTTGACAAAACACTGTTTCTTAAAGAACGAAGAAGTACTGACCATCAGCATTTATTACATTTACCCCAACATTTCGATGTGCCGTTATCTTAATTTTCCAATTTTGTCGTCTATAGCAATTTTCAACACGAATCTTTCTAAAATTTCGCCGTTTGTAATTTTGTTAACCGAGACAAAATGAAGGGTTGTAGTATGCACCATATAAAATCAAAATCTGATGCGCCCATAAAAACAACACGTCGTTAAAATTTACATCCCTTATAAACCCTTGTCATGTCGATTCATCGTTTTCGAAGAATTTATAAGTAGATCAAGACAAGACTCTATTACATTTAAGACAATCATCTTCATCAGCTCTTTTTATCATCACTTTTCGAAGCGGCACACTTTAGACGGAATCAAGTTGAAAGGATTTGCAGACGATAAAATTAGTGTAATTCTGTAGAAATTCTCTAAATTAAACCATGTTGATTGTCAGCATTTTCTTCTTTTTGAACAAGGGTTTCAAAACCCATATCAGTAAAGGCCGTCAAAATATGTCACTGTAGTAGAAAGGAAAATACCATCAAACATTCCTGGAATATTTCAATGAATTCATGAGTAGTATAAAGTCTTTTGTCTCCAAACGTAGGCATCTTCAAGCACCTTAAGTTAAAGGGGAATAGTTTATTGCATTTGTCAACTATCTTCTAAATGAATGAAAACTTACACAGGTATCAGTTACTCTTGTAAAGGTGTCAAACAAAAACCTAAAGCTTATCAAATATTAGGTTACAAGAAATGAAACGAAAACGTTCGAAATAACTTGTATTCCCTTATTTATCATACGACTAGATTTTAGACTATTTGTGCGTACCAAAGTGCACATAATCAAGGGCGGATCTAGAGGGGTCGGGCGTCCGGACCCGTCCCCCCCGGCATTGGCTAAAAAATTAAATTTTGATCATATCACTTTAGTGTAATGTTACATATCGCTGCTTTTTAACGAAAAAAAATGTTTTCGTTGAAAAGCAACTATATTTATCACATTTTAGGACATTATTTGGTCCAACCCCCCCCCCCCCCCGAAAAAATCCTGGATCCGCCCTTGACATAATGACTATTCATAGCATTATCCGCACAATTGAAAATACTTTGAGGAAAACTAGATGACAATGTTTGAGATTTCAAAGGACGAATTGACTAAAAGATGTAACATAGCGAAGTGATTGAATTAATACCCCCCCTAAGAGAACCTGTTTTTGACTTCCTCAGTGTGATAGGCTTGGTAAAACATTTAGCGTAGAAGAAGAAAATTCTGATAATCAATATGTACTCCTTTTGTCTCAACATTTCCTGTGTTATATTGAACACATGGTTTAATCCCATTTGGTCTACTCCCAATTCGACTACTCCCAAATCGTCTACTATTTTGGACATAAGTCCCTTTTCGCCTACTTTTCTATATTTTGTATATCAATATGATATCATATGAATTTTAGTCTTATTAAAATATTTGTATTTTTATTTCATTTGTGAATATAATGACTAAATTCCTTTTCTTAAAACAAAAAATAATGTTGTTTATTGACGATTTGACATGAAAGTAGACGAGTTGGGAGAGTAGACGAATTGGGACTCAAGGCACTAAAATAACAGTAGACGAAATGGGAGCAGGCCAATGAACAACATATCCCTATCTTCATTAACATCCATTTGTAATAACGTCTGCAGCATCTTTCAAATAACAAACACCAAAAATTTTGTCGTGCGGGGAAAAATTTAAAGATGGGTCTTCGATAATCAAATATTTTGATTTGCCCTTTTGTTGTCTGCACGTAGGCTATGTATTATTTTGACCAATGTGAAGTTTTGATTTTGTCGACCGGTCAAGATTTCTTTAAAGAAAGCAATATTTGTTGACAAAGGTCGCAGTCATGTCAAATCAGTACACCGCCCATGCGATATATCGTCACTTTGCAACAAAAACCTCGTAACTGCAGCTTAAAACAAGCTGCAGTTACGAGGTTTTTGTTGAAAAGCTTCAATATGTAAAGTTTGGCAGACAGTCTTACTGGTACAGATGAGTGCAATAATTAACAAAGGTGAAACATGGGTCACTTTATACTGTATATCAATGAAAGGCTTTAACCCTTTCCCAAACAAGACCTGGTTTGACGTCCCAAAGAGAATTAGCTTTGGAATACATTGAGACAAAAGAAGAAAATGCTGAATATCAGCATTTTCTCCTTCTGGCTCAATATTCTCCAGGCTACAATGTACACATATTTTTATTCATAACTAGATCTAATATCTTTTGCATCTACAGTAGTTTTCAAAATGAACAATTTTAAAATGCTGTAGTTTGTAAAAGGCTTTAACCCTCTCCCAAACAAGAACTGGTTTTGACGTCCCTATTAGAAAAGCCTTGGGAAAACATTTAAACAAAAGAAGAAACTGCTGATAACCAGCAGTTTCTCCTTTTGTCTCAATATTTTCTTTGCCATATTTTACACAAATCCTATCTTTAATAACATCCATTTTACCATTTGTGGCAGTTTTTAAGGTGGATCATCCTAAAGTTTTGTCGTTTGGGAAGGTTAACAGAAATCTGTCACATGTAGAAAAATATTCGATATGCATACAAAGTACAGTTGAAACGCACTCTGGTTTGCTTGACAAAAGCAAATTTGTATTTTCCACAATGTTTTTCCGAAGCCTGAATATCTTGTACGACGCCATAAAAGGCGCCATTATCTTTGTATGGCTTAAAAGGTACAGGTAAAGAGAAGTGCATACATCTAAATTAAAATTAATGACAAACGGGTTTGAAAAAAGCAGTACGAAATGAATAATAAACAAGTACTAAATGCAATCTAATTGCAATAATTTTGTGCTAATAATAGACTGGGTTTACCGGTTTTTTTGATAAGCAATCGGTCTTGTAGTAAAATCTCGTAACTACGGATTGAATCGAGCAACAACAATTATTTGTTATTGTTTGCCCGAAATTAAGTCACTGCTAGGAAGATAAATGCATTCCCTATTATAATTCAACTCAACTCAACTCAACATCTTTTAATTGGCATGTCGGCACTGGTTCATAATGGTTCATGAAAACACGGATCAAATTCAATTTGCTTATTCATGTATCCAGTTTTGTCAACGTACAATTTATCAGCATATAACTTATTCAATAGAAGAAGATAATAACATGGTCCTGATCAGACTGTACTTAGATCCAGGCTGATCTGATTCCATGGTGGTGCAAAAACGCCACCAGATCCATAATTTACATATCCACGTTAATTAACATAAACTAAATTTACTTAAAACTCCATACATGTATTTATATTATCCATAGACTTAATCCAATAAAATCATTTCACCTCATCAAATATGTTTTAATCACTTAGATTAAAATCTTTACACGAATTTATTTCATAGTGAATTCCCATACATATTCATGAATTTCAAACTGACGAATGATAATTTCGAAGACGCAAGTTGTTCTCGAAAATGGCGAAAATTTCGCGAGACCTATAACCAATCGGTTCGAAACCCTTTCTGTTTCTCAAGACATCGGGAAAATGGAAGAGTTTGCAATAAAAATTTAATGTATATAAAACTCAAAACTGTTGCTAATACCACGATAAGCATTGACAGAGGCAAAACACTGGGATTAGCTTTTTATCATTTTCTCTCATTGATTTCTAAAAATCATCTCGATTTTTATGTTAAAACAAGGACTTATTAAGGAAAGGAACAGCCCAAAAATTTCAGCTTACTCCTGGGAAAAGGGACTTTTACAGCCTTTGGGTCTTTAACGTCCACAAATTAGCGTGTGCCTAAATAGAGAATGATAAAGATCCATGCAATTGTCTTACAATTCCTACATGGTTAGAAAACACATTTAGAGTGAATATGGATCCTGATTAGACTGTGGGTATGCACAGGCTGATCTAGATCCATGTTGATCTTAAATACCATATGATGAAGGCCCTTTTTCCAGACCCAGGTTCGATTGTATTCAGATTTTTATCTTTGATTGTTCATTCAGGTCACGCGGGGTTGTTATCTTGATATCAATACTTTCCTATTTGTAATACTTGTCTGATATCGATCTATCCACGAAATCCCATGCATAGATAACGGTATAAATGGATTATTACGTCATTTGAGGATAACGTTACGTCATTGCGGTAATTATACGGCAGATAGCCGTTAACGTACCGTGTAAAATTAGTGTCTATGTGCATTCAACATTACGTGACAAGTGCTAGACGCACACGGCGACATGCTTTCTAGTTTTTGTCTTAGAAAGCTACTTAGATCGTATTTTGATATTACTTGCAGAATTCAAACGTTTTTGCCAAATTTTACAGAGTATAGATCTAACTTCCTGAAATTGTATACAATACACTGGTCCGAATTCCTTAACGTACGCGTCGGGGACCTTTGAAGGTGTGTGTAGTACTTGATTAAAGATACAGCACAGCTTATTAAGACGAAGAAAAACATTGCTTTACAATTGACTTGGGTGATTTCTTGTCCGAAGTTTAGAAATCCTAATTTCGACCACCGTACAAATTAAAAATTGTCAAACGTTATCGAAATACAACCGCGTGAATGTTTCTGCTTTGTAAATAATAAATCACAAAATCATTTCTGATGAAAAGTGTCGAATTCAATACACATAGTTAATCAATCCATCATGATATTGTTACTCGTCGGTTACTTTCGAAAACGACGTAACTATATATAAATCAAGATGTAGTTACATTATTTTTGAATGCAACCATCGAAATGTAGGATACTCTTGATCAACCATTCGATGAATTCAAACTACTGTGGTATTTAAATATCGTAACATAAATAAATACGTTTTTGTAAATATCTTCATGTTACGTTATCTATTCAATCTCATGGTTGGCATGAATAGGTTTTCTCTTCAAACTGATAAACAATATGTGACTTTCTATATTTTTTAAGGTAGCGCTTGATTTAGCCCATTCGCAAACGAAGCATGTTGGACCAGTACAAATTGTGAAGAAGAGTAGTAGCCTGGGTGTCTTTTCTTTTATTCCTTTGAAAACCTGATTATGGTAGGCTCTATATTTGTAACTTCTGTGAAAGAAGAACGCTGACGATTACATCTTAATCTAGTAAAGCTAAAGATCCGGACATCAATAGATATGTGAATTTGCACATGTATCACTGTAAATAAAGGGTGGCTGAATAGGAATTCACCCCAGGGCACATAAACGTTTCTAAATTAAAATGTTTAGTATTGTATCACCCAAGTTTATTACGCTCAGTAAGTAGTCTGAATTACAGGGACGACAGCGATTTACTGTAAATGGGCAATTTATACCCTTCCCTTGTAAGTAATATATAATCTCGATAACAATTCCTTTTGCAACTAAACTTTCCTTGCATTGATGTGATTTCAAATCGTCGACATATCAAGAATCATCGATACCAAGAAAAAAAGCAAATCGCAGATTTTTCAGAATACACAAGTAGCCTACTTAGACAAAAGTTAACATTTGCATGTAGGGTAGCGTTCGGTCGAGTAGAGACAAGGGTGTTGAGACAAACTTTTGTGCCACAGTCGGCATAAATACGAAATAAAATCCGTCTCTTACAATATCTTAACAATTGTAAACTACTGCAATTACTCGGATTTAGGTGCAGATATACCAAACCATTTGAAGGGAATGTCGCCATTTGTAGATGACATGTGCAACAAAAAGCGTAACCAATGTTGGCCACGGAGCAACATAGTATTATAATCGGGGTAAAGACATTCCAACTTCCTTATTTCAATTCGAAACCCTGTGTTGTGGGTACTCATCGAATCGTCTCAACGAGGCTATTCCAATGAGAACTCAGAATATATGCTGTGTTGACACCCTATCCAGCAAATGCTATGACGTGACTTGTAGGAAAGTCTAAGAGCCATGGTGATATTATGTCATTCAACATCAATTTGTTGTCTATATCAGCCTTCGAATTTCAATATTCTAAACATAAAAATTTTGGCGTTTTGGTAAGTGTCAAGCCTTGCTAAACAAAGAGAGTCTATAAATTCAAATTAATATAAACTACATACCCTTGCACATCACCTAGCTACATTGTAAAATTGTCCGCCATTGTTGTAGTTTGAATTAGTCTCTTTGAAAATAGATTAACTTATCAGACGTACGAAATTTGAGAAAGGTGTAAAATTACTGCCCTCTTGCTGACTTCATATTAAAACCCTGACACAAGAGGGGAAAATCTAGACCTTTGACAATTCCAAAGTGGATGAAAAAGAAAATAAATGTTTCTGAAGAATGAAAACTACTTTTCCCAGCAAAGAAATATTTGAAGGAAAAAAAGATAGTTTCAGCATTTTCCCTTTTCCTTCGAGGATTTCTTACCGACCTAACTGATGGGTCGCCAAACCCAGTTCTTCTTTAGGGCAGGGTTAATGAAATATTTCTAAATTCTGACAGGCATTATGTACCTTGTATATATCGGAATGTAGGTATTTAATTGATCTATATTTAAATCGTCTTTTGTGTGAGGAATAAAGATGTTTTATTGGGATCCTGTTTAAATCTTTCCCAAACAAGACATGCCTTTATAATTCTTTTAAGAGAATGATACAGTAACCATTGATGAAACAGAAGGAAATGCTGATTATCAGCATTTCCTTCTTTTCCACCAACTATTTCTGTGCACACGTCATGCAGATTGTTTGTGTTCAGTAACTCTTGCCGTCTATCCAATCTTTAAATTTCTACGTTCTAATACTTTACTATTTGGAGAAGGATTAAAGAACTGAAGCACCAAAGATTGACGGGTCGCTAAAGTTCAGATGAAGATTTCAGCTAAACGACTAAACGTTTTCATAGACGTGTTCTAACCCAGGTAAAAGTATTATGGAGAAATGATTTTAATTAATTTATTTTCCATGGCTTGTTCTACTTCTTCATGCGGAAGTTACTTTCGTCATACTCCGATACATAAATCTACATTAAATTTTGTCTCGACTAGAAGAGTGATGGGGAATGGTGGAGTGCCGAAAAATCAAGACTGTCTAATGAATGATTGATTTACCAGTCGATTGATGCAACTAATGTTCTTTTTAATAGCAATAAATTCTGTGCTAAAAACAAACTTCGTTTACTGTTATGTTTTTGATAAGAGACCAGTATTGTTATAAAACCTCGAAACTACGGCTTGAATCAAGCCGTAGTAACGATATTTTATAACAACACCCACGGAAATGTTATTCTTAGTCCAAAATTACGTCACTTTATCCTGGCTAAAATCGTTCCCTATTAATTTAGTCTCATTCAGCAGAGCAGCAGACAAGAGGGGTGAATGCAATCTAAATCCTAACCGTATGATTTTATAGTGGGTACTCATTGGAACCATCTTGAAGAGACGTATCTAATATGTACCTACAGCATGGGGTTTGCAAATCAGTAAAGGAAATATTGTATCTTGAAAAGCCAATAGCTCTAGATCTACCCATCTTGTCTGTAGCTCTGATTCAATTTAAAACATGTGAAGCAGAATCAAGAAAACGCTTCTTATAGCTATTGCGACATGGAGCAACATGGAACCAGATTAGCCTGTGTATATGATACAGCCGATATAAAATATGTGAATATACGCACAGTCTGATCAGGATCAAAGCTTCTTCATGCTTGTAAGACAGCAACAATGACACCCATCAGACCGTACTTATGTACAGTATGATCTGAATCATTGGTTCGCTTAATTGCCATAATAGACCTTGAGCCACCAATAACCCCTGCTCCCCCCCCCCCCCCAGGGGGAATTTTGAAGGGTATGATTTTCTGAAAGCTTATAACAAATGCTACAAGATGAGCGTTGTTTGCACTCTGGCCGTTGGGGCTTTTGGCTGTAACCCTTATCTAAAACCCTTAACCCTTTTAAATTTTTTATTCAAAAATACAAACAATTATTTGGTCATATCTTCATTGAATTTTGACCTACATATGTCAAAATGGTATCAAATGAAAGCTTATGACTTGCTCTTTCATTTGTAGTTATTTTATGCAAATTAGCCCATTTGCATATTCATGAATATTAATGATTTTCTTGAAAATTGTCAATTTTTGATTAAAATTTGGTTAATAATTTCCAAAACAAGGCGTTTCTGTCCATGGGGAATTTTGTAAACATGGTTTATCAGTAAGAACATTTTATTAGAAACATTTTGAGCCTTGTTTGCGCTTTGGCGGATGGGGCTTTTTGCTGTAACCCTTATCTAAACCCTTAACCCTACCAAATTGTTCATTCAAATTATGAAAATGAATTTGGTCATATATTGGTTGAATATTTACACACGGATGTCAGAATGGTATCAAATGAAAGCTTATGACTTGCTCTTTCATTTTCAGATATGTTATGCAAATTAGCTCATTTGCATATTCATGAATATTAATTATTTTCCCTAAAATGGCGATTTTCGACCAAAATTTGGTAAATACTTTCCAAAACAAGACATTTTTGTGCAGGGGAATTGTGTAAACAGAATTAATCTTAAAGAAAATCATATAAGAAACATTTTGAGCGATGTTTGCACTTTGGCTGTGGGGGCATTTGGCCAAAACCCTTATCTAAACCCTTAACCCTATAAAATTGTTCAGTCATTTCAAAACGTTTTTGATCATATCTTACTTGAATATTGACCTACAGATGTTAGAATGGTATTAAATGAAAGCTTACGACTGTCCCAATAATTTGCCATAAATTTTATGCAAATAATCTCATTTGCATATTCATGAATATTAATGACTTTACTTAAAACCGTGACCTTTTTGGCGGGTATTTGGTAAATACTTTCAAAATCATTGTGTTTCTACTCAAGGGGAATCATGTAAACATAGTTTGTCTTAAAGAACATTTTATTAGAAACATTTTGAGCAATGTTTGCAATCTGGCGGTTGGGGATTTTGGCCGTGACTCTTATCTAAACCCTTAACCCCATCAAATTTTTCATTTAAATTTTCAAAACGTTTTTGGTCATATCCTGATTGAACAGTTAAAAACAGATGTCAGTACGGTATCAAATGAAAGCTTATGGATGACTCTTTCATATGCTATTCTTTTTATGCAAATTAGTTCATTTGCATATTCATGAGAATTAATACTTTTCCTTAAAATTGTGATTTTTCAGCGAAAACGTGTTAAATACTTTAAGAAAATACTTTCAGAAACAATGCGTTTCTGTTCAGGGGGAATTATGCAAACATGATTTATCTTAAAGAACATTATATAAATAACATTTTAAGCGATGTTTGCACTGTGGTAGTTGGAGCTTTTGGCAAAACCCCTTGTCTAAACCCTTAACCCTATCAAATTGTTCATTCAAATTTTCAATATGTCTTTGGTCATATCTTGATTAAAAATTGACATACAAACGTCATAATGGTATCAAATGAAATCTAGTGAATTGCTTGTATATTGGCAATTTGCTCATTTACTTATTCATGAATATTATTGATTGTTTAAATGTTTGGGATAAAACCACATTTATTGTTGAAAATCCATAAAATGTATTCCATTTGACAGTGCTATAGTATATGTTATATAGTAAACATTTAATGTTAAGTACATAGTAACCCTGTTATGCTTAGTGCAATAAATGTTGATGGTTCTTTGCATTAAATAGACGTTCTAGTGTTGATCTAGGTCGGTTTCCATCATGATAACCTTGCCAAACTCCCAGAGTGTAAGTAATTCCAAGATTGCCAACAAGTGTGATGTTAATTATTTTCCGTCAAATTGTCCTAGAACAGTGAAACAAGTACGTGTCTTAATATGGGATTTCATATGCTGATCTAAACCAGGTTTTAGTTGTAGCATTTAAATATCAGGAAAGTATTGAACTGAAGATATCTATGGTTATCTAATGCCATCATTGAAAACATATGTCATATTGAAAGATATTGTATATGTATCGCAAGGGAACTATTTTCTTATATATACTTATATATACTTAAAGCACATATAAGAAATATGTATAGGTTCGGAAGAATGTGAATGTACATTCAACATGGGCTGTCTGTAGTATGGATCAGTTCACATCTGTTCTGGTCTGATACAAATAAATGCATCGTAAATTATTGCAATAATCTATTGATCGCAATCGGTTATTGTCTGTTCTCTAGCTGCATACATAAAGCGCGTACATCTCTTGATTTTTTATGCATCTGATACATAGGCTTCACATATGACACCCCAAGCTTAAATCATCTGAAGTGAAAATACCTCAATAGAGCATAAAGGAATGGTAACACCAATGTCCCTGATCTGTCAGCCATGTATCAAATACACTTAAGGCCAACAAATTGACTTGGCTATGAGGAATACACAAGGAATGGCTCTCCAGATGGAACAAAATCATGCTGTTTTCTCAATGTGAATGGAAAAAATAGGGGCTTGACAATTGCTTAACAATGTTATTCTGCTATATGTATGCAATTGGTCTACATTCCAAGATCTCTATTCAGCCATAAAAATTACAGAAATAATTGAAATAATTAATTTTATATGTGTATCAGAATAAAGTCCCGCAGGTTAGACACCTTTTGTATCATTCTATGGCATTTGATAATATGTTTACGTTCAAAGTCCTATTTTGCGGCAATTTTGGATTCATCAAAGGATAACATTCTGTCAACTTAACTAGATATAAACAAGAACACCAGTACAATAATGGAATCAATTAAACTTATTTGCACTTAAAACAATAAAGATTAAAAAAATCAAATGAAAACTAAATACATAAATTGATAAGAAAATTTAAAGGAACGAAATATGATGGGTTGCACACTTTAAAATGTCAGTTACTTCCAAACAAAACATCAAATAGATCTCAAACAAAGCTTAGATGCTGTTAAAAGAGTGAACATGGATATCAGATGGTTAAAAACACATGAGAAAGAAAAAAACACCTTTTGGTAAGAATTTAACTTGAAAACAATCACAAATTGTAGAGAAATCATTAATGTACATGCATATGCAAATGAGCCAATTTGCATTAACCCATTACCACACAGTAACTCTTTTTTGACTCCTCGGTCTTGAACAAACAGTAACTCTTTTTAACTCCTTTCATTTTCAACCTTAAAAACATATGACAATCCTTTGGAATTTAAACTTTTCTTTTATATGATTAGTAAGTTTGATTTATTAGCTTTTAAGACCATTAAAGAAAATATGCACTTTGTTCTTTAAAAAAAGAGTAATTTGTAATTAAACATGACTGGGGTCTGATAACTTTTTCAAAATTGCTTAAAAATTACTGTTGAAATACATCTAATTAAAATATTTTTTACCTCGTTCATTTCCTTAATATTGTATTTCCTTATAATAACAAAAAAAAATCTTGAAAATATATAAAATAGTTGTTTTATTTCTGTTTTAAGAAAAATAAAATTCAACACCAAACATGAAAGGGTACTGTTCTGCAAAGTCATTTTTTTGTTTAAAGGGCTTATTTCATCTGCTCCAAAGTTGTATCATTGAAAAGGTATTTAAATTCTCTAAAAACTTTACATTTATCAAAAATGTGTAAAATAATCAATTATGCATCTTTTTAACAGTTGTTTTAAGATCAGGTGCAGAAAGGGTAAAAAACCAATAATTCTTATCAACATCTGTTTGTTCAAAACCACCCTTGATTCAACCTGGCTGAGTTGTAATGGGTTAAATAACTGCAAATTAAAGAAAAAGTCATTAGCTTTCATTTGATACCATTCTTACATCTATAGGTCAATATTCAACTAAGCTATGACCAAAAACGTTTTGAAAATTTGAGTGAACAATTTTATAGGGTTAAGGGTTTAGATAAGGATTTTGACCAAAGGCCCCAACCAACAGAGTGCAAACATCGCTCAAAATGTTTCTAATAAAATGTTCTTTAAGATTAACCATGTTTACATGATTCCCCCTGAGTAGAAACACAATTTTTTTTTAACTTATTTACCAAATATTAGCAAAAAGGTCACGTTTTTAAGAAAAGTTATTAACCTCATGAATATGCAAATGAGGCAATTTGCATGAAATGTATAACAAATTATTAAGCAAGTCACAAGCTTTCATTTGATACCATTCTGACATCTGTTGGTCAATATTCAACCAAGATATGACCAAAAACGTTTTAAAATAATTGAACAATTTTACAGGGTTAAGGGTTTAGATAAGGGTTATGGCTAAAAGCCCAAACGGTCAAAAGTCAAACATTGCTCAAAGTGTTTCTTATATAATTTTCTTTAATATTAATCATGTTTACATAATTCCCCTGCACAAAAATGTCTTGTTTTGGAAAGTATTTACCAAATTGTCTTCGAAAATCGCAATTTTAGGAAAAATAATTAATATCCATGAATATGCAAATGAGCTAATTTGCATAACATATCTGAAAATGAAAGAGCAAGTCATAAGCTTTCATTTGATACCATTCTGATATCTCTGTGTAAATATTCAACCAAGATATGACCAAATTCATTTTCAAAATTTAAATGAGTAATTTTATAGGGTTAAGGGTTTAGATAAGGGTTACAGCGAAAAGCCCCAACCGCCAGAGTGCAAACAAGGCTAAAAATGTTTCTAATAAAATGTTCTTACTGATAAACTATGTTTACAAGATTCCCCTTGGACAGAAACACCTTTTTTAAGAAAGTATTTATCAAATTTTCGGCAAAAAATGGAAATTTTAAGGGAAATCATTAATATTCATGAATATGCAAATGAGCTAATTTGCATAACATATCTGAAAATGAAAGAGCAAGTCATAAGCTTTCATTTGATGCCATTCTGATATCTCTGTGTAAATATTCAACCAAGTTATGACCAAATTCATTTTCAAAATTTAAATGAGTAATTTTATAGGGTTAAGGGTTTAGATAAGGGTTACAGCGAAAAGCCCCTACCGCCAGAGTGCAAACAAGGCTCAAAATGTTTCTAATAAAATGTTCTTACTGATAAACTATGTTTACAAGATTCCCCTTGGACAGAAACACCTTTTTTAAGAAAGTATTTATCAAATTTTCGGCAAAAAATGGAAATTTTAAGGGAAATCATTAATATTCATGAATATGCAAATGAGCTAATTTGCATAAAATAACTACAAATGAAAGAACAAGTCATAAGCTTTCATTTGATGCCATTTTGATATCTGTAGGACAATATTCAATGAAAATATGACCAAATAAGTATTGTAAATTTGAATGAAAAAAATGATAGGGTTAAGGGTTTTAGATAAGGGTTACAGCCAAAAGCCCCAACGGCCAGAGTGCAAACAATGCTCAAAATGTTTCTAAGATATTGTACTTTATGAAAATCTATGTCTACAAAATTCCCCCTGGGGGGGAGCAAACATGTTTCTGGCCCAGGGACTATAAGGTCCATTGTCAAAATATATTCACAAATAGTTTCTTGGGCTACGTCACTAAAAACTAGTACTGGTATACAAATATCGTTCAAAAGAAAATAAGCAAAATATGTTCAGTGGTTAATCTGGTTTCAGTGGATCTTTTCATTCGACCAACAGGTGTATTAAACCACATCTACAAAAATGTATATGTTAAGATGTACAAACAAAGATAAAATTGAAATGCCATAAAATAAATCACTGTTTGTTTTGAGGTCGAGCCAAACTAACGACCGCCGGTTCTTGAGTGTAAATGACGAATCAGTGACTGAGGATAATTAGTTAAGCTCGTTCCAAATATTTAGAATGGTCTAAAGTCAAAGTAATTGCAGATGACAAATTATATGTTACTGAATTTGCATGATTTCCAATTATGAAGTGCAGAACTCGTAGAAAGCAAACGAGAAACCAAACAATTTTGATCACAGTGGGAAATCACGTGACACAATAGTTTCAGAAAACCGGAAATAATTCAGTAAATACTGAAAACAAACTTGATTATAAAGTGAGAAAATGTCCGAAATTAGCCGGATGTGGTAAATCTTTTAAATACTAGCTGATTAAAATGTTATTGACGACCAACGAAATTTTGGTTGGTCATCTATAACTGTTTAACCAGCGGTGTCCAAAAGATCCCTTGTATTCGACAAATTGGAGCTCATAGGCTTACTTGGAAAATATGATGTTTAATGGTTTTTATAAGTTATAAAATTGAAAGCAATATAAAAATTGTTTGTCGCTTAAAGACCTTTCCTAAAACAACAAAATTCTGGATAAGTCCATGTTCCTCTCCTACATCTTTGACATGATAGATCTATGTAGCAAAGTAAACTAGTAGCATGTTTCCTTATCAGGCTGTTCTTAGGCACAGACTGATGTTAACATGGTACATGTAGTCACTAATGCCTTAACCCTTTCCCAAACAAGACCTGGTTTTGACGTCCCTAATAGATATGGCTCGGGAAAACATTGATAACCAGCAGTTTCTCTTTTTGTCTCAATATTTTCTACGTCATATTTCACACAAATTCTGTCCTTAATTTTTTTTTTACATTTTGTCATTTGTGACAGTTTTTGAAGTGGATCGCCCTAAAGTTTTGTCGTTTGGGAAAGGGTTAAGTTTCCTTTTTCCAGATCCCGGTTCTGATGGGATTTTGTTTTCATACTTTGGATTACATCTATGAAACTTGATACTCTTATTGAAGACCATAAGTAGCACACCGGGAGGTTCTTACAAATTGTAAGATTATTTCAATTATTTTTCTTCAACCAAAATCTTTAAATAATCACAAATATTTAATCCCAAACAATGGTCCTTGACCGGGGAGAAATAATGCATTTGTGACCTATGGAAACTTATGTGACCGACCAGTTTACAAGTTTTTTATTCGCCAAAATCTAACATTTTCTACAAATATCGGTATATTGCATATCGCTATTTTAAACAAAACAAGCTGCAGTTACGAGGTTTTGTTGAAAATCCACGATAGACTGGTTTGTCGAGCGATGTGTCCTTGGCGTAAATCGTAAAGGTTTCAACGCACGACATCAAATCAAACCCGCTAATTAATCACGCAGATGATTATTCCATTTGTGAGAGAAAACTGACATGCTAAGTACCAGAAAATATTCATGTTAGGTCGGGATTCGAACTCAAACAATATTTTTTGTTAAAGTTTGCCTTGTATCATAATCGTTATCATATTTCGACGTCGTCAGTGTTTAATCTTTGCCCAAACAAGACATAGTCCCTAGCAGGATAAACTGCTGAAACCTGGCATTTTCATCTTTTGTCTGAATAAGATCTGTGTTACCTCATACGTAACGTCACTTTTCTTCGCAAACCGCGTATCTTCAGATTAAAACAAGCTGCAGATACGAGGTTTTCGAAGAAAGGGGACGATAAATTATATCTTATCATCTTCTCTTTCGTCGTCTAAAGCAACTCTTAAATTGGATCAGCTAAATATTGTTAAAAAGGGCTAATGTAAAATAGAGCCATGACATCTTTTTTGCAACGATTGTGTCATTTATGTTTTTGTGATGGGAAACAACAGCAATGAAATCATCATACAATAACATCAAATGTAAATAAAGACAACTGAAAAAAACTAAAAGTTTTTGCATACTGTATTCACCTAACAGTCCAGCTTTTTATCAGAAACATCCCAACTCAAAAAAATGAGTTAAGCGTTTTTCAAACACAATACTTTTTGTTGTTTAAGCTTTGGCAGATATGCAGGATTTTCTTCTATTCCTGAAAAAGATTCTAAAAGATTCCTCTTTCATGAATACCAAAACAACGAATTATATTCGGAAGGTGTCTGAAATGAAAAGTGTCCCCCTTATTACAAATCGGAGACGTGTGGTAAGTTTAATTATGCTGATGACTCAAAATGAACAGCGGATTGAAGACCTTCGTCTGGCCTGAGACTTGGTGTATCATACGTCTTGCACTAAATTATTGTTACATACGAGAATTCTCGTACGTCGCGTTAATAGGAGACCTAAAGCATCTGACGCTGGATCTAAAAAAGTCCCAGAATAAACGTTGCTCTCTTATACACGGGTGGTAAACAGAGAAACTAGCTCCAAAAAGAGGTAGTTGCATAGAGCAAAAATTTGTAGGTCACGAACACATTTTCTAAAATTATTTCTTTTAAAGCAACTTTTTGAGAAATCCGACGATGCTGTAATATGAAGATATGGTCGAAGTTTGTTATGCACGAGAATATACCTGTATTAGCAACAGGGTTTTAATACAATCGCTGAAAAACATTCCAAAATCGAAAGTAAAAAAGTTTTTACTTTCGATTTTGAAATGTTTTTCAACGATTGTATTCAAACTCTGCTTACTAATACCGTATATTCTCGTGCACAACAAACTTAGACCATTTCTTCATATTACAGCATCCTCGGATTTTTTAAAACTCGTGGTAAAAGAAATAATTGTAGAAAAAACGTGTTCGTGACCTACCTTTGTTTACAGATTTTCGCTCTATGCAACTACCTCGGTAGAGGCCGGATGTCACGAGGCAACGAAATAACGTTGACTCTTATTGGAGCTAGTTTCTCTGTTTACCACCCGTGTTATAGTTGCTTAAGATTATAAGGAAGTTATCAAAGAACAACGTGGATCCTGATAAGACTGTGTGTATACGAAGGCTGATCTGTATCCATGTTGGTTTTTAATACCATAAAGGCAAGATTCCCATACCCTTGCTCATCTGCAATATTTTAACACCACACGAAAAATTGAAAGTGATTACGTGTTTAAGTTACATTAAAGTGACATTTCACATTTATTTCTTTTTTAAAAAGTATGTCTTGGTGCAAAGATTGGTTATTCTAATGCGTAGAAATGATATCAGTTTTTTGAAGTTGTTATTTATAAGCGAAAAATACGCCTTTAAAGTTGAGACAGAAATGACAAATGCTATATAAATCTGAACTGTTGTCCACAACAATTTGTTTAATTTTAGGACAAAAATAAATATTTCTCGTTAACGGTTCAATATTTTGGCTTGAAATTTTCTGAATTTTCATAAGAAAAGATGCTCTTTCAGACAGAATAAAAGAAAAATGTATGTATAAATAATTCTGAAATGTCACTTTAATGCGGATTTTGATAAAACTTCTTATATACACAGGCTGATTTGAAACACTTCTTGTCTCAAATGTGATGTCTTGAATAATTGAAGATTATTGTGGTCCCATATAAATTCCGTAAACATAATGTCGATGATAAGAAGTGTTTGGGTCAAAACAAGGCCGGTCACTTGTTACTATTTAGCGTTGAAACAGACAAGTATGATTTATTAACGATACAAACAATCAACAATTGTCATATCAAATAGAACCTGACACAGCATACAGCATTTCCTGCGTGGGAAGCTGACACATGTATCAGAATATCGCTATTTTTTATTCTTCAAATCATTTTTACTACAGATTTAAGAAGTTATAGTTACAATGTTTTCATATGAAAAGTATAGTTTAGTTGAATATAGTGTCAAAGTTTAGTTAATGTAGAATACCCGTTTTGTCGCCATTTCGAGTTTCATAAACAACGGATTTGTTCGAGCGTCGTCGTTACGTATCCGAACCTATTCGGGCGCGGTCGGAAACATTCGGCGGTGGAATGTTCCACCGCCGAATGTTTTCGACTTCGCCCGAATAATTCCGACGTCGCGCGAATCTCATTAGGGGTAGTTTACCCTAAGTAGTCAATCATTTAACCCTTTCTCAAATATCGCAATTTTGACTGTCCCAATGGGAAAGCTGGTGTAGACAACAGAATGGCCCTTCCGTGCTGATAAATATACCATTTGTGTTCAATGCAACACAGAAAATATTGAACCAAAAGAAGAAAATGCTGATTGTCAGCATTTATTTCTTTTGGCTTATTGTTTTCACAGGGTTCCTAAATGAGTGGTGTGATATTTAGGTCCTGTTTGGGGATAGCGTTTGATAGGATACGCTGAGGCGTCAAGGGGGTAGAATCGGCATCAATATGATGCCTGAGTGCAGTATTTTATATAGAGGCAGATAATGACAAATCCCGGTCTTGTCTCTGCGGTGGATATGTCAGAATAAATGGAGTTTTGGGGCAAATGAAAAAGTTGCTCTTTGTCCATTAAAGGGCGACGGTAACAGATGGTATAATTGCAAAAAATGAAATTTTTTGAAAAAATATGCAAAACTTTTGTGTTGACCACCTCGGGATGGTTAATAATATGCGATTCAGACAGAGAATGAGCCGAAATTACAAGACAGATAGCTGAATTAAGGGAGAATCCAAGCCTAAATCCAACCCCATCACTGATGGGGTTAGAATTATTTTCAAATTGTTGCGCATGCGCATACAGCGCGGACCATGATTCAAACGAGATTCATACTTAAATTTCAATATGACGTCATCATGTATGTTGTGACGTCATTTAAGAAAGTCGCATGTCCTACTGTTTTGACCTACTTTCGACATCGCTTCTAGACTGGGTTCCAGACTGATCATTTTCCCTCCTTTACTTTCTCCGGTCTAAAGATCAGTCTGGGGTCAAACAAGTGCGCCATCTGCTTTTTTCGCCAATTTTTGGGGGTAATTTCACGAACGGTAACTCGTCCAGACATTTATTTAGTGCTATATTTAGTAACAGAAATCCCCATGGACTAGACTGGTACCCGTATTTCTTCATGGAAATCGGGTACCCGTCTTTTTGAAGATAATTCTAATTAGGCTAACAAATATTGCACAATTCAGCAATTATTGGATTTATATCTTTTTGGTAAACTGTTATTGCTAAGGGTTAAACGGTTGGCTATAAATCCTATGGTGTCGGTCGCTTAACCCTTTTGAAAACGGCAAAAATTTTGACCGTTTTATTTTGAATGCTGCCGAAAGGGATGTTGAACAGGAAATGATTTGTGAACCAAGCAGCTGAGAAAAAATTGAGGCAAAAGGAGAAAATGCTGTTTATCAACATTTCTTCTTTCGCTTTAACGTTTCCACAAGCCCTTTCAATCAAACACCTTGAAACCAGCTAGGTCTTGTTTGAGAAAGGGTTTGCCCTTTCCCGAAAAAGACCATAATTGGAAACGTTTGATCTAAAAAAAAATGAAGAAAAAAAAAGAGAAACTTCTTAATATTACCATCAGTTTTCCCCATTCGTCTCAATATATTCTTTCAGTGTACAAATGCCATCTTTATCAACAACAGTTTTGTGGTTTTGCAGCGTTTTCAAATTGGAGCAGTCGAAGGGTTGACTGCTAATAACCAGAAAACAAAGTTTCAATCTTGTCTTAATTCTAGATATTGCAGACGGCATTTTCAAGTAAAATTAATGATATGTAACTTTTTTCTTTTTGTAGAAATCATTGCGAGAAATGAAGAAGTTATGTGCCATAAGCAATTTCTTCATTGTCCATAATGTTTTCTAAAAGCTTTATCATGTCGGGTGTCAAAGGCGTCAATATGTGGGAATGGGTTAATGTGTGACACACTTACAGTAGACAATAACACATATAACACATCTTCTTATCAGTCTGTTTATCTTATCCACCAATTTACACCTTAACAAACGACCACAATTTAGACTCCCATTTTAGAAGATGCTTGCAGGCGACAAAATTTGTGATGATAAAGGTAGGATTTGTTGAAAATAAAGCAAGAAAATACTCAAAAAAAAGAGGAGAAAATGGGGAGTATCGAAATATCTTCCCAGCCTTTCCTATTTGGGAGGTCATGTTCGGGAAATGATTAAATAGTTTAAATGGCCCATTGATGAGTTAGTTTTTACATAAAAAACACCCATTTCTCGAAATATTAATCAACTTTTTGTGAAATTGTGTCTTCATAATCTTTCATTTTTCTCTCGACCATTTCTTAAACATTTTGTATCAGACAATAGTAAGAAATAGAACATAACCTTTTTCATTGTTTTTTCATGTATATAATAGAATTTCAAACAACATTAATTTCTCCTCCTGTTGTAAATTTAAAGGAATTTAATAGTTAAACGAATTTATGTTCGAATTAAAAAAAAAATAAAAAAGAAAAGTAGAAGACAGAAGGAAATTCGTTTGCAAGGGCTCCATCTAAGCTTTAGAGTAGTTGAGCTTTAATCATTTTGTGTCGATATAAACCAAACAAAAGTCGTGCTTGTTCCTTAAAACCTTTTTTTTGTAATTGTTACAGAATAAATATATGCAGTTTGGGAATGGTTAATCTATCCGCATTGGATTTGCCATGGCTCATATAAAGACCATTGTCCCCAATTGCATTCTTAAAAATCTATTCATCCGTGCTAAACCAAATTTTACCTGACAATGAATATGTGATTTTGACAACCAAAACGAAAGAAGCACATTGGAAACATTCGTGGAAAATGAGAAAATGAGAAAATGCTAGAATTTGCAGAAATTTAATTATCTATCAACATTTCAAATATACATGTAATTCAATCCATTATAGCAGATGCTGCCTCTATCCCGTTAACGAGCCTCGTTTTAAAACGATAGGCTTTACATAGATTATACGGCTAAAAATAGATCATTCGGATTATCGGCTTATCATTGGAAAATACCATGCTTGTTCCCAGGCGTCAATATCAACACGACCAAAAACGGGTGCCGCGATATCTAACGGGTATTGATTTTTTATGCGTTATCTTATTGACCAAATTGTATATTGACGACTGGACCCAGGCTACATCGCTTCATAAATTTGGTATCAAATTGCGAAAAGAATGAGTCGTTGCTTCAATAGTTTCTCGTAATCATTTAATCAGGTCATATAAAGCTTAAAAAGTGTACATTTCGTTTGTATTTGACAATTTTTGGGTACAAATCTGGGAAATAGTAGCTTTAAAGGTAAAATTACATATCGAACAAGATTTTTGACGCTTAACCAATTAAACATGAAAGAAAGTTTTTCTATGAAGATTGTGTAGCTAATTCGTCAACTTGACATTTTTATCATCTTTGTTAAATCAAATCATGAGTTTTTATTAATAGTGCTGCGACCTCTATATTTGGTCCTGGTGCGATACCGGTATACATGTACGCTTTCATTAAGGTTCAAATGACCACTACATCATTATTATGCATAGGCCTATGTATTTTTATAATGGGATATCACCAATTTTCTTTAAAAAATCAACGTGTCCACAGCTTGTTTAAAGCTGTAGTTACGAGGTTTTGGCAGAAAAGCAGCGATATGATGGATAATCACGTGATACAATATTTTCAGAAAATCTTCAATAATTTTGTAAATACTGGACCGATTTGAATTCGGTTTGAAGCAGAGAATGTAGACAGACGTCACACATTAGATGGACGTGGTTTCATTGTTAACAGAAAAATAAGCACAGCTGCGTATCGATTTGGATCACCGTTTTTTTGGTGGTCATTTTTCCGCGACATGAATGATAATTTATTATGTTTAATCATCACTTAATGTACTATCCACATAATAAAGTAGACTAACAAACTTGATATATGGTGTATCTATCTTACAAAAAGTACAATATCATAATTGTTTAGTAATTTTGGATGCTCAACCCCGATAATTTGTAGGTACATGTATTGCTATCAAATTCCATCACAACGAAGAACATAAAAGGCTTGACCTTATGCATGTTGCTTAAAATTTCTAATATCCTTGAGACTAGTCTTACGACAATGTATGGATATTAAGGTGGTGCACCGCTAAACAGATTCGGTCTACTTCGTAAACATACGGCGGTGGAACGTTTACGACGTCGTCCTAAACGTATAGGATACAACGAATGTTAACGACGTCGCACGAAAAAAAAAGAAGTCGCTTGAATCTCTTTAGGGTGGACTACCTTAATAGGGCAAATATCCATTAAACACGTATTCGTTATATTTCTGTGCAAAGGCATTGAAAAGTGTCAATAAATTGAGTAAATGGTCGAAATATTTATGAGAATTTCATCTACTATATGCATTCCCGTGTGGTCTAGTGGTTAGGATTCCGCACTCTCACTGCGGTGGCCGGGGTTCGATTCCCCGCACGGGAAGAATTTTTATCAAATTCACAGCCCTTTACGAAACATTTGTCAAACTTTTTTAGCGACACAAACATGATTCCAATCAATATAATTATCGTCGTTTTTCAACGAAACCCTCGTAACTGCAGCTTACTTTAAGCTGCAGTTACGAGACTTTCTCTGAAAAGCAGTGATAATCTCGTTATCGTCGGCGTTGGGAAGTCTGACCTCGAAACTAAAGTTTGAAAACAGTGTAGTTTCGAGATTTTGACCTCACAGCGACGAGTATTTGTGTGAGTCTGCTCACGTTTTCTACAATACATGTATCTGGATGGAATAATTGCTCTGACATTTTATACATCTGTATGTATCTCCTTCAGCAAGTCTTCGTTTTACTTTTTTAAGATCTGTAGACGTTTACAACAACACAATAATTGTTACAAAAAAGACCACTGGTTTGTATTTAAATACAGAATAAAATATTGAAAGAAGTGGAGAAAAAGGCGAATCATAATTCATAAGCATTTTCTTCTTTTTCGAATATCGTCTCTGTAGGGTCGGTGAAACTATGTATTCTTTGGGAAATAGTTTATATACAAGCTATGAATTACTGATTTTCAACAAAAACCTCGTAAAGTTCCGCAGCTTGTTTAACAAGCTGTAGTTACGAGGTTTTTGTAGAAAAGCGACGAAATAGACCTACTGTTGTAGTGAAAATAGATGCAATGATAAATTTAAGCACAAAGACAGCTGTGCATTCATGAAATATTTTTATGTGTAATTTATCCACAAGTTTTACCATGCAAAACAAAACTTCATAAAAAAATAAACAATTTATTGCGAGTTTACCAACTAACAACTCATCGGTGTTGATGCAAAACCTCGTGTCTCGTTTTTTGAATTTTTCAGAGGGAAAGAAAGAAATCAATAACTTTTCCGAAATTAAAAGGTTGTACTTGAAATTCGGACATGTTGTTCACATAATAATGTATCAAGTAAAATATCCCAAAACCTATCTTAATTGTCTTAACTGGAATATACGAGTTTGTACTCTGAAAACGCAAAAACCGACATGCAAGGTTTTGCATTTAGGATACGCCGACGAAATGGGAAATGACGAAGAGCATTTTCCTCATTTCTGGTTAAATCTTTTTCACGATATAATTATGTTATAATTTTAAGGTTTACAGACCCTGAAAAAATCTACACTTTCTAGCCATACGAAATGCATCAAATTTCACACACTTGTTAATACACTTCAAATAAGTTGATTCACCGTGCCGGGTTTCAAGATTATGCTTCAAGAAGAAAATAATTTACAAATATTATTTTACTCTATATTCATATGCAAGGGAGGTAATTTTTAACATTTTTGTCAAATATTTTCATAAGTATGCATAAATTCAAAATTCAAACCGTGCAAAATGCTTATGTTTGTATTTGGAATAGAAATGTAACACAGTTTAGGAATTATTTGCACTTTTCAAATTTCGCCTCTTGCTCTTTGGTGCTTTAGAGGGGTCGGATACCTCAATTTCCATATTGACGCAGTCAGTAACGGATTCTACCGACATAAAACGTGTCTGCACGAAGATTACCGAGATATCTAGCACATGTTATCGCGAAGGCCTACAATTCAATAACAGTAAGAAAGTAGAAAATATTAAGGTATTCCATCCCATGATATATTCCCGTGTGGTCTAGTGGTTAGGATTCCGCACTCTCACTGCGGTGGCCGGGGTTCGATTCCCCACACGGGAAGTTAATTTTTGACTAAGCATGCCAAATATCTTCAAAATTAACTATTATACTTTATTATGTTTGTGCACTATTATGCTTTTTTTATGTTTGTGCACAAAGGTTTTACGCCTCGCATTGATTTTTCGTTATTTTAGACAAATTGAATGAGCAATATGAAGGCAACATCTTTCTATGTGATTTTGGCACCTTTAAAACTATGCCTTTAAGAAATTCTATATTTCGCTGCGTTTCAACAAAAACCTCGTAACTGCAGCTTAAATCAAGCTGTAGTTACGATGTTTTTATTGAAAAAGCGACGATATTTAAGGTATCTTTGTAAAAAGTCTATCGCAAGTGGGGGATCAAAACTTCGTAACTCCGGCTTCGTCATGCTGTAGCTACGAGATGTTGACTCGATCCCACTAACGTTATGATACGGCTGTTGGTTTTGGTTTAGTCCCGATTGTCCCACATTTGATTTTATCGATAAAATTTTCGTACAGGTAAGGTGTGAGATAATCCCCCGCCCGGGGCTAAATTATGGTTAGCTTCAAAAATACTGTTCCATTGTGATTTTCTTAAAATCAACTAAACTGATATGAACTGAATTAAAACTTAGTTTGATGATAATTATTTTCTAGCGAAACAAATTTTGTTTTTATATTTCATATGCATGTATACCTCTTAAATTCTGTAAGTAAGTTGTGTTGTATTGTATTGTATTGAAAAAGGCTAAATTGTGTGCCACAATTTTTCCTTCATTCGCAATGTTTCACTATTTTTTTCTATAAAAGTTCAAATACGGAAATAGATTATCAGCAATTTCTCCTTTTCCAATATTATAATAACGGAACGGATAGGTCATGATAGATGCAATTATAAACGTCATTTTGTCGTATTTTCTCATTTTCCTTACAAGATAGGTCACAGAAACATTTACATGTATATTAGATGTTTGTTACAAGCAGTATCTCATTTCCCAATGCTATATCAAAGGGACAAGATAGGTCAGTGAATAAATTAGATGGACAGTTGGAAGAAGGACTTAATGGTTTCAAAAACACATTGTGTATAGTATTTTCTTGTTCATCACGTCCAGCATTTTTGTAACAGTTATAAAATTTAGGCAATTTAATCCTTTCTTTACAGACAATGCACTGAAGAACGACGACACAAAGGCCGAAAATCCTGAAAATCGATGTTTTCTCCATTTGTTTCAATATTTTGTGCAAGATTATACAAAGAATTTGCCAATTTCTTTCATAATTCACTGGTAGAATACTTTAGCTACAATGCTTAAAGTGACATTTCACAAATATTTTTCGTAAAATTTACTTTCATTTCTATCTGAAAGAGCATATTTCCTTATGAAAATCCTGAAAATTTCAAACCAAAGTATTGCACCATTTACGAGAAATATATTATTATGTTTGTGTTAAAAATTACCAAATTGATGTGGACAGTAGTTCAGATGTATACGGAAATCCGAGTTTTCCTTTCTGTCTCAACTTTAAACTTTTTCGCTTATCAGCAACAATTAAAAAAACTGTTAGCAATTATACGCATTCTTAGAATCAAGACATACATTACTTTAAAAATGAAATGTGAATCGTATGTTCCTGTGCGATTCCGTAGCAATAACATTTATTTTTTTCACAAAGATGAAAATTGGACTTACCGGTAAAATATCAAGGGATGTTGTCCATAGTTATTTTACTAAATACAGTCTCTTTAATCTATAAATTGACGGGAACATGTTTTATTTCAAATCTTATTTCGAATTTCATAAATTTCAAAATGAACTCAACTATATTACTGCAATTGAAAACCCATTTAAGTTTGCAAAGGCAAATGAGATAATAATTGCAAAAAAGTTCAATAACAAGGTTTTCTTTCGGTGAATAGATTATCTTAAAAATTAAATATTTCGAAAAGCGGGTTCGTGGAACAAATTTTGAACCTGACTGTATTCACACCTTTACCCTTACCCACCGTTATCCCACAGGTTTAAGGGTATATTGGAAAATCAAATGTGGGACAATCGGGAAGACACCTTGGTTTTACTCGCTCCAGTGAAAACGCTTTATCATTTTCCGACCAATACGTACTCTTTTGTATTGAAAAGCCATGGAAAATATTTCAGCAAAAGAAGAAAATGATGAAAACCAGATTTATTTTTCAGTTTGCTTCAATGTTTGTGCTATTTATATGTAAATAAGTATACTATTATTTACCCTTACATTAATGTCATCGTGTAGCTTATCTTTCAACTGGGAGAAATGTACAATTGTCATTTGCGAAAGAGTTTGAATATCTTCCCATCTCGACCGTGTTTCAATCTACCACGGTAGAGATTGCACATCATGGGATGGATAACGAATACGGACAAAATAATCTCGATTCTGGTACAAGATATTTTGCAATAACTTCCTTATTTTTGTGTCAATCTTCAAAAAGTGAGGTTTATTGCATGTACCCCGCCTTACCGAGCTCTTTCATCGGATGTATGACATATTAGATAACTCAAGGTACTTTTTTTTCCGAAATATTGTCCCAACCGACCAGAAAGCGAAATGGTAACGACTACGGCCAAATTAACCACGCTTCAGGTAAGAATTTGTGCAATAACTTTCTTATTTCTGCGTCAATTTTCATGCGGTTTATTGCATGTACTCCGTCTTACTGAGCCCTTTCCTCAGATGTATTCTTATCTGAAAACTCTTTGTACTTTTCTCAAAATCCGATCCCAACCGACTAGAAAAAGGACCTGAATTTTTTGTCGTTTTTCTGGTCGGTTGGGATCAATTTTTGGACAAAGTAGCATACAAAGATTCTACAAACAAGTCATATATCTGAGGAAAGAGCTCGGTAATGCGGGGTACATGCAACAAACTGCTTGAGAATTGACGCAGAAATATGAAAATTATTGCATAATTTCTTACCTGAAGTGAGGCAAATTTGTCAATATTCGTTATCCATCCCATCATGCACAATCTCCACCGTGATCTACATTACGTCATGATAAATTCGAATGTTTCGCATTTTGCTCCCGTAATTTGCTGTTTCTTAAACCTTACCAAAATGCAATGAATATGCAGGTTTAAAAGCGGCTTAAAATAGATATTCATAATGATGGGACTTGTGTATACTATCGCACATAAGACATTGAGCCAAAAGCAAGCAATGCTGATGAGCATTTTCTTCTTTAACTAATTTTTTCAAGACTATTCTTCTTTTAAGAAAGTCCTTAAAAGGACTTTAAAGCCATGTGTGGTAAATGGTTAGGTTACTAAACTAGACAAATATACACATTTATTAATATAAAAGACATGTCACAAGAAAATATATCTTCTTAAAGGCAAAAGAAGAAAATGCTGATAAACTGAATACCGACATTTACTCCCCTTGCCTCCATCTTTCCAAGCAATGTTGAGCACTGAACAAGTCCACTTTTGTACGATTCAATTTGAGAAAAAAAATCCTACGAGAACACAATTGTCGAAGAAGACAGATCTTATGACACATGAAAGGCCTCCTTATCTCTTATAGACGAACGTCCATCCAAAACAATTCTTCCCGTGCGGGGAATCGAACCCCGGCCGCCGCAGTGCCTAACCACTAGACCAGACGGCAATATATCACATGGAACGCGGGAATGTGTTGTTGTTTAAAACGTATAGCTCATGATCAATGACCTAGCAGAGTATACCTACATGTAGCTAATGGATAACTCATAGTTCTATCGGGGCATTTATCGCGACCTATACCAGGCCCGGAGGAAGCAATTTCATATTGGGGGGGGGGGGGGGGGGGGCTAAAGCCATTGTCCTGAATATTGGGGAGGGCTAATTTGGATTTTCCCAAAATTTTTAGTGTTAAATTAAGAAATTTTGGCATTTTTGGCCAACATGCTAGCCCCCCCCCCCCCCTGTTCCTACGGGCCTGTATACTACTTGCACAACGGAATATACACTTGATAAGAATCTCCGAAATGCTAACCACTCGAGCACCAGGGAACTGGTTTCATATAGTAAACTTATTTTTTCGTCTTTCTGGGTAGAAAACATTGTGGAAAATGAAGAAATTGCTTGAAATAAGCAATTTTTTCATATTCCACAATGTTTCCAAATCCATTGTCTTGTATGCGGTCAGAAAGAGTCATTGTGTGGTAATGGGTAAACCCATCCATTGTCAAACAAGACCTTGTTTTGCCGTCTCTTATAGAAAAGACAGATAACCTTCCTTTCCCTCAATATTTTCTTTATTATAAGGTAGCCTAGGTCTACACATTTTTTAGTTTTGACATAAATTGTTTCGTCAAAGAATCCTCTCAAATCGGATCCACATACATTTTGTTGTTTCGGAGAGGGTTAACCCTTTCCCAAACGGCAAAAGTTTACAGTTGTCCAATTTGAAAGCTGCTGCAGACGACAAAATCAATGTTACTGAATGTGTGTAAATTTGGTATCATAGCATAGAAATTATTTAGGCAAAAGGAGAAAATGTTGGTTATCAGCATTTTCTTCTTTTCTTTCAATGTTTTTCCAAGTCATTTCAACCCGGAACGTTAATACCAGGTCTTATTTCGGAAAGGGTTTATTCACTGAAACTTGGCGGAATACAGAGTAGGCCTACATAACATTTGATGACCAGACTTCAGTCTACACGGGTGGTAAACAGAGAAACTAGCTCCAAAAAGAGTCAACGGTATTTCGTTTCCTCGTGACATCCGGCCTCTACCGAGGTAGTTGCATAGAGCGAAAATCTGTAAACAAAGGTAGGTCACGAACACATTTTTTCTATAATTATTTCTTTTACAACGAGTTTTTGAAAAATCCGGCGACGCTGTAATATGAAGAAATGGTCGAAGTTTGTTTTGCACGAGAATATACGGTGTTAGTAAGCAGAGTTTTAATACAATCGTTGAAAAACATTTCAAAATCGAAAGTAAAAACTTCTTTACTTTCGATTTTGAAATGTTTTTCAACGATTGTATTAAAACCCTGCCACTAATATCGTATACTCTCGTGCACAACAAACTTCAACCATTTCTTCATATTACAGCATCGCCGGATTTCTCAAAAACTCGCTTTAAAAGAGATAATTTTAGAAAATGTGTTCGTGACCTACAAATTTTCGCTCTATGCAACTACCTCTTTTTGGAGCTAGTTTCTCTGTTTACCACCCGTGGTCTAGCTGAACACAGACGAAAAGTTGATGGGAAAAGTTTAAATAAATAAAGCACCATTTAAAGCTTCAAAATTCGTCCGATTGTTCTCCGATTTTTTGTTTTCAAAGCCTTATCCTATGGTTGTTTTGAAATTTGTCAATGTCTATGAGAAGGTTAAATAGGGTAGACTAGACATGCATAACAAAAATCATTAGATTTGAATCAAGTAAATAAATGTAGATGGGAAAAGTTTAAATAAATAAAACTACGTAGATAGATAGAATTCGCACCATGTTCCCATTGAAAAACCTGTATATTTTGCGTGATTCATTCAAAAAAGGCCTTAACTTTTATTGACAAGAGGGATTTAATATGTTGATAAATTGATTTATATTGATTGAACCTGGTTTTCTAACCCTGTCTTTCTTTCATTCATGGGAATAAAATTCCAACTTTTCTATATTTTTTAGGTGAAGGAAGAAGTTTTTGGAATGTACTGAGGCTAATAAGCATACTAGTATTCCCTCGCATTTTCTCCCTTGTCTTAATATACAGTATATTTCCATGATAGCTATATTTGTGCACAAAATTTAACCAAATCAGCATTAATAAAATGTCGTCCATATCTCAGCTTTCAAATTGGGGCAGTTTATTTTTGTTGTCTATGAAAGGGCAAACTAGCCATAATCACTTTCTTCTATCAAAGATACATGTACCTTGACAATGTTTACATATCAATGATGCAATTGAAATTCAAATATTTGTCATGAAAGCAATATGTGCAAATATAGGATCAGCTATATAGTATTTAGAATTGATTAATTGAGCAAATAAAATATACATTACATTTAATATAATGTGCAATTTTATGGAAAGGGGACGTCAGTGTCGTCCTTCCCTAAAGGACAATTTTCTACTGTCCCTGTTCGATGTATCGTGTACAAAAAACTTAACCAACAATTAGGTGTTGCTAAAGATGGCAGTATGTGTGAAAGACGTTTTTAAGAATATTCCAATTTAAAATTTTACGTCTTTCTGGATAGAATAAATTCATTGCGGGAAATGAAGAAAATTAATGCTTTCTTGTTCTTATTCAGTTTTCCAACGTCCTTATCTTTTGGAATGTCATGAAGCATCAATATTTAGAATGGGTCAATGTTAACAAAAATACTGGTACCTATACGAATGGTCCCGTGTGGTCTAGTGGTTAGGATTCCGCACATTCACCGCGGCGGCCGTTGTTCGATTAACCGAACGAGATTTTGTTTCTAATTCTTTTTTTATGAGTACATATTTTTTTCTTATTCTTATTCAGTTAATTTACCAGTTACCCATTTTTGACAAATCTGAAAGTATTCCCGTGCTGTTGTTGTCCCGCCTAAATATAAATAAAGATCGGATCCGCGGGGAATCGAAACAGTGACCAGGGGAATATGTTTCATCAACTTAGCACTGCTACAACTCTGCCTTCTTAACCATAATGACAAAAGGAGATTATGCTGCATGTATAATGCAAACGTGATTTTTGTACATTTTGTCACAATCTTGCATATGGGCCCGAGTGTATCGTAGTTGCCTCGTAAAGGGTTTTAAATTTACTGTTTAAATTGGTTCATTAAATTTTCAAATATCTTTGAAAGTTAAAACACACAAACGCCTTTTGTTGACTTCTAACTAAATACAGCAATTTCACGCACCGTAAACCTAGCATAGTGTATGAATTTGAAATTAGAAAACTTGCATAGTAATATCTGAGAAACAAAAGTCTACAAAACGTCTACAGAATTTATCTCTGTAAACAGCACAATACTGAACTCCAAACTACTGTAATTTTGCATGTGATTCTTCAAATCTTGCAGGTGTCAGTTGATGCCCATCAGAATGATCAAATAAAGACTATTCTATGAAGTGCCTATAACACCGGGTTTTTATTTGGAAAGTCTTAGTTTCTCCAATCCGGAGATTTACTAGTCCAAACGATTTTGAAAAGCAAGAAAGTGCATAACCATAACTTCCTTGTAATCGGATAAGCTGAATTACAAAGCAAAGTATCGCATACAAAAATGTAAATAAAACACTTGTTTTTAGCTCACCTGAGCAACATGCTCAAGGTGAGCTTTTGTGATCACCCTGTGTCCGGCGTGCGTCGTGCGTCGTGCGTCGTGCGTCGTGCGTCGTGCGTCGGAAGTCGTCAACAATTTCTTTAAACATCTTCTCCTCCTTAACCACTGGGCCAATCCTAACCAAACTTGGCAGGCATGTTCCCTTGGTGACCCTTTTCAAAACTTGTTTTCAGATTTTTGATTCGTCAAAAAATGTGGGCGTGGCAGGGCGGGGCTTATCAGACTTAGAGAAATTGTTAAATAATTCTTCAAAAATCTTCTTCTCCTTAACCATTGAGTCAATTTCTACCAAAGTTGGCAGAAATGTTCCTTAAGTGACCCTTTTCAAAACTTGTTTTCAAATTTTTGATTCGTCAAAAAATGTGGGCGTGGCAGGGCGGGGCTTATCAGACTTAGAGAAATTGTTAAATAATTCTTCAAAAATCTTCTTCTCCTTAACCATTGAGTCAATTTCTACCAAAGTTGGCAGAAATGTTCCTTTGGTGACCCTTTTCAAAACTTGTTTTCAAATTTTTGATTCGTCAAAAAATGTGGGCGTGGCAGGGCGGGGCTTATCAGACTTAGAGAAATTGTTAAATAATTCTTCAAAAATCTTCTTCTCCTTAACCATTGAGTCAATTTCTACCAAAGTTGGCAGAAATGTTCCTTTGGTGACCCTTTTCAAAACTTGTTTTCAAATTTTTGATTCGTCAAAAAATGTGGGCGTGGCAGGGCGGGGCTTATCAGACTTAGAGAAATTGTTAAATAATTCTTCAAAAATCTTCTCCTCCTTAACCATTGAGTCAATTTCTACCAAAGTTGGCAGAAATGTTCCTTTGGTGACCCTTTTCAAAACTTGTTTTCAAATTTTTGATTCGTCAAAAAATGTGGGCGTGGCAGGGCGGGGCTTATCAGACTTAGAGAAATTGTTAAATAATTCTTCAAAAATCTTCTTCTCCTTAACCATTGAGTCAATTTCTACCAAAGTTGGCAGAAATGTTCCTTTGGTGACCCTTTTCAAAACTTGTTTTCAAATTTTTGATTCGTCAAAAAATGTGGGCGTGGCAGGGCGGGGCTTATCAGACTTAGAGAAATTGTTAAATAATTCTTCAAAAATCTTCTTTTCCTTAACCATTGAGTCAATTTCTACCAAAGTTGGCAGAAATGTTCCTTTGGTGACCCTTTTCAAAACTTGTTTTCAAATTTTTGATTCGTCAAAAAATGTGGGTGTGGCAGGGCGGGGCTTATCAGACTTAGAGAAATTGTTAAATAATTCTTCAAAAATCTTCTTCTCCTTAACCATTGAGTCGAGTTTTACCAAAATTGGCAGAGATGTTCCTTTGGTGACCCTTTTCAAAACTTGTTTTCAAATTTTTGATTCGTCAAAAAATGTGGGCGTGGCAGGGCGGGGCTTATCAGACTTAGAGAAATTATTAAATAATTCTTCAAAAATCTTCTTCTCCTTAACCATCCTGTCAATTTTTACCAAAGTTGGCAGAAATGTTCCTTGGGTGACCCTTTTCAAAACTTGTTTTCAAATTTTTGATTCGTCAAAAAATGTGGGCTTGGCAGAGCGGGGCTTATCAGAATTTGAGAAATTGTTAAATAATTCTTTAAAAATCAAATGTTTATCCAATTTGTACCAATATTGGCTGGAATGTTTCTTGAGTGACTGTCTTCACTGTGTGTCGAGAAATTTTTGATTCGTCAAAAAATGAGGGCATGGCAGGGCGGGGCTTATCAGACTTAGAGAAATTGTTACATAATTCTTCAAAAATCTTCTTTTCCTTAACCAATGAGTCAATTTTTACCAAACTTGGCAGAATGTTCCTTTGGTGACCCTTTGCAAAACTTGTTTTCAAATTTTTGATTCGTCAAAAAATGTGGGCAGGCAGGGCGGGGCTTATCAGACTTAGAGAAATCATGAAAAAAATCTTTAAAAATCAACCATTGGTCAAATTTGAAGTAAACTTGGCAGATCTGTTTCTTGAGTGACTGTTTTCAATGTGTGTTCATGAATTTTTTTATTTGTCAAAAAATGTAGGCATGGCAGGGCGGGGTTTATCAGACTTGGAGAAATCATTAAACAATTCTTTGAAAATTTTCTTCTCCTTAATCGTTGGACCAAATTATACCAAATTATTCAGGAATGTTCCTTAAGTACCCCTTTTTATTTTTATTACAAATTTCTGATTCGTAAAAAATGTGGACATGGCAGGGTGGGACTTATTCGACTAGGAGAAATGATAAGAAAAATCAACTGTTGGGCCAATTTGTACCAGGGATGTTGCTTGAGTGACTCTTTGTAACAATAATATTGTTTGTGAATTTTTGATTTGTTAAAAAAAAATGAGTGTGGCGGGGTAGGGCTTATCAGACTTAAAAAAGTCGTACAGAAATTCTTCAAAAATCAATTATGGGGCCAATTTAAACCAAGTATAGCAAAATGCTCATTGAGTTACTCTTTTCAAACACTTTGTTGTAAATTTTTGACAGGTTGATAAATGTTGATGAGGCAAGGAGGGGCTTGAAATATTAAGCATATTAATGCTTGTAATGTATCATTCTGATGTTTCAAAATTTAATTGTAAAAGTTAAATCTTGGTTATAAAAATCAAACTGGAACAGCACATGATATTCAATATTTAAGATGTCACTACATGCAATATGATTGAATACTAATGTGACTTCATTGCATTCATTGGAAATTATGAAACTTTATTAACAATAATTTGATACGACTTATATCAGAGCTCCAGATAAGGTGCGTGATTGCGTTATTACGCATTAAAATGTGTAAAAAACGCATTTCAAAATCAACTGTGTGCGTCGCAAGACGCATTCAATTTTCAAGTAACGCATTCCTAACAAGCTAGAGCGAGTGAAAGTTACTGGTTTTATTTCTAAGCGTCGAAGAGAAACTTCCCGTTTTCCGTCGACGGATGTTTATAAGTCACATCCATTTCGATACCGGTGCCGTGTAGAATAATTTAGAATAGAATTTAGCAAATTTTACGGGTTACTGAATCTTACGAAGTCTTAATTCGACACCTCATCTGACAGTTTTTCAAGTCAATTGGGAGAGGATACGGCTGCATCTATAGTATTATTTAAGTTTTATTTCATTCTGTCATTAAAATGGCCGCACAAATTACCCGAATACATCAGTTCACGTCGGCGGATCAGTTGAGACCCTAAATTGGCTGAAAATTAAGACAGGCCGAGATTCCGTGGATAATTTCAGAGCGATTTGTGTCCTATAATGTGAAAATAAAATACAAATTCAGTATTCAGAAAAAGATAACAAGTACAGTATATGGCCATGGTCGCTGGAGGGATCAATTTATTTTTATTTTGTTTAAAGCGTGGCATCTTTCTGCCTGTGAATAATTATTGTTTTTATAGATAGTTAGTTGTGTTTCACTACCTTGTTTATACTTCCTACATTTATTTCATAGTTCCACAGTAGGAAACTGTTAGTACATATACAGCGCAGTAAGAAACTGACTGTGAATAGCGAAATCACTCACTTTGAATACTTTTTTGTAATTTACTACCATGTTGAGCCCTGTGAATCAAAGAAGTACCAATGCAAGGAAAGGTAATCCTATAATTAAGGATTTAGTTTCCTCTCGAAAACAGTTTTTTGTTGGTTTTCTCTAAAAGGGGATTAGACCTACTGGGTTGAGAGTGAATCACTCTTTTGATGCTCAAAGTAGGGAGTGATCACTCTTTTACCCTAAAAATTATCTGGAGCTCTGTATATATTTGTTCACAACAAAATTTATATCATACACAATCAAATACAGGAAGAACTCAGGTGAGCGATATCAGTGCCTTTCAGGCACTCTTGTTTATGAAAGTACTCTTAACACTGGTTTTTGACTTACAAGACTTACAAGAGAGTAAATGTTTGTCTTACAGTACGAAATACTTCCGAATCCCAATACTTGATACAATCTCCTTCGCAGTTATTTCCCCTGAATTTTGATTGGCATTGTCGCTGTGTGGAGTTTGTACTTGATACTGAGCGACAGCCAGCGGTATATAGATTAGCCGACGGTCACCATTCTTTAACCCTTTCCCAAACAAGACCTGGTTTTGACGTCCCTAATAGAAATGGCTTGGGAAAACATTGAAACAAAAGAAGAAACTGTTGATAACCAACAGTTTCTCCTTTTGTCTCAATATTTTCTATACCATAGTTTACACAAGTTCGATCTTTAATAATTTCCATTTGGCATTTTTGGCAGTTTTTGAAGTGGATCACCCTAAATTTTTTTGGGGAAAGGGTTAACAAGCTGGTCGCTTACCAAAATGTTGCTTAGCTTCCAATTGAACACTTACAAAATATTGTGTATATTTGTTGCTTTAGATAGTACAAAACCTGCATTATTCACATTATAATTTAAGATTTGTAAACACAACAAACAATCTGATTGGTCGGGACATACGTCTCGTCCAATCATATGGATTGTAGTGTAATCCATAATCATTCAATTTACTTACAAATATTGGTGAATCTTACATATATTCGTACCACTATCTTTAACCGTCTTTAAGTATAACTGGACTTGACCTTGTAATAAGGGTTGTAGCCGAATATGAGAGAGCGAATAAGTACAAAGTTATGAATTATTTATAATTTATAAAGACACACCAAAAACCAGTTTGCCCATGAAATATCATATTGCGATGTAAAAACAGATCTAAACTAGAGATAAAATTGTACATATAGACCGTCGACGTGAAATCAAAAACGTAGTTAACCTTTCCCTACCCACAAACATTCGGACTGTAAAAGGTAGACATAAAATGGACATTTTTAAGGTAGCAGTTTCTGTATTGAACAAAAGAAGAATATACTGGTCATCAGAACTTTCTTATTTTGCCTCAATATTTTCCCATACGAATCCTATAAGGCAAATCAAGATACTGTCTTGGCTACCATAAACGTTTCGGATTGTAACTTTCATACAAAAAAGTCTATTAAGGAACGAAAACTCATTAAAACATTAGGTCAAAAGAAGAAACTATTACTGACCAACATTTTAAACTTTTGCATCAATATGGTATTTTCTATATTGCAGAAAAAGATTAAACTCTCTATCATCATCCATTCCATAATTTGTATCATCTTTCAAATTGTGAAAGTATAATTTTTTTGTCGATTAGAAAAGAAATAACCTCTACAAGCCTATATAAACTATCATTCTATCTTGGCACCATGGAGAAGTGAATACCATGCATGTATGTGACCCATGACGCGAAACTGGCCATCTCCAAAGAGCGAAAAGAGTCGACATAGTAGAAACAAGAGCGTGCGGTCAGCGCAGGCTGACAAGCGTCGATATCTTTCGCTCCAAATACGGTTCTCTGAGTCTGAGATGTCTATCTTGTTTGGGCAAGGGTTTTGTGGCATAAATTGTCATAAATTGTCTTAATCTACAAAGATCACGTTACAAATTAATTTGTGAATACATTACAGAGGAGACGGTTGCAAGTAAACTATGTACTGAAACATTTTTTTCCTAAGACATGATGGAAAGCATTATGAAAATGAAGAATATTTTAGTTGAGCTTGATTTTCAATTAAAATCGCCGACTTTTCTCAAATGCACCATTTACAAAACCTGTTGAAAATCGGAGCAAAGTGACAACGGACATCCAGCTGGTTGGGAAATCGAGAAACGAAGGGTTGTCATTTATTATCATAGAATGAAGAAAAAAGTAGACATACCAAATTATCCCATTTTCAGCCGCAGAAACTATCCTTTTCACCACATTTTTTCACAGTTTATGAACAAAATTTCTCAAGTTTTAAACACATTTAAATACGTTAAGGTCCCAAACCACACTCCCTATGCGCTAGATATGGTTGTGTGAATAGATCGGTATAGGTAAATACGTTTATGAACCGGTCCGGCGACTATAATAATGTCGTTGCTTTCAAACAAAAACTTCGTAACTGCAGCTTGTTTCAAGCTGCAGTTACGAGGTTTTTGTTGAAAAGCAGCTTTATATTGGTATACTAAATACCTGTCGTGAGTCTATAGATCAAGTGACAAATAATGTTGACAAAATCTTGATTTTCTTATTTAGTATCATTTTGCGAAAAAGTAGATTCAGATTAAGCTGGAAAGACTTTGGTTTGACTAATTTGATTTATTGTGAATTAATGCCGTTTTCAACTGATATTCTCATATCGCGCGACTGGAGCACCTAACTGTGGATTCCTGGTATTTCTCTCACCGGTACTACCACGATATCCGAACCGGACCTTTAACTGCTCTCTCACATAAATGATTCAAACTCATTGCTAAGGGACATGTGTCGTTTGCCAAATGTATAAATAGATACTGGCCGTGCCGGGGTTCGAGCTCACGACTCCTAAATTGACAGATTCCGATGTTACTGATTGACCTGTCCAGGCTCAGCCGGAAAGACGTTTGCACACCCGAATCACGGACAGGTTGTTCGGTTTATAAGACGCCAATCTAGACGTGTATGGCGATCAGAGACTTACCCCTTTCCCAAACGGCATTTGTGAAGTAAAATGCGAAAATGGGTATCAGCTTTTCTTTCTTTTGTCCCAAATGCTTTCCAATCAGGTACGTCAATCGGTGTGTCATTGTTTTAGAAAGGGTAAAACAATTGAAATAAACTATCCGATCTTTTAAAGTGTGTCTTTATTTACTAAGGCGAGGTTTTCCATTTATATTTATCTTAAAATGTGATAAAACCTTCCGCATCAAATGCTCTTAATCACATATAGAGACAGAGAATTTGAAATATGTTGACCCTGGTGCAATTTTAGAGACAGAATTTAAATGTAGGTGTTGGTTCAATTGTATTATATATTTCTTTGTGCATACATTTGATAAACATTTTTCCTAGATCAGGATAATATCCATACTGGTTTCTTATAGTTTCCTTATTACCTGTCAGGCCCGTGGGAACAAGGGCAAGGGGGGGGGTGTCAAGGGGGAGCTAAGCCACCCCAAAGTTGGCCAAAAATGCCTAATTTTCCTTAGTTCACACTGAAAATTTAAGGAAAATCAAATTTAGGCCCCAATCCCCCTCAATATTCAGACACTGCGGTTTTAGCCACCCGATATGATACTGCTTCCTATGGATCTGCCTGTATATAGATTACAAAGGTTTATAACTACAGGATGTGATCAAGAGCAATGCGCTACATTCGATCAGAACGTGACTGGAAGTGAGGACTTGTATTTCATAGATGGGGTTTATAACTCATTTGAAAGAAAGGAAGAAAGTTCTCCGCTTCCATCAGACTTCCATACAAAAACAATGTTCTGAATATTTGGGTAATCAAATTGTCTTAACAACCCTTTGAATTCGGACTAGATCTAATCCCAAATCTCTGAGTGATATTATTTACATTGTAATTCGTAATTAGATGCACTTGGTCCCTTTATCAGAAATCCAATCCCCGAACATAGTTATTGTTAAGTAGCATTCACGGTCAGTAAGTATGTGAGTGTTTACTTATTTGATAGTTTATATCTCAGCGGTCAAGACTAGCCTTTCAACGAGAAAATTAGCTCCATACAAATTTTTGAAATCCTGTCAACATAATTTATGACAACCCATCTATTGGCATCTGTATCGAAATGCTTGCATAGTAGGTTTGTTTATTGTTTTCTCAAACGAGCCATGGCTTTGACGTACGTCCCAAACAGATATAATATATCTGTTTGGGACGTACGTCAAAGCCATGGCTCGTTTGAGAAATATATTCTACGCGAATGCTATTTTTACAATGTCCAACTGAACAGTTAAATGAAAATGGCAACCATGTTGGTTGTTTTTCGAGTAACTTTTGGTCACCGTCCACAGCGGAAATGCTTCAAGAAAACAGATTGAACAGAGATGGATATAAAAATGGACAGGAGGAAAGATAGAATATGCAAATAATTATATGCCATTATTTCAAGACACAAATATCTATGTATAGATAAACACGGTGGGGATTGTGCATGATGGGATGGATAACGAATACGGACAAAATAATCTCGATTCTGGTAAGATTTTTTGCAATAACTTCCTTATTTGTGCGTCAATTTTCAAAAAGGTTTGTTGCATGTACCCCACCTTACCGAGCTCTTTCATCGGGTGTATGACTTATTTGATAACTCGTGGTACTTTTTCCAAAATATTGTCCCAACTGACCAGAAAGCGAAATGGTAACGACTACGGCCAAATTAACCACGCTTCAGGTAAGGATTTGTGCAATAACTTTCTTATTTTAGCGTCAATTTTCATGCAGTTTGTTGCATGTACTCCGTCTTACTGGGCCCTTTTCTCAGATGTATTACTTATCGGGAAATTCCTTGTACTTTTCTCAAAAATCGATCCCAACCGACCAGAAAAATTACCTGGATTTTTTGTCGTTTTTCTGATTGGTTGGGATCAATTTTTGGACAAAGTACACAGATTCTGCCAACAAGTCATATATCTGAGGAAAGAGCTCGGTAATGCGGGGTACATGCAACAAACCGCTTGAAAATTGACGCATAAATAAGAAAATTATTGCACAATTTCTTACCTGAAGCGAGGCAAATTTGTCCGTATTCGTTATCCATCCCATCATGCACTATCCCCACCGTGATAAATGCACCCGTGTGCTGTTATAAGGACAAGATTCTATTTATCTTAACCCTTTCCCAAACGACAAAATTTTAGGGTGGTCCACTTCAAAAACTGCCACAATTGACAAGATGGAAGTTTTTAAAGATAGAATTTGTGTAAAATATGGCACAGAATATATTGAGACAAAAGGAGAAACTGCTGGTTATCAGCAGTTTCTTCTTTTGTTTCAATGTTTTCCCAAACCTTTTCTATAAGGGACGTCAAAACCAGGTCTTGTTTGGGAAAGAGTTAATACCCTTTTCAGACATTTTGTGTACCTTAATTTCATTTAAAGACAGAGGTATTTGTGGATGTTTTCCAGTGGTCCCAACAACTAGGTTTATATCTACTTGTATAGGACAAACAACCTAATAAGATGGTTAGATCACCATAATCCAGGACCCCTGATGGTAGCCATCAGATGACCGTGTTATTGACACTTTTCATTTCTTTTTCCCTCTTTTTTACGTATGGACCTTTTACACGTGTTGCCGACGAAAAAGTCATTCTTACATTAAGAAGAAATTGGTGGTATTTGGTGGCATATTTTCTCTTTTTCTCTCTATGCTTTCCAAAGAATTATCCATTGAAGACTTCAAAATCAGGTATTGTTTGGGAAAGGATTGATTCCGTATTACATTTTTCCATATGGTTTACCATCTCTTTTACAATCCAATTTTAGTAAAATTCCGAATGTTTCGTACGACATCGTAACGTATCCGAATTTCCACTCCGAATATTTTCTACATCTTTTGACCAGAATTTTATATACTACGTGTAGAGTACCTTAATTAAACCTTCCCAAGCAACAGCAATTGCGAACCTTCCCAAAATTATGTGGGTTACAAACGATATATTTCAATGTAACATAATCCATGATGTTTGAACATAAAATGATAGAATCCAATTATATTAGCCTACTAATATTAAGGCACATGTTGCTCTGGTAAATGCTATTTCGCTCTTTTGCGAAACTGGGCAATTGAGTTCTGTAGGGATCTGCAAATACCAAATTTAATTACGACATATATACAATGAAAAACTAAGAATCCTTTTTGAAGGCCTTACAAGAAATACAAGAAATATCATTGTACTGGATACTCACGATTTACGGAATCTTTCCTTTGGTTTTTGTATCCAAGCACCATAAGACAATATTGGCGTGTACTTGTGGACTGATAATTGTGTATAACATAACAAAATATAAGTTTTCAAGTGCCCTAGTTTTAGAATATTCCTATTCAAATAAATATCCGTTAATGCACAGCTTACTAATCCATAGCTTAACCAAGTATGTTATGATCTGTTATGATCGACTTAATAATTAATGATAATAATCGCAAGGATCGTATAAAGTATTTGTATACATAAGAACATTGCTTTGACACCTGTATCGTAAATGTTTTTGTTCCACCTTTTGTTAAGAGTGCACAGTTCAAGGTATTGCTGGCTTTTGTAAAGATGCAGACATAAAGGTCCGTAACATACAAACACATTTCAAAACTGCATGTTCACTAGAATGTCCAAGAATGGTCATCGTGCAGCACATCTTGGACGAGATGTGGACATGTTTTTGGGGGCGGAGTAGCGTGTGTCCGGTTTAATTTATTAGAAAAATGTTATTCGGTGGATTAGGTTCGTCTCATATAGGCCCTGATAGACTTAGACTCGGATACCGATTTGGCAATTCATAATATACTCAGTTCTAAAAGAAAGTGTGCACTTTTAAATTTTGAATATTTCGAAAAATATACCGTCTACCACAATGAAATTTTGTACGACACATCTTAAGACTATTGACAAACGATATATTGATGAAGAAATCACATAGCACACACGAATTTTCGGCTTGATTGCGATTTTGCATTTTTAGGTTTTTACGTATGCCTCACATGCTGGATGAGTTATCGATCAGAAATTACACTCGCTGCACTCCTTTTGGCATATCGTAGCATAAAATCATATATGTTCATTACATTTGTACATAGTGCATTAGCGTGAAACGAATTACAATTAACGTTGGTGAGCAAGACCGAACCTGGTGAAAACAAAAACCTTCCGAAAATTTGAATTTGTACGGCATTTATGTTCTAATAGCAATTGGTCATTTGCATGGTATCTTAAAGGCAAACAAATTCGCTTTAGAACGTTATTGCACCGTTCGACGGCAATTCACTTGACTACTAACGTAGCTATTTCTAACGATGACGTACACGTAACGTCTGCAAGAAAGTTCAAGCTTTAACGTGGAAATGTCTTCGAAAGCCTGGTCAAACCCTAAAACGGCATATAAGCTTGTAATTCTTTCCAAAGGAAAAACTGTGAGGAGTGCAAATCATAACACCAGCAACACCATAATGATCTGACTCTGTGTATGCAATATGAGCAATTCTATCGACATCTGTTTTGATTCCAATTTTCTTTAAGGTCTAATCTAAAGTATGATATCACTTTTACTCCCTAAATTGCCATTAACTCTGTGAAAATTAAGGTAAAGGTAAAACGCAAAAGTGCACACTTTCTTTTGGAACTGAGTATATTTTCCTCCTTGTTTTTTTCTGTATTCTTTATTGTGGAAGGGAGAAACGAATGCCTTTAAAATAATTAGTTAAACTGGCTAGTCATTTTGAAACTACTGAAGCATTTTAAACTCATAATCATTCCATGGTGGATCTCTTGCCGTAGACTTATGAAGGAGTTGTAACATGACAGATTCAATTATGTTCGCAGCATGATTATCTTATTGTATATGACACGACACTTTTATCTCAACTTGGCCAATGTATATTAGCCTTCTTTTTAACTATACAACATATGAATAGAATGTGTTAAGTTAATACTTCTCTTTCATGTGGAATGTATCCCTTTCAATTGACAATGTTTCAAACAAAGCAACAAAATGATACATGTATTTCTAAGCAAACTAATGAATTTTCAAAATCCCTGTGGCCATTGTAAAGGATACAATCCAAAGAAAAGGAAGAAGAAAATGGACTCCGAAACCAAATGCAAACTTTTCTGAAACCTAATGACAAACATGTTGTTGGTATGTGGACAAAATCAAGCTCGACTTTATGATTAGATAACCCCTTCCAAGAAAACCAGCATGTTCTCTTTATGCTTTCCATGCTATTATAGACATATCATATTGAAATGAAACAAAGTCGAATCTTATTTTGATGTACGATTTTTTCGACTGTACCTCGTATGTAAATCTTTATCAAGACCTATATGAAAGCGTTCCTTTCCCAAAACGGTTTTTAATTATTTTGGACTCATCTTTAAATTTCTCGAGTCATAATCTCGACGATCGTCCATGATAATAAATCCATTGTGTCATGTACGCATATTTTTCTAATTTCAAGCTCGTTAGAAATGCAAATTACTTAAATTAACCCTTTCCAAAATATTGAATTGTTAAACTGGTCCAGGAGTTACGAACAACAAAATATATAATATGAAAGGTAGCGAATGTGTAGGCCTATACAGTGGCAACGTAATACTGGGGGAAAGGGGAAATCTCTGTTTATCATCAATGTCTTCTCTTCTCTCAATGTGTTCCTAACCTATTGCTACTGGAGAGCTTTAAAACCACGTCTTGTTAAAGAAAGGATTATAATGACACAGTCACACTATGAATCATCACTGTTTCGTGAGTAACGCGAGCTATGCAAACTTGCTCTCGGTCCAAAACGATATGTAGGCCTATAGGAGCCAAAATCTAGAAAAGGAACCTTTCTGATACTTGAGATTATCATGGAGTCATATTAGACTGTGTCGACGTGCAATTTGACCAGAGCCCAAGCTGCTCTCTGACAATCCATATACATATAATGTAGGTATTGTAGAAGCTTTAAGATATACATCATTAAAACACCACTTTCTAGCCATACGAACTGCCCCGAATTACGCACACTTGTAAATACACTTTACATAAGTTGATACACCGTGACGGATTTCAAGATTATGCTTCAAGAAGAAAATAATTTACAAATCTTATTTTAATCTATATTCATATGCAAGGTGGTAACTTTGAACACTTTTGTCAAATGATTTCCATAAGTATGCATTAATTCTAAATTCTAAACCGTTCAAAATGCTTATGTTTGTATTTGTAATGGAAATGTTGCACAATTTAGGAATTACTGGCACTTTTCAAATTTCGCATTTGTCTCTTTAGTGGTAATGATGGGTTGCATACCTCAAGATAAGAGCATGGATATTGATCAGACTATACCTGTGTACCAACTGATCTGGGTCCACTGTGGTTAGCATTTTCTCCTTAGCTTTGACAATATTTTCTGTGCTTTTTCATACACAAGTCTTTTATCAACGTCTACTATGTTGTAAGCGGTAGTTTTCAAATTGGAACAGTCTAAATCTTTGCTGTTTGGGAATGATTTGATAGCCAGAAAAGTATACTAAAAGTGCAAAGGAAGCAAATTCTAGAACAGCTTAAATCGCGTGCTAAAGCCTTCTTTAGACCTTTGTCAATCTACATGTAAAGATTAAAATATATAATATCAAAAACTATTTGGACGAAACCCAAACTGTAAAGTTTTTAAAACAGATTGGATTAAATTATCTCGCCATTTTAATCTTATATAAATAACATTTAGAAGTTTTGGTATTGAACACTGCATTATGGTGTGTTATGGGAAAAACGGCCGTTTTGGCTTTTGAAATCAAAATGGATCTAGATCTGTCTGCGCATAAACGCAGTCTGATCAACAGCCATATTGTTCTAGTTTCTATATTTCTTTGGTAGGCTTACTATAGAAACTGTCAGATACGGGTGCAGATCCAACTGCACTGCGTGATCTATATCCATGTTTCTGCACGAAAAAGGATTGTCTATAGCACATGTGTCCAACATAGATCTAGACCAGACACATGCAGTCTGATCAAGATCCATGCTGGTCTCATAGTTTGTAATGACCTGTAGCAATGGTTTTCTTCAGGGACTAGTAAGAAGTCTGACAAAAATGTTCTCGTGCTTGTAAACGCTGATCTGGATCCATGTTGGTCTCAAGTGTCATGGTCATCACTTTTCCCACCCCCTGTCCATTTAACCCTTTCGAAGCCTAGAACTTGCTTCAAATGAGGTTCCTAGTAGGATAAGATTAGAAAACTTTTCTCGTTTTCCCTCAATATTTTCTAGGCTCTAATACATGTTTACACATTTTCTACTTTTGACATCAATTATCTTGTCGTATACATGCAACATATCGCTGCTTTTCATCGAAAACCTTGTAACTGCAGCTTAATAAAAGCTGCAGGTACGAGGTTTTCGAAGAAAAGCAACGACATTTCAAATTAGAGCAGTCTAAACTGTTGCCGTTTGGGAGGGGGTTATATGTGACCTCATAATGTCAGATAAACAAGAAAGGGTAAATGTATCAGAAAGATAACGAATTCAAACGTGAAATCATGAAAAAATATTTTGAAAGCCCCTTTAATCCCTTCCCACACGAAAATTTAACACAAATTTATGCCAGCTGAAGACATCCAACGTGCCTTAGAAAAACCAACTTTTAGTCAAATTACCTCACAATGATGCAAAAAGGTCCATCTATGGATTCTTTTCTAATCTATGTGGATTCCGCACGTGGTGTACCTATACAAATTGAAATAAAAATTGAGCTAGTATCTGGAAAATGGCCCTAATAGATTTTGAAACCATTGTGTTCCAAATCAAATTGTGCTTAGGTGCAATATAGGCTGGATTAAATCACATCGTTGCGAGTTGCTATATACGATGAATAATCTATGAAAGAGCAGCTTGAAAAAAAATGCAAGGTTAATAATTGCCACATAGGACATAAAGTACCATCAAACAGTCTGACAGTCTAAATCTGCGTAGTGGAACTCAAGTTGAATACAGAAAACGTTGTTTGTGCATCGTTGTAGGCTATCTGATACTGATCAATGGGTCGTAAAAGATTATTTATCATGGAACAAAGCATGACAAATTATACAAAAAGATGGCATGTTATTAGCGTAATTCTATACTCAACTTTATAATGCTAGTTACAGATCTTGTGAGATTACAGAAATCTGATATCAATTTTATTTGTAACCTGGCATGCTACATGTAGACCTACGTTATTGTGCCGCTGTTTTACGCGTTAAAATTTTGTCGTTTAGCAAAGGGGCAAGTTCAATAGTTCATGGTGCATGAATAATGAGACACAAAGCAGTAAAAATAAATTAAATCATTTTATTAACAATTTATCAATTGAAAAGGGTGTGGCATTTTCTCAGTATCGAAATGATTAGTAATAAAAACAAGAGGAAGGTCGTACATCGCTCTGCTGAACGGGCATTGATATCCTACATGCTACATAGATCTACATAATTTAGAATAGCTGTAAGGATTCCTATAATGTGCACACAATGACAAAACTCAGTTTTCTGGTGATTTATGTTTACACTTAGATAATCCAAATTCGAGATCTCAAGATAAAAAGACTTGGTAGTCTAGTTATGGTCCATGTTTGGCTCACTTTTTACCTTTACCAATATAATTATCATCAAAAGAAAAAATGCATATGAATTGGGCAATTATTCAGTAAAATATTGTACTTGTAATCCCTGATGTAAAAACAGGGTTGACTCAGTTTACTACTTATTGACAACATATAGCACCATTTTACCACTTAGCTTAGATAAATAAGATAAATGTTCTGGAAGATGTTGACAATCATTGAGCCAGAATCTGGACTCACAGAGCAAAAAGCTGGGGTTTTATCATATTTGACCAAAGTTGTACCTACTGGCCCATATTTTGACTTGATTTTAATCCATTTTCTAATATGAGCAAAATATCATCAAGATGATATTTTTGGGAAAACTCGCTTTAATTGAGCCAAAATGATCTAAAATTGTATTGTTTGGAAAATTGTTACCGTTAAAAAGGAAACGTAAAGCATAGCACTTTCTTAGATTTCTGCATTGCATCTCTTGTGTTTTTTTTTTATCCAGGGGCGTTTACTTTGATATATCATATTGCAAGGAAAGGACAAAAAAAAAACAAATTTTATAGCGCAATTATATAGTTCCCCCTTTCGTGCCAATAATTTTTGTGCACTAAAGAAGCTTTGACAATACACATTCTCACATTTTGCTCGTATGTCTCTAAGTGATTTTCAACATTGTGTATTTGAAAACCTTCTGTTTACACTTCATTTAATGCTAGAAAGATTATTTATTTTACCATTAGGGCCTAAAACGCCGGCAAACAATTTGTGCCAACTTGAGCGTGAGAATTGAGATTGTTGGCTATCAAAATATTTTATGATCATTTTTTCACGAAGAAGAAAAACACATTTAAAGACGTGTCATATGTGGCACATCACAAAATAAGAAATATCATGAGAATTCATCTTTTTAATTGAAGATTTGGATTTGAATTTATTGGGGTTTTACGCCGTTTTCAACTTCTATGGTCATATCGCGGAGGCTGGAGCACCTAACCGTGGGTTCATGGAATTTCTCGCACCAGTACAACCACAATATCCAAATGGAGCCTCCAGCTGCTCTCTTACATAGCTGATTCACACCCATTGGTGAGAGACAAATGACTTTTGTCAAATGTCAGAATGGATACTGGCCGAGCCGGGGTTCGAACTCGGGACCCCTGGATTTGAAGATATGGAAATAGAAAATTAAAGTTAAAAGACTGACCCAGTTTGAAAACTGATTTTTACGAAAATAGGCTACATGTACATGTATGTATAATTTACAGATAGTATTCGTGCACCAGGAATAAGGAGAACGTTGTAACAAGTGAAGAAAATGCTGATTGTCAGCATTCTCTTCTTTTGTGTCAATGTTTTACAAGTTTTCTCTTCTTCGTACATGTATGTACTTCAAAACCAGGAATTGTATGGAAAACCTCGTGCACATTAAGGCTCGTGATAAAATAAAATCAGCTAACAGATGGCGACCATATTGGTAAGCCACATACCATTTAAGGTAGTACACTCCTAATGGGATTTAAGGGACATCAGATTTTTTTCGGGTAACGTCGTAAGTTTTTTATCCGGCGGTTGAATATTCCTCCGCCGAATGTTTTCAACGTTGCTCGAACAGGTTCGGATACGTAGCGAACGTCGCAAGCAAAATTCCGACGTCGCGTTAATCTCGTTAGGGAGAAACTACCTCAGACCAACTTATACCCTCTTTCCACACAGGCAGATAAATGTAACAAAACAAGGTGCTGACATCAGTAGAATATTTATCATGCAACAATATACCAAAATATACCACCATAAAAATGAATTATGAAAGGAAGTATGACAAAGAGATGAAATTCAACACCGTGCTATACTTTACAAACAGGGTAACCGAGTTTCAAAAGCTACAACTTCAACGCTTTCGAAAACAGTGATGCGGGTTCACTCATCCTAGTAGCTTTTTGGAAAACATTAAGGCAAAAGAGAAAATGTTTACTATCAGATTTTCCTTTGTCTAAATAAAGTCTATGCTAGAGAGTACGTAAATTTTATTAGTGTAGTTCATCGTTTGCAAAACAACGAAATATAAGACAGGTCCAGTTTCGAAGCTGCTGCAGACATCAAATTTGATTCATGGAAAAGTGTAATTTGTGTATAATGGCTTATTATTTCGCGGAAAATATTGAATATGATATTTTAAAAAACGTCTTTCACTGTCAAAGACGCCAAAATCATGCATTTTGTGGGAAATGTTTAAGCAAAAGTCAAACGAAACTTTCACTTTTGTACTTTCAACTAGCCAATTTTATCATGGCGTGGGCTTGTTATCTACCAATCGTAAGAAAATATTGAGTTGTTTAATATTCGTATATCGAAACACCTTTTAAAACCCTTTCCACCACATTTATCATTTAAGGACAGATCCTCCAGTTGTTACTGCGCAACTTACTGCGCATATCCTAAATAACGAAATAAAGCTGTTTCAGTAATTGGTCTTTTCAGCAAATGTATGTTTTTACATTTAGTTAATGTTTGGTTGATAAATGACAAGACTATTTTCGGTTATTTCAATTTTCTCTGTTTGGTCAATTAAAGTGTAATAGTACTCGGATAGTACATTTCGCTTTCTGTTACGCGTTCAACATGTGACGTTAGCGATAGGAAACGGAGCAACAAAAGCAAAGTGGTGCCTTTATGAGCTAGTCCGCTTCAGATGGACACAAAAGATGATACTTTTTATTATCTAAAGCTGGTAATAAGGAAGAAAATGGATAAAAGTAGCAAAACAATTTTGGACAGAGCTGCAAAAAGTAAACAAATTTTCACTAATAACTAAGAAAAATGCTTGGTTTGATATATTTTTCTTTTTCTGTTTTTGTAGGTATGACCAAGCACTATGTCTATACCAAAAAAGAAAAAATTCTTACCGCTAGAATATTTTTTATTGTAAGAAACGTTGCGAAAAAAGAGCAATTTCAGCTACTTTTGAAAGAATGTTTTACTAAAAATTTCAAAATCATCACTAAATTTTCCCAAATTGATACTCATTTAGACAGAATAAAACATATTGAACACAATAAAGACTTATTCATGTAATCCTAGTCATTTCGAACACCTTTTTTGTGGGTATTTAAGTGACACCTCATTTTTGCAATTTTAGACAAGAGTAGCCTCCCATGAAATCCAATAACTTTTTAATTCGCTTGGTGACCTATAGTTTTTAAGTCATTTTTTTACTTCTCATACATTAAAATATCAGTACAGAAAAAAAATGAAAAAAATCTTACCGTAGGAAATAAATGGAGGATCTGTCCTTAAACCTTTCCCAAACGGCAAGATTTTAGGGTGGTTCAATTTGAAAGGAGTTGCGGACGACAAAAAAATCAAGTTAATATAGATAGGATTTGTTTGCAATATCACACGAAAAATATTGAGACAAAAGAAGAAAATGCTGATTTTCAGCATTTTATTCTTTTGTCTCAATGTTTTCACATTTTCAATGGACAACAAAATCAGATCTTGTTTTGGGAAAGGGTTAATTTTCGTTTTACTGTCGTACTAAACCTTTTCTGTAAAACAAGATTTAAGAATGGTCCATCCTGAAAGCAATGCTGACAACAAAATCGGTCTAGTTAAATGAAGGTAGCAAAATCCTCATATGAGAGCATGGAAAATATGAAGAAGAGTAGAAAATAATGCTGCTTGTCAGAAGTTACATAAAAGGGGAAACATTTAGATAAAAGAAGGGAAATCTGATATTTAGAATTTTATACCTTTGTATCAATGTCTTTTTTACAATTAGTGCACATTGATAATTGACGCCGCTTACACCAATGTCCATTTTGCCGTCTGTAGCAACTTTCAAAAGCAACATACGAACCAATTGCGCCATGTAGGAAAGGATTAATTCAATATAGATAGTTGGTGGATTTATGTTTAGAATTGCAACATCACGACCTTGTGTACATATTCTGTGACCTTGACGTTTGGACTTCATTATTCGGCCAGCAGGTTGTAGTTCTGGCAACTCTAACCAACAACGCTTTTGAAAAATATCGAAGGAAAAGATAAAATGCCAGAAATCAGCTATAAGTACTCTTTTATCCTCGATATTTCTACGTTATCAAATAAACATTCAACAAATGGGCTTTAAAACAATCAAAACAAAAATAAATCTCCAAAAATTGTCGCTTAACCCCTTCCCAAACAAGACCTGGTTATATCGGCCCAAATTGAACCCAGGCATCTCAATAGTTCTTTAAATCTCTTCATTCAAATATTGAAATGAAATTATAAATACCTTTCTGCTATTCTTCCTCTTTGAAATTCCAGATCAATCAAAGATGAATCAAAACCTCTAAATAATCGTAAACACTAGTATGTTCAATAAAATGTTCAATGTAATGTTTAAATGTCTCAAGACCATACAAGTTTAAATACATTTAGCTATTTGACGGATGAATTGTGTACATTTAGGATATATAGGTCTGTATGTATAAAATCCCATTCAGAATTTGTCAGATTGTCAAACGCTTAACCTCGAATGGGAAACCATGCGCATCTATGGGAGAGGAAAAAACCCCTCCTCTCTGTCGACATTGAATTAATTAACTAGGACAACTTAGCCTCAGTTAAGTTTATTATGCGAAGAGAAAGTGTTTGTAACAAGCAATGTTTCGAAGTCGAATGACTGGTTTCATCCTTTCCCAAACGACCAAAAATTGGACTGCTCCCATTCGAAAGCTGCAGCAGACAACTAAATGGGCGAAATTAAAGATATAATTTTTGTACAAAAAAGCAAGGAACGTATTGAATCAAAAGGAGAAACTGCTGGTTATCAGCGGTTTATTCTTTTGTTTCAATATTTTCCCATGCCACTTCCACTAGGGACGTCAAAACCAGGCCTTGTTTGTGAGAGGGTTAACTCTTTCCCAAACAAACAAGATCTGGGCCCGTTTTATCATTGATCTTACTGCCAAGTACGGGAAATCATAGTAGTGAATTAGTCGTACGGTCATTGATAATACGGGACCCTGGCGTAAAAGTACACATTGGAAAAGGTATTGGAAAACATGCAGGCAAAAAAATAAAATGTTGATAGCCAGCATTTCTCCTTTCTTCTCAATATTTTGTCAGTAATACTGTACCCTAATATTGTCCATATTATCATTTATTATACAGTCTGCTACTGCATTCAAGTTGAAACAGAACGTATTTTGACTGTTTGGAAGAGTTGAAAAAAATATGGCGGTACGAAATTATGTTACAATATTGAACATGAATCTATACTGAACAAAAGTGAAAACGCTGCACCTACTTTGCTTGTCATGTTTCTTCTAAAAACAACCAGTAAAAAATCAAATGAAAGTGTTTCGCATTGTTCATTGACTTGGTTGTGCCAAGCACTAAACGTTCTGTGGATCTTAATTACGGATATGGAAAACGGACCAATTTAATGTGACAGGGGTCCGTTTTCAGGTGTACAATTTGAACTGAAATTTTACACAATTTAAACCTTCCGAAATCCAAGCAGAAGAATGCAAACCATGCCAGACTGCACGGAATGGTAGTCCGAGAAGTTATGAGTCAGATAATGTAAAGAAACTTGCATAACATTGTTTGAGCGTTTAGACAACGATGTTTGAAAAGCAGAATTTTCATTATGTTCCAAAGCTTGAAAATTTTACAATGGAATATCCATAAGAAATTGAAATTGCTAATGCATGGACATCTGGGAACAATCATAGTCGAAGAAAAGGTTTTAAAAAATCCCCCGTAAGGCCTGCATGATGTTGCAAAAAAGACCAATCGAAAACAGTGATAGGCCTACATTTGTGAATACCAAACATTTTAAATTCCCTATATGCTTATGTCAAAGGGAGGTAATTCGCAAAATTGACAGATTAGACCTTGATTTTAGAGCTTGCTTCAAGAGATGGGTGAGATTTTAAGTGTTTTTCGGCAACCCGGATATGACCAATTCCGAAAAAAAAATAATGAAGCGTTTTCTGCGCATGAGCATATGTGGTGTTAAATGAAATTAGCTCTAAACGTGATAAGGGCTGTAATTCTGACATTAAAGGAGACAGGGCAATGAAATTTCGACAAAACGATTGCTGAAAGCCTGGAAAATAAGGTCAAAATATATTTCATGTTATTAGTTCGATACTTTTCCAGAAAAATGAAATCTTGCAGTGTAGCGTTATCACTTTTGTTCAGTATATTATTCATGGATAGTTTAACACATCACCAGGCGGCAATTTTTAGACATGTCCAAAGCCAAAGATGTTGCATACGACAGTTTGAAGTTGATGACATTTTCTATTGTTGGTCTTTGTGTGTAGCAAAATTGTGAGAAATGGAGAAATTTCTTGTCACAAAGCAATTTCTTCATCTGCCACAATGTTTTCCAAAACCATTATTTTTGAAGCGTCAAAAAGCGTCACTTTAAGCCAATAGGTTTAATGTCTCGAGGCCCACAAGCCCGACATTTCGAACTTAAATCTGACAAGGACACTTATCCGGCTTTAGTTAAAACTATCAAAAACATTCCTTTCGACGTCCTTGATAAAGAGAGCGTTTGTAAATATCGCGAGAAAAAAAGAAGAAATGGCCGATAATCAGCACTATCCAGTTATATCCCAATATTTTCTAAAGAATGTTGTACGCCAGGCTAGTCCTATTTATAAGCCCGGACATATTTTATTCTTTGTCGTAATGTCCGGTCTTATCAGATCCGCCATTTTGTATATAGCACTTTCGCCAGCAGAAAAAGTCGGAGGTTTAGCACTTATTCTTCTATGTCTGAAATCGAAATTTTGATCTAAAATGGTATGGATTGAAAGATAAATCAATTGTTTTTCTCTTCAGTATAATTTTGAAATAAAATATTATCTTGTTTTATTCAAATCAAACCAAATTTCCAACAATCGTAAACAAAAGCAAGATGGCCGACTCGCTCGCCAATTGAAATAAAAACATGTTTCAAAGGCATAGTAGACAAAGCAATATTTCAGTAACATTTAGCTAGTTTAAAACATTATGTAGTTATTTTCTATTGTTTATGCCATGCTTTACCTTGAACACGGTTAGGAAACTACAGAGACAGAGCCAATGGCTCTGCCGCTTAAATCCTCTGGGGCGCTTCCGGCCATGTGTGGCTCTGTCTCTGGGAGCACGATTTTTGGACAAAAATAGGTGAGTGTTCAACTTTGTTGTTCAATAATTTTCTTTTGGTGCTTAAAAGCGAAAAAACGGGAATGTCATGCTCCCCCTAGACCATTTATCTGTCTGTTCTAATTCTGTGGGCTTCAAAGTCGGCAGGATTTTCACAGGATCATTGTCGTCGTGAGTCGACCCTATGTGATTTTTTCTTGTTTACATCGTGCATTTATGTACATTCCAACGGTAAATAGCCAATTGCCGAAGGCAAAACACGTTATATACTAATCGAGGGATACTCTCTATTAGACACCCCTTTCCCATGTCACAAAACCTTAGAAATGATTGGCAAAAATAAAATTTGAGCAATTTCTATCGGTGGCTCTGTCTCTGGCGACTGGCTCTGTCTCTGGCGGCTGGCTCTGTCTCTGCGTGCTAACTTTGATAAATTCAATCCACCACAGAATTCATGTCGAAGCCTTATTGACTCGGACACTGAATATATCATATTGCGTATGGCCAACGTTTCAGTCACTGATTAAACGCTTTCCAAAACATCAAAATTTCGTCGCTGTTCAATTTCAAAGCTATTTACATGCGACAAATTAGGTGTTGACGAAGAAACATCTTGCACCAATGTAATTCGACATATTTCCATTTAATCTCTCCAAAACAAGACATTGGTCTGATGCATACGTAAAGTAGACATTGGTCTGATGCATACGTAAAATATTAGTATGTAGTTGTTTGAATGCCAGTATATGGGAATTTCTAAGTGGTCTGACAGGTTTGACAATATTTTGAGGAAGAGGGACGACAACTTTATCATTGACAATTTTATAGGATCTAACCAGCCGTAATTCAATACGGCGCAAATCTGATATTCTCCATTAGAGGTTGTCTAACATAGCGGAGACACTGAATGTGGGACCATAGCATCGCATGGCCCAGCGAGCTGCTCCCCGCTGCACATATTCAATCTGGTTAATCAATGTTTCCGAGTGTTGAGCGGACTGCAGTCCATGCTGCAGCGCAGTATTCGAGCTGGGGCCTGACAAGCGGTTATTCCATGATAAGTCGTTTGAGATTGTAACACCTAAATATTTTGCTGAGGAGTGTATCTCAAGTAGTGTATTATGTAGAAAGTACAGTGTCGGTAATTGTATCTTTCTCTTGGTAAACTGTATGACTTGACATTTTGGCAGGATTAAGAGACATGTCCCAGTCTGATTCCCATCTCTCGAGCTTGAGTAGATCCTGTTGTAAGAGGCTGGGATGGAATGTGATAAACTGACACGATTTAAAAACGCAAAACACGTTTTCATTAACCATTCCTTTCCTATTGCCTCGATCGGCACCATATTTGGGGACATGTATGAGACAATGTATACGCTTCACTACCCAGCAATTTTGTCGTGTTTTCTGTAATCTATCCGGACATCTGATCCGCCCATCACTAAATGCTCGTGTGTCTCATGCATTCAGACCACGTGTTAAATCACTAAAATTTTTTGTGTACAAATTGCCACTTTGATTTACTTATTGAAAACATACGAGAAAAACGAAAGAAAATTGTATATAAAATGCTGAGGCTTACTTTGCGAAAAAGGAACCGAGTTTTTTGGCTTTTGGTTTGCCGTCTTTCGCAAATGAAGGTAGCTAGACGCTTTAGTGTAGCCGAATCGACGGTTCCAAGGTTTATGAGACGTGTAAACAACACGGGAAGATTTACAGACCATCCATGCCCCGGTCAGCTGCATGTAACAACTGTGCGTCAACATAATTGTATACGTCAACGTCACTAACGCAACAGATTTGTGACGGCTCAGTCTGCAGCAAATTCTATGGTTGGTAATCGCGGGCGGCCTATACATCGCGATTTGGTGATAACTCGCCTGGGAAAACACTGGGTTCGCTGTCGTCGATGTTCGATGCCAGGCTCTTGAGTCAACGTGCATTTTGGCATAATCTGACGTCCATTCAGTCATTATTCGTGGCTTTAAAGGTCATTTTCTGTCCTGTTATGTTAACAATTGTAACATTTACACTTTTACATTGCTATACATCGGTTTTGTAAGATATGGAGATACCATTTGTAAAAGTACTTTTTTGCGTTTTTAAATCGTGTCAGTTTAGTTTGTGGTATGTAAATGATAGTGTCATCACCAAAGAGACGTACTTTAGAGCATTGTACATATTCATGGAGGTCATTGATATAGATAAGGAATAGTAGGGGCCTAAGACTGAACCCTGAGGCACACCTGAAGGAACTGGTATGATGCAGGACATGGATCTATTGACCAACACTGATTGTGTCCTATTGTCTACAAAGGCTTTGATCCATGCTAGATTGTGACCTATAATGTCATAACAATGTATTTTTGACACCAGTTTCTCATAATTTACCATATCAAACGCTCTTTAAAAATGTAATAGGATCAAGTCATCTTGGCTTTATCCTCATTTATGAACTGGAGGATATCATCTACCAAGCCCAAGAGTTGGGCCAGACAATATCTTTTTCCCGAACAGCCGTGCTATAAGTCGCAGAATTTGTTTTGTCGAAGTGTTTAGTTATACTAGATGCACTAATATGTTCAAGTTGTTTGCATAAGATGCACGTGAGAGAGATCCGGTGAAAATTTGATGGGTTGGACTATTTTTGAATACAGGGGCGACGTTTGCCTTTTTTTCCAAATGCTCGGTAAGGAATTGGTCTCAAGAGATTTCTTAATACAGCTGTGTTATGATAGGTGCAAGTTCCTTGGCACAATTCTTTAGTATAATTGGTCTTAATTCACCAGGGCCAGCAGCTTTATGCAGGTTCAGATATTTTAGCTATTTGTTGATCCTGTTTTCAGATATTTCGGTGGTGTGCCTGGATTTATGAGGGCTGGGTCTGTGGTGGTGAATTTCTGTACATGCATCAATTGTGTTTTAAATTGTGTGTGAAAGTATTATTTCATCTACGCGTTTAAGTGACAAGGGTGATTTGTGGGTGGAAACAGATTGGAATTGTTCATTTAGAATTCGTTGGGTTTTTTTTTTTTTGTCATTAGCGTACAGTTTGTTGTGTTGTTTTAGAGTATCTATGCCAGTAGAATCTTGTTTTGGATGTTTTAGTAGAGTGTAGATTTTTGTTGGTTGGAAGTGATTGTCCTTTGTCTTTGGTTTGATCTTGCATGGAACCTACCTCTAAGATGTCTTCAAGATATTTTTGATATGCAAATTTTGATTCTTTTCTACATTGGCTGATAACCAGCATATTCACCTTTTTTCTCGCATATTTCAATGATTAACATTTTGCGCATGTAGAACCTTGCGCAGATCCATACATATCTCTCTCAAGAGGGGCTGACACCCATCTGGATCGATGCATGTGTGTTCATGATTTCGAATTTAAGCAGTCCTAAATCAGAAATCTATCACTACAGGTGATGAAATACACCACCGCTTTTTGTACACAGAACTTCTCCTAAGTGAGATCTATCTACCCATGTTTTGGAAAAGCATTCAGTCAGTGACTGAAACGTTCGCCATACGCTAAATTATGATATATTGGGTGTATGAGTCAATTAGGTATATTACTTCGACACGAATTTTGTGGTGGGTTGAACTGTTTAACAAAGTACACAGAGACAGAGCCAGCCGCCAGAGACAGAGCCAGCCGCCAGAGACAGAGCCACCGATAGAAATTGCTCAAATTCTATTTTTGTCAATCATTTCTAAGGTTTTGTGACATGGGAAAGGGATATCTAATCGAGAGTATCCATCGATTAGCATATAACATGTTTTGGCAGCAGCAATTGGCTATTTACCGTTGGAATGTACATAAATACATGATGTACACAAGAAAAAATCACACAGGGTCGACTCACGACGACAATGATCCTGTGAAAACCCTGCCGACTTTGAAGCCCACAGAATTAGAACAGACAGATAAATGGTTTTAGGGGAGCATGACATTCCCGTTTTTTCGCTTTTAAGCGCCAAAAGAAAACTATTGAACAACAAAGTTGAATACTCAACTATTTTTGTCCAAAAATCGTACTCCCAGAGACAGAGCCACACATGGCCGGAAGCGCCCCAGAGGATTTGAATAGCAGAGCCGTTGGCTCTGTCTCTGTAGTTTCCGTACCGTGTTGAATAGGGACTTTGAATGATTTTACATTTGCTATAATCTATAAATATTGACCTGAACCCGACGAATATGCAATGAGTAATTGTGACACGGAATAATCAAAACTTGCCAGCAATCCTCGCTGTCGAGCAGCGTCAATAGTTTCCATAAGCATAGGGACTTCGTATTCTGCACGTGCTGCTCGTGTCAATATATACGTCGGAGAGCGGTTATTTCGCATCGCAGTTACTCATTACATATTCAACAGGTTCGGGTCAACATTTACGGAGTATACCCATAACAATCGCAACCAGCTTGGACTATACGTCAGCCATGTGTGCTGTATAGTTACATGCAATATCTACCAATAGATGTCGCCACCCGTCGATTATCATCTATCTATTGTGTGCATTCTGGGTTAACTACTTTCAATATGTCAGCGCCCGTAAAGTGCATGCACGTGGTACTTCCTGTCACGCGGCACATTTGCTTCACATGCTTGTATAAAGTGAAATGAATAATCCGATTTGAATTAATTATTTTATTCGATAAAATTGAGACGAAAATCAAACTTTATTTTGCTGCAAATGTTGTTTTTATTTCAATTTTCTGCTTGCTACTTTTTGGCGACAGGATTTTGGAGTTATGCGCACCGCGTTGTGATTTATCCAAAAATGGATAAAGTGATGCGTCAAATTAGTCAGTCCGAAAAATAATAAAAAATAGACTGGAAATTGTAGACTGGCTACTTAGTCAATGTAGTTACATGTATTTACTATGCCAATAGCGGTTACTCCATTGTGTATTGTCCAGCAAGATTAACCCGGGACATCTGCATATGTAATGACCCCACTTCGGTCATGTTTTGTTTAGACGCTCAACTAACGGAATTTGCACACGAAAATTAAGTTGTCCCGGGTTAATTTGGGTGAACAATATAACTATAAAATTGCATTATTTTGTAATGTTCTTTATTTATTATTTTTGATACTGTATTATCTCAAAATCATATATAAGGTTAAGATAGTATTAAAACGAAGGGTATAATCTATAATTTAATCATTTTTTAACAAATAGGTACAAATCCTGGTCGCCCATAAATCTCCCTTAACCTTTTTCCAAAGAACAACATTTTAGGTTGGTCAAGAGTATGAAAGCTACCGCTGATGGCAAAATGATTCTTGATAAAGATAAAATTTGTGTACAATTAGACATGGAAAATATTGAGGCAAAAGGAGAATTGCTGATGATCAGCAATTTCTTCTTTTGTCTCAACGTTTTCCCAAACCATTACTTTCTACTAGGGACGTCAAAAACCAGGTCTTGTTTGGGAAAGGGTTAATCTAGACACGGTCTTTAAACCCTTTTCCAAACGATGTGATTTTTAGACTGTCCACATTTAAGGTACTACAGAAAGAAAATATCTACTGTGATTGTAAAGAAAATATTTTCTGATTTGAGTATAAGATAATCAAAACATTTTCCTCGTGAGCTCATTTGAAAGGCGTGAATCGTTCTGAAAATGATTAAGGTATTCTGTCCATCATTAGATACCAAATACTTCGGGCAAATTCGGGCGTCATCATCCCTGACAACGGAAATTGACGATGTATCTGTAGTCAATTTCCGTTGCCATGGATGATGCCCTTAAATTGACGAGGGTTTTCGGAGTTAAAAATCCATTGTCAATTCATTGATACCATTATGAATTTCCGTTACCACGGATGACGCCCGAAGTTGCACGAAGTGTTAGGTATCTAATGGAGTAATGGTGGATGGAATACCTTGATTCAATCTAAGACAGGTTCTTTTTTCAAAATGGTGTTCACAATATCTATGGTGAAAAGCTGTGTACAACTTGTAAATACCACTATGAAAAGAATGGGATTTAAATATTGAAAAGAAAAGTTAGACCCAAGACAGATTTTGATAAATCTGTTTAATCATATTTATTCTACGTCTTTTCCGCCACAAGTTATAATATTTTTCATAAACCCTTTCCCCAACGATACATTCGGGTTTGACGTCTCTAGAAGTCAAAGTTTTTAACCTATTACCACACAGTGACGCCTTTTGACTCCCCACAAGATAAAGGCTTTAGAAAACATTGTGGAAAATGAAGAAATTGCTTGTGACAAGCAATTTCTTCATTTCCCACAATGTTTTCTATACAAGATGACCAAAAATGTAAAATTCTATGCACTTGAATTTGTCGTCTGCAACATCTTTGAATTTGGACTAGTTTGAAATTTTGTCGTCTGGTAATGGGTTAAAACATTGAAACAAGAGAAGAAACATTTTTAGCCATACAGTACACAAATTATATATATGTATGACTATCGACATACTTTCTTTCACGTCGGGAAAATTTCAAACTGGACCAGTCCTTTCGAAACGGCTTCCTGGAAAATTTGCCAGGATTCTTGTCGAATACATGTGAGAGCCAAAGAGAAACAAGTGTAACTCGCGTTACTGATAACCAGCAATTTCCTATTTTCTCACAACATTTTCTATCCTTGAATTCCTCATATTTATCCTTTTTTCAGTAGGCCTATTTTGTCTGCGCCAACTTTCAGCAAATTTAAGAAGTCCATTATTCCGTAGGTTTTTGGAAAATGACATTCAAACATTGCACAAATATAAAAAAGTATTTAGTTTTTCTCCTTCGTCCATAATGATTTAAGTCTTGTGATTTCTATCATTTCTTTAATTTGGTCACAGGGCACATAAATAGGGCTATATGATACCTTATTAAATGGGTAGAAAGTAACACCGCTTTAACCCATTACCTCACAGTGATTCTTTTTGACTCCCCGCGAGAAATTCGCTTGGGAAAACATTGTGGAAAATGAAGAAATTGCTTGTGACAAGCAATTTCTTCATTTCCCACAATATTTTCTAAACAAAAATACTAAAGAATGATAAAAAATCGTTCACTTTAAATTGTCGTCTGCAATATTTTTGTATTGGACCAGTCTAAAATTTTGTTGTTTGGTAATGGGTTAATAATCTATTTACAGGCGGCAAAATTCTTGACTAGTCCAAATTTAAAGATGTTGTAGACTACAATTATAAGTGAATAAATATACAAATGTTTAGTCTTTTGGGGTTGAAAACCTTATGGGAAATGAAGAAATTGCTTGTGACAAACAATTCCTTCATTTATTACAATGTTTTCCAAAGTCTTTAAAGGGACATTTCATCCCGATTTCATTTTTTTTAAAATATGTCTTGATGCCAAGATTGTTTATTCTAATGAGTGTAAATGCTACCGTTTTTTTTTTTTGTTTTGTTTTGTTTTTTTTTTTTGTTTTTTTTTTTTTTTTTTACTGATAAGCGAAAAATACGCCTTTAAAGTTGAGACAGAAACGCCAAATTATGACCTATACATCTAAACTGTTTTGGACAACACTTTTGTAAAATTCTAACACAAAAATAGGCTATATATTTCTCGTTAAACGCGCAATATTTTGGCTTGAAATTTCAGAATTTCCGTAAGAAAATATGGACATTGTGTGGGAATTTTATGGTGAAAATGTCGAAACATTCTTTTCGTCATTATTATTTTTCATTTTTTACTTGTCCAAAGATCAAAATTATCAAATTTGTCGGAGACAAAACACTAAAAAATTTCCTTTTCTTTTCAAATGATGCCAATAACGATTTATAGATCAGTTTGAAGGTAAGCAACATTTATCATAATCATTGCGTGTTGATTGATTGATTGATTGATTGATTGCTTGGTTGATTGATTGATTATTTGGTTGATTGATTGATTGATTGTTTGGCTGATTGATTGATTATTTGGTTGATTGATTGATTGTTTGATTGATTGATTGATTGTTTGGTTGTTTGGTTGATTGATTGATTGATTGTTTGGTTGACTGTTTGATTGATTGATTGATTGATTGATTGATTGATTGATTGATTGATTGATTGATTGATTGATTGATTGATTGATTGATTGATTGATTGATTGATTGATTGATTGACCGATTGACCGATTGATCGATTGATCGATTGATCGATGGGTTGATTGATGGGTTGATTGATTGATTGATTGATTGATGGGTTGATTGATTGATTGATTGATGGGTTGATTGATTGATTGATTGATTGATTCCAGTAATTATGCCCCCGATAGGGAGGCATCATAAATTTGACTTGTCCGTCCGTCCGTCTGTCCGTCTGTCTGTCCGTCCGTCATTCCGTCCAAAAACTTTAACATTGGCCATAACTTCCTTATTACTTAACATATTCGCTTCATACTTTACCACAACATTCCTTGGTACATTACCTTTCTGTAGGCACATACTTTGGTGACCTTGACCCCTGGATGACCTTGACCTTGAACATAGATTGGCCATAATTTAAAATCAAAGCAGTGTCGGGGGCATTGTCATCTTACAGTGACAGCTCTTGTTCTAAATAAGTTTCTAGTCTAGATATTCCCCGTCTAATTGACTGGTATTGTACTTTTGTAAACCATCGACATTTGCAAGGCAAAATTTATAGAACCAGTCGACGTCATTTCCTTGGATTCAAAATGGCCGAAGATGTGACAAAAAAATTGTCACTCGTCGTAATTCATGGTATATTTTAATTATTGATTGAAATATTTATTTTTAAAACTGTTTTTGACATTGTAATAAGTGTAATGATTAAAGTGTCATTTCTTCCGGAGCTGACACTTTGCGTAAACATTAATCCTAGCCAAATGAACTCCACCGAAAAACCTAGGCAAGACTGCTACTTTTAGGACGACTTATGGTTAATTTCATCTTTAAACCCACACCTTACAAACAGATACATTGTATTGCTGCAATCGATTGCGGTTTCACCTGTAGACCGGAGAATAAGAAATTTATTTTAAGAAATATCACAGGAAATGGAAGCAAAGAAGATCTATGTCCCTTTTTGTGACCTTCACCTGTATCGACTAGTCTATCTCGCATTACTTCAGAAGGGAAACTTATCATGGATGCCACTTCATTTCGTTTATATTTGTCTCCTTCATTTTAAGAAATATCACAGGAAATGGAAGCAAAGAAGATCTATGTCCCTTTTTGTGACCTTCACTGTATCGACGGACTAGTGTGGCAGGGGTTGAAAAATCCACTCGCCCGCTCGCATTGGCGAGTAGAAAATGCCGTAGGACGAGTAGATTTGGGGACGAACTAGTCCGACGGGGCGAGTGCAAATTTAGGACTTGAATCACGCTGATTGAGGGGAAAAAATAAAGGATCGAAAAGAAAGTATTTATTTTAAACTTCATATCGGATACAATAATATTCGCTGTAAAATACGACCTTTCCCTGTTTATGTCGATCAATCCCGAAAGTGAAACTAAACAAGGAAACTAGAGTAAATCTGTGTTACTCATATGCGATGATTTGGGCGAGATCAAAGACGCCGCAAACACAGTCAATTGATGACGTAGTCATTCCAGTTTCAATATAATCACGTGATTTTTCCGCACCCAAATAAGGTTACGTTTTACTATGATTTGTTTACAAAAGTTGCGCGTGCCAGAAATACGGGAAAATTGGATGAATCAATGAAAACAAAACGCTATCTACGTAGTAAATACACTGACGTTAGATGGTTTTAACACAGACGCGTTGTCTCTTTCTGTTATGCCGCCTCGCGATCACACAAAGAAATTCTTTCACATTTACCGGGTAGTTGAACATATTAAACTGGTGTGCTCGACCATCTCGACAGCTAATCTATCTTTCGAATTAGATCTAAATAAAAAGTAAGTGTTTACAGTAATGTTAATCGGCGATTGATTTATGGTAAAAGATGGAGTCAACTCTGAGCCACATTCGATTTATTGACCATCTTTTTAAATAAAATTGTTGCCTTATTCGCCTATGACTAAGTCACTTTTGAAGTGGCGATCGCCAGCGAGAGCCCTGTCTGTCATTTATACTGAAGAAACTTTATTTATAGAGTCAAAGAGTCATGTTATTTGCATAATAATGCATCCGTAAGAGCCAACAGTCTAAAATTGTCTTCATCTGTAAGGGCGAGTTGGGTTGCCCTAAGGGCGAGTAGAAATTCAGAGCTACTAGTCCTACAGGACTAGTAGGTTTGAAGAAATTTTTCAACCCCTGTGTGGTGTCTGTAGTCGAGGGGTAGAGCGTCGGCCTAGCGACTAAGAGGTTCCGAGTTCGATTTTCGGTAGCGGGGGTTGTTCAAGGCTTCTCATTTGCCCACACATTCGGCGCGAGTACTGGTGGATTTCCAGGAAGCTCAATAGAGAGGGATTAAAATAAGTTGAAGAAACTTGCTTCCCAATCGATGTAAAATAAATGCGTTCAAAGGAACGCCTGAAGAAAGAAAGAGTATATAAGGCTTTTGATTATAGTAACCAGGGTTTTCCCTGAGCATGAGAATTTGGGGGTCATTGTGACCCCTTGCCTTCAATGTTAGGGGTCATTTCTACTATTTTGCGGGTCAAATGCCCTAGGACTCAAGTATCATATGAAAATCTGGATTTTAAAACTTGCGTCATTAATGTCTCTCAAGTGAATTTCTAAGGGGTCATTTGTTTTGAAATTGCGACAATGACGCATGATTTGTGCGTCATGGAAAACCCTGTAGTAACAGAGTTTCCATTCAAGCCAAAATGTGCGTGAAACATGCGTGTATATATTTGAAAGAAATGACATACTAAATTACGCTCCCGTAGGTGATTTCACACACCAAAATTTGGATCAACATCTTCAGGTGTAAGCAAGAAGAGTGATATTTAACAAACAAAATGAACAGTTTTCTGATATTTCTTGTGATTTGGGATTCTGTCATCCTATTTTTAGAGCATTTATGGTAGCCAATTGGAACTCTCGGATTTTATCGTTTGGATAAATGAAATGTACATGCTGTCTGCTTTGTACTAAATTCACACTCGCTAGTAATATTTATTTCTCAAATTACGGCAGAATTAAGTTTTATTTTTCTGAATGTTGATCGCAGATGCCAGCAATTAATAGATCTAGATCTATATCCAACAATCCCAAAAGTGAAACTAGAGTAAATCTGTGTTACTCGTATGTGATGATTTGAGCGAGATCAAAAACGCCTCAAACACAGTCAATTGATGACGTAGTAATTCCAGTTTCAATATAATCACATGATTTTTCCGCACCCAAATAAGGTTCTATTTTACTATGATTTTTTTATATAAAAGTCGCGCATGCCAGTAAGCACTGGAAAATTAGATGAAGCAATGAAAACAAAACGCTATCTACGAAGTAAATAATCTGATGTTAGATGGTTTTAACACCCATGCATTTTCTCTTTCTGTCATGCCGACTCGCAATTACAGAAACGAATTCTGTCACAGTTATTTGTACATATTAAACTGGTGTGCTTATTCGACCATTTCGACAGCCAATCTATCTTTCGAATTAAATAAAAAAAGTAAGTGTTGACAGTCAAGTTAATCAGCAATTGATTTTCGGTAAACGATGGAGTCAAGCCTGAGCCACATTCGATTTTTTGACCAACTTTTTTTTCAAAATTGTCGCCTTACTCGCATATGGCTTTTGAAGTGGCGATCGCCTGTGTGAGCCCTGTCTGTCATTTATACTGAAGAAACAAAACAAAAATGCAATTTTTTGTGCATTTTGAGATATTTACGGAAATTACAGATGATTCCCGGAAAACAAATATTTCCAAATTGTATCACGATATTTATCGTGGGCGAAGGATATCGGAATACACCGATATTATTATATACTTTGATATTGTCCCTATGTATTTGAACGGGAGGAAAGTATGCAATATTTTTTGATATTGCATACTTTGATATTGCACGGGAACTTTAACACGCGTAGTCGCCAAGGACGGAACTATAATTCCATTGTTACTAAAAGTAGTAACAAATCGACATCATCAAAACGAGGCTCCCAAAAAATGCGAAGAAAACAATGAAGACGCACATGCATAAAGCCATTCAATATACATCAATAAAGCGTATGTGCATTCAATATACAGGGATAAAGTGAAGTTTTAAGTGGAACAAAAACTATGAAATTGAATGAATTCGTTAATAGCCGGTAAGATGGTTATTTTATTGGATTTATAGTCAACTGTTCTCAGTTTAAAAATTTTGCCTTTTGCCTCTAAGGATGACTTCCGGTGGCTGTTGTGTGTGTGTGTGGGGGGTCTTAGTGGAAACTTGTCAATTTCTATTAGTGTCGACAATAGCAAAAGTGGCTAGTTCTAGTCTCCCCGGTTGAATTTGCTACTTAGCTGGGTTCCGGCGAATGGCCTACTTTACCGGCATCAACTCGGTACAGTCACTCAGTGCTTTTCTTCCAGAAATTGCATGGGCATTTATAAGAGGTATTCTTATTTTATTTGTCAAAATTTGCGAATCAAGTGCCAATTCATGGACTCGAAGTTCAGCAAGTTGAATTTGGCAAAATTTTGTTATAAGGACGGCAAAATCCGATTTTTCAATGAAATTCCTTCATTGAAAACAGATTGGGGGCTTCACATCCTCTTTTACATTGGTTTTGGCAATGATCATTGTTTATGACTTTCATTATTTTAACTCGGAATCAGGGGATGGGCATTTATAAAGATCACCCTTTTTGCTAAATTTGTGCTTGAAATGTGCAGATTTTCAACCCTGATTTGGGGGATGGGCGTTTATTAGAATAATTACGGTAAATAAGAGCTCCGGGAATGTTCTATTCAATAGATTAATTTCCAGTAGAATAAATTATATCCAATATGAATTTCCTTTTATACTTTATAACTTGTTCTTCACCAATGGATGTGAATCATCTAATTCAGAAAGCAGGTGGATAGATTAAAAGTTTCTGCTTAGGTATATGGATTTATTTTATTGTCAGCTATGGCTTAATTTGAGTTTAGTACCAATTTCAAATTTTGTTTTTAGGAAAGAATTAATATTCAACATGATAAGTTAAAGAGTCAACAAACAGTGTTCTCCCCAGCCCAATAAGCTGTATCGGCCCCACTACAGCTTTATGTAAATCAGTGTAATGCCCATACAGCTTCAAAAGTACCCCACAGCTTAATTTCTTCATCAAAATCGTCAACAAATAGAGACATATAGAGGTATTTTGTGCCAAAAACTGATGAATAATGCATTCTTATGAATAAAATGTGATAATTCTGTATAAAAACCATAATGGGAAAAGAAGAAATTGCTCAAACTGAGCAATTTCTTCTTTTCCCATTATGTTTTTATTCACAATTATTTGTTTATTACAGGGCCGAAGAAGTATGACGTGTCATTACACTTGCCATCAGGAGAGGCTGGTGATGCTTTGTGTGTTAAACATCTGACGGATAAAATACACCAGCTTACTGATATACCAGCAGAGTCTCAAAAACTTATCTACAAAGGTAGGGTTTGTATTCCTTTCAGAAACAGAGATACTTAGTTGATTCTGCCACAACTGTACAGTAGTAGATTTACGCAGTAATTTCTTCATATAAAATCTTTTAAAAAAGCAAAAGTTGTTCTGTATTTACGATAAGTTTAAAGTGCCCAATTTGAAAGGAGTTGCAGACGATAACAAAATTTATATCAAAAGTTGAAAATGTGTATCTTAGCACAGTTCTAAGGTATTGAGGGAATAGAAGAAATTACTGATAATCAACAATTTCTTCTTTTCACTAAATGTTTTCTCAAAGTGTTTACACTGGGGACGTCAAAACCAGTCTGAAAATCGGTTAGGTTGTTGTTAAATAGATAAGAGGGTATAAAGACATTCTATATTAATTAATTGATGTTTATAGAATTGGCAACCATATGTTTCATATCATCTTTGAGAGACAATTCCAATGATTACCATCAACATTAAGATTAGACTGTTTAGTGAACAGAGATTGATTTAGATTAGGATATCTGTGAGTTGTGGTTTTGAAAATATATCTGTAATCATAATATTTGACAAAAAAAATCTAAAAAAAAAATTACTGTTCACAAATGTTCTCAGCATTTACAAAGAACTTAGAGGAAACATTTGCATAAAATATATCTGAGAGTAAAGTGGGTACTTGGGTAGCCCCGTCATTCAAAATAGGGAGTATGTGTATCATATTTAAATGAAAAATTATAATAAATGCAATCTTAGGTTAATCAATTGTGTTTGTTGACAAAATTAGGAAAATATTTCATGGTAAACTTAAAATCACATGAGTACTGTACATGGTGATGCTTAATTCGTCTTGGTTTGGCTTTCCTTTAACAATTTCTGAGAATCAAGACAGACAAACATGAATTTTTGTGATCCTTTAAAGTTTAAACCTCTATGTAGCATGACCTTGTTTAGATGTCCCTACTGGAAAAGGCTTGGGAAAACATTGAGGCAAAAGAAGAAAATATTTTCTTTGCCATTTTATACACAAATTCTCTCTTTATCAACATGTATTTTGTGACAAAATGTGTCGCCTGTAGCGGCTTTCAAATGGGAACAACCTAAAATTTTGTTGTTTGGGAAAGGGTTAATATATGCTTTTGTGGTTCTATTCACTAGGCAAATCCTTGAAAGATGAGAAAGAGGAGCTCGTACAACTTGGGTTCAGGAATGGTGCCAGAGTCATGTTACTCGGGAAAAAGGTGAGAATTTTCAAACATTTCTATTTTCACAGAAGAAAAAATTGAATTATTTATAACAGGATATTCCATACCATAGTATTACTTTGGCAGACAGCACAGGCCCGTAGGAAGAAATTTCATATTGGGGGGGGGGGGGGGGGGGGTTTAAGCCCTTGTCCTGAATATTGGGGGGGGGGGGGGGGGGGGGCTAATTTGGATTTTCCCAAAAATTTCAGTGTAAAATTAAGAAAATTCGGCATTTTTAGCTAACATGGGGGGGGGGCTTAGCCCCCCTAGCCCCCCTATTCCTACGGGCCTGCAGCATCATACAAAGATGGGTCTTTACAATTATATTCACATATTTGAGCAGTCTGATTTTATGTTATAATATCTGGTTGTCTTTTGAATGATAGAAACTCTTTCAGATAATTAGACCTCCCCTCAATTATGACAATTTCTGTCCCTTGTTTACTACATTTCATTCATGGGTATATTTCATTGGTTAACTAATGTTTATTTTGAATCATTTTTTGATTTTCACTGATGAGGATGGGACCACATTTTCACTTCAACTTAACGTAGTCCACCCCTAATGAGATTCATTTGATGTTTGAATTATTTGGGTGATGCCTTAAACTTTGGAGGTGGAACTTTCCACATCTGAATGTTTACGACAATGACCAAATACTAGCAAATAGGGAAATGGAAAGTTAAGAAATTTATGTTGACTATGTCTCATGAAAAACATCACCATAAATCTCATTAGGGATGGAATACCTCAAACTATATGTCAACATAACCAATGTCAAAATAGCCAGTGTCAACTGTACATGATTTTGTTTTTGTAGCCACTCCCAGAAGATGATGAAGATACAAAAGCCCTCACAGCTGAGGTTGAAAAGTACTAGAAAAGCAACTTCATGAAATTTAGAAAATCTTTCTATTTGGAATAGAAAACATCATGGAAAATAAAGAAATTACAGATGTGGAAAAATCCTAGATAAACAAGTTGATGAAATTAAGAAAATCTTTCATCTTGGAATAGAAAACATTGTTGAAATGAAGAAAATGCTTTTTACAAGCAATTTCTTCATTTTCAACAATGTTTTCCTAAGCCTTTATCTTGTGAGATTGCCATTCAAAAAGCATCATTATTTGTAAATGGATTACCCAATGTCTAGATAGCCACATTTTGCTTTCCAGCCAGTACCGGACGATGATGAAGACACAAAAGCCCTCACAGAGGTCGAAAAAATCCTAGAAAAACAAGCAAAGAAACTCAGTGATATTACATATGAGCTAGATGGTATACACAGGGTATGTAGTCTATCATAACAGTTTCTTAAATGGCAAACTTGTAATGGACTGGTCCAAATTTAAAGACTATCAGTCTGCAGATGACAATTTTTAAGAGAATGAAATTCCACATTTTTATGTCACATGACCAGAGTTCACGGAGACCTAATGCGGCTGTGTTTTGTCCACCATTGTATGTTAAATTTTTACATTTTCTTAAGAACCATCAGACGGATTTCAACCAAACTTGTCAGAAAGCGTTCTTGTGCAAACACCCTTCAGATTTGTACAAACCATGGATTTATGTCCCCATTAACGGCCAAAAAACGGAGCAGATTGTCAACAATTGGATCAGTATTCAGTTTCTTTAGGGTAGGGCATGGACTACAGGGTTTGAACCTGAAAAGAATCTGTCCACTCAAGAAATGACAGCAGTTTACATAGTTACAACTATTTAATGGCAGATGTTATTGCTGGTTGCCAAAGGGTTCAGATTATTCTGGGATTAGTATGACAAGTCACAGATATTAAAATTTATATAAAAGCATTCACTGACATATAATGATTCTTCAAAACAAGAGAGACCAATCTCCGTGTTCAATATAAGGAATTGGATGGTATACTGTTACACAGGGTTGCAGATAAGAGAGGGTGAAAGTATTCTGAAATTGTTGTTTCAAATCAAAGCAGTATGATGTGTACTCATTCAAATCGTCTCAACTAGACAATTCCAAGGAGTACCCATGATATATGGTTTTGTCAACAATTAATCATATTTTGCTGTTTAAAAAGCCTTCACACCCTCTTATCTGTAGCTATTGGATTGCATTCACATTTTGTCCCTTTGCTGTCAGGGGTACCTAGAGAAATCTCAGCAAGCAGAGAGTGTGAGACAGAAAGAAAAACAGATGGCCGCTATGGTAGAAACTCTCATGAAACTGTTAGAGAAACTCGACTCACTCAGGTTTGAGGAGTCTAATAAAGGTGCCAGGGGGAAAAGGAAGACACTTGTAGACAAGATTAATGTAAGTTCAACTGTCATTATATGGATTTTTATGCCCCTGTATCGAGAGATAGGGAGAATATTGTTTTACTCATGTCCGTCTGTCCGTCCGTCTGTCTGTCTGAAAACTTAACATGAAAACTTAACATTGGCCTTTTCTTTAAAAGTATTCAACATACAAAGCTCAAATTTGGCATGTAACTTTTTTTAAATGATAGCTATCTGTTCCATGCAATTTGACCTTCCTGAAGGTCATCGTTAACCCTTATCAACCCTTTACTCTACGAAAACTTAACATTTTACTCCGAAAACTTAACATTTGCCTTTTCTCCAAAAGTATCAGACATACAAAGCTATAATTTGGTAGGCAACTTCCTTTCACTTATATCTTTCTGTTCCACGCAATTTGACCTTTCTCAAGGTCATCCGTTTACCCTTATCAACCCTTTACTCTACGAAAACTTAACATTTTACAAAAATGGCCATTTCGGGGGCATTTGTGTTTCACAAACACATCTTGTTCATTTATGAAAAATAACCCATTCCCACATATTGACACTTTTTGACAACCATAAAGAAAAATGCTTTGGAAAATAATCATGAGGAAGTTTCTTCATTTCCCACAATGTTTTCAACTCAAAAAGTAGTAAAATTTCAAGTTAGGGAACAAGATAGCTATTTTCAAATGGTTTAAAGAACATTTTGGTTCCTATGAATTTTTATTGAAAACAATAAATAAATGATCAACTTTTTTGGCAGAATATTGGTAATACCAAGTTACTCGTTGATGAACAATTAACTCATTACCAAATGGCAACATTTTCGACTGGTCCAAATTCAAAGATGTTGCAGACGACAATTTAAAATGAGTGAATTTTTAGCTCACCTGAGCACAAAGTGCTCAAGGTGAGCTATTGTGATCACTTTTTGTCCGTCTGTCTGTCTGTCTGTCTGTCTGTCTATCCGTCTGTCTGTCCGTCCGTCCGTCCGTCCGTCCACAATTTCGTGTTTACACTCTAGCATCTACAAATATAAGCCAATCTTGACCAAACTTGGTCAAAACATGTATGGCCATAAGATCTCGGATGAGTTCGATTATGGGTCAGATCGAACCAGAAAGTCAGGAGTAATCTGCCCTTGAATGCCAAAAATACCTAGTTTTGACATTGTTTACACTCTAGCATCTACAATTATTGATCAATCAAGACAAATCTTGGACATAATGTTGCAGACTATAAGATCTCAGATGAGTTCGATTTTCAGTCTGATCTGACCAGAAAGACGAGAGTTATGTGCCCTTGAATTTGACAAAATTGCCATTTTCGGCTGTTTTTGACCTTGTTTACTCTCTAGAATCTACAATTATTCATCAATCAAGACAAAACTTGGACACAATGTTTGGGACCATGAGATCTCGGATGACTTTGAATTTCAGCCTGATCTTACAAAAAAGTCGAGAGTTATGTGCCCTTGAATTTGATAAAATTGCTGTTTTTGACTGTTTTCGACCTTATTTACACTCTACAATCTACAATTTTTTCCCAATCAAGACAAATTTTGGACACAATATTGGAGACCATAAGATCTCAAATGAGTTTGATTTTCAGTCGGATCTGACCAGAAAAATGAGAGTTATGTGCCCTTTAATTTGATAAAATTGCCATTTTCGGCTGTTTTTGACATAGTTTACACTCTAGAATCTGCAATTATTTATCAATTAAGACAAAACTTGGACACAATGTTTGAGACCATAAGATCTTGGATGAGTTTGATTTTCAGTCCCATCTGATTAAAAAGTCGAGAGTTATGTGCCCTTGAATTAGACAAAATTGCTGTTTTCGGCTGTTTTCGAACTTGTTTACACTCTAGAATCTACAATTATTGACCAATCAAGACAAATCTTGGACACAATGTTGGGTATCATAAGATCTCGGGTGAGTTTGAATTTCAGCCTGATCTTACCACAAAGTCTAGAGTTATGTGCCCTTGAATTTGATAAAATTGCCGTTTTCGACTGTTTTCGACCTTGTTTATACTCTAGAATCTACAATTATTGATCAATTAAGACAAAACTTGGACACAATGTTGGGGATCATAAGTTCTGGGATGAGTTTGGTTTTCAGTCTGATCTGATAAAAAAAACTTGAGAGTTATGTACTCCAGAATCTACAATTATTTATCAAACAAGACAAATCTTGGACACATTGTTGAGCACCATAAGATCTTGGATGAGCTCGATTTTCACAACGTTATTGACCATAAGTTCGTTTTCAGTCTTAAAGTCATAAATATTTATTGAATTGAACAAAAATGTTGCTCATATCATTTTGGTTCAGGTGAGCGATATAGGACCATCATGGTCCTCTTGTTACATTTTTTCTGTCATTTTGTGTAGAAAACATTGTGGAAAATGAAGAAATTGCTTGTCACAAGCAATTTCTTCATTTTCCACAATGTTTTTCCAAACATTTTCTTGTGAAGGAGTCAAAAGGCGTCACTGTGCAGTAATGGGATATGCAAGTACATGGTCTGTGTTTACTTGCAGGTATTGCTGGATCGGGCTGATGGTTTGAGTCGTGGAGTAAGTGACATGCTAGCACGTTTCAACCTCATGTAGCTAACTAGAGCACCTCCCCTATAGTGTAGTTTGCGGACATTTTGGTGTTTGGTTTATACCCATGTTTAGTTGGTTTTAGTGTGTAATCACTGGATAGTCTAACATTATAGATGTACTCGTGCACGATTGTAGAAGTTTGTTTTATCTTTTTATTTTCCGTATACAGAGAAACAGATAGGAGAGGTGAAGATATTCTAAGTTGGTTATTTTAAGTCCAAACCCTATGTTTTGGCTATTTATTTGAATTGTCTCAACGAGACATATAGGGCTTGATGAATTTCAAGTGAAATTTTGCATTTTTAGCTCGACTTTTCGAAGAAAGTGAGAGCTTATACTGTCACCCGAGTGTCGGCATTGGCGTTGGTGTTGACGTCGGCATCGGCGTTGCAACAAAGGTTAAAGTTTTTTCAAACATCAATAACTTCCATACTATCAAAGGGATTCAACCCAAACTTGGAATACTTATTCACCATCACATCCTCTACCTTACTACCAGGGCCCATGACCCTGGCTCCACTATATTTGGAGTTATGCCCCCTTTATACTAAGCACTTAGAAAGTCGAGCGCGCTGTCTTCGGACAGCTCTTGTTACAAGCTATCCTCTTATCTGTAACTCTGCATATTCTATATAAGTACTTTAATCCTTTTTATCCTTTTAACCCATTCCCAAATGACAAAATTTTAGGGTGTTCCGATTCAAAAGCTGCTGTAGACGACAAAATTTATGCTAATAAGAAAGGGATTTGTGTACAATATAGCACAGAAAATATTGAGACAAAAGGAGAAACTGCTGGTTATCAGCAGTTTCTTCTTTTGTCTCAATGTTTTCCCAAGCCTTTCCTATTAGGTACCTCAAAACCAGGTATTGTTTGGGAAAGGGTTAACCTCCCAAATATTACTTGGTTTTGATGTCCCTAAAAGAAGGACATTCGTTAAGACATTGAAGGAAAAGAAGAAAATGCTGAGCATTTTCCTCTTTTTCCCAGGTAGGCTTTCTAAGTGATTACATTTAGGATGAATTCTGTTTTGAGCAAAATTGTCTTCATCTATAATTCTTAACAATGTCAACAAGTCTAAAAAGTTGATCATTTGGGAAAAGGTTAATGCACCTTTAAACTGTATTGTTGTAAACCTAGAAATTACTTTATACTGACAGGCAAAAGAGAAGCCCCATTCTTCTATTCTATTATCAAATTGTAACAATTTTGAAGTAATATTAATTTAGAGAATTTTGATATTCCTTCGGGGAGCATATAGACGCCGCTTTGTCTGTCCGTCCGTCCGTCATTCCGTCCGTCCGTCCGTCCGAAATGATTTCTCCATAACCCTTGGGCCAAATCAAATGAAACTGACCATGTGAACTCCCTATGACATAATGCCGATGTACTTTTCCCAGTTTTGGGATTTGAGGCCTCGTCATGGGAAAAGGGGACTTAAGGTAAAATATAGTTTTCCTCTAATTTCTCCTTGTCTAATGGTCAGAATTTGATGAAATTTCATATTTGAGTAGTAAATCAGATGCCCTTGACAATAAACTATAAGAAATTTGGTTATGATAATTATGTCATGCAAAAAGGGGGCTTAACATTTGCTAGCTTTATGTTAGCTCTGCATGGCCTACATTTATTGTGACAATGCCTTATTCGGGGAGCATTGTCCGTTTCTGACGGCTCTTGTTATCTTAAATATCATTAGCATGTGTATCTATCTTTACTTTTGACGTCAGCAGCAACAATATAAACACTTATTGGGTGACCACACTTACTTATAGGGCAGAATTCTGCTGTCACAAAACTGTCGCACAAATGGCATTGATGTTTGAAATTATCTTGCCTTACTTCTGTCACATGATGTCTTCCTGAACATTGCCAGTCTGCAATTGTTTCTGAAGAAAGTCTCAACTAGTCAAACAAGATGCCAGATCATTTTGCCAAATCATTTTACATCAAAGTTTAAAACATCTGATTGTTTGTACTTGTGTTTGCCAGCATTGGGGGCAAGACAAGAAATGCAAGCTCCCCATTATGAAATTATTGCCTTAGCATTCTTAATGACATATATTTACTCAGAAAACTTGAAATTGTGATATTGATTAGTGTAGGTAACAATGTAAAACTTGATGAATATTGCCTCATGGTAATTTGAAAAATATTCATAAGACACACTAAGAAATCATAAGCAGCAACTCTTTTGCTGTGAATATCAGTTAATATACTTGTAGAAAGACTGAATTTGCACTAAAATGCCTATAAATATTAAGAAAACAATGCCAAATTTTGTTTCTTTGCCAACCAGGGTATTATTCCTAATAAGTTAATTAACAAAAACTAATCATGATAAATGGTTGTTTTGAAAAAGAAATCATGTTTCAGCAAGGCACAGTGAAAATGTGAAACCCCAAATTATTGACTGACAAGATATGTAAAATATTATCTTTGCAAATATTTCTAGGTTTACAACAAAGGTTCTTATGATTTTATCTATTTTGTGATATTTCTTTTCTCCTTTATTAATTCAAAGGTTTTGTATTTAGCATGTCAATATTTCGCCTTATACATAATGGAATGAGCAAGGATATGAAAAACAAGCCCTTACAGCATTTAAGACCACCATGTTTCAAGATCAGCCTGTAGCCTATGTGCAGTCTGATCGTGACCAAAATTGTTGTCTTGCAGTTACTACAGATCATAAGGAAGAAGCTATTGTTGAAAGAACTATAAAATTACTGAGTAATCTGCTCATAGGAGCAGGCAGATCTTGATCGATTTGGTCAATGGTGTCAAAATTCAAATGCCATAAAAGCCCCTTTTCCATATCCAGGCTCATATATATTATTTTATTTTCTCCATCCTTACCTTCCTCCTTATTACACATGTTATTAATTATGTTTGTAAACAGTATTATTACTATGCTCTCTTTAAGAAATGCTGGTAAATTGTTTTGCAGTTGTCGATAGGTTGGTCGGTCCATAGACCACATTTACCTGGAGCATTATTTGAATCTTGAAACTTCATATGTGGATAGATCTTGTAAAAGAAAGGTGCAGTGCACTCAAATTATAACTCTGCCTTTCATATTTATTGCCCTCTGTTGATTTTCTTACTTAATTTTTGTCCGAACTCAAAAGGTATGCAAGATAGAACCAGCCAACTTCATAAATGTGATTAAGATTAGGAGAAGTGCAGTGCAAAAGAACCATTATTATGTTAATCATATTTATGAAGTTATTGTCCTTTGATGATTTTCATACTAAACTTTTGTCTGGAGCATAATTTGAAAAGGTAGAATCATGAACTTTCTTATTGTGGATATATCTTCTTGTTGAGAAGTGCAGTGCACAAGAACCATATGGCTGCTGATAATATTTGTTGACATATTGCTCTTCGTTGATTTCATACAAATACTAATATTGAACTGCTTCATGTTTAGATAGCTACATCAAAGGTTTGCCTTAAGAAGGGCATACATGTTTTACTAATATCTCTTGTTGTTATGGAGTTGATCATTTACTTTCTTTTTGTTTCTGCAATCTTTCTCACTGTAATGTAAGTTTGGATTTGCACAATATTTTTTAGATGAAATTAACAACAGATGGATTGTTTGAATTATGAAACTCAAATGAATACTCTTATTGCAAAATTCAAAAACTGTTGTCCATTGGCAGATCTATAATTTCAAAATAGTCCACACAAATATATCTGTTGCCACATTTATGATTTAAAATGATAGATGAGGTTTTTATGCTCCCCAAATTTTTAGCTCACCTGAGCACGAAGTGCTCAAGGTGAGGTATTGTGATCGATCAATGTCCGGCGTCCGTCTGTCCGTCTGTCCGTCACGGCGTCAACAATTTCTTTAAACGACATCTCCTCCTAAACTACTGGGTCAAAATCAACCAAACTTGGCAGAAATGTTCCTTGGGTGGTCCCTTATAAAAATTGCTAAAATAATTGAAATCCATGAAAAACTCTGGTTGCCGTGGCATCGGAAAATGGGAAATTTCATAAAAGCTCAACAATTTCTTTAAACGACATCTCCTCCTAAACTATTGGGTCAAAATCAACCAAACTTGGCAGAAATGTTCCTTGGGTGGTCCCTTATAAAAATTGCTAAAATAATTGAAATCCATGAAAAACTCTGGTTGCCGTGGCATCGGAAAATGGGAAATTTCACAAAAGCTCAACAATTTCTTAAAACGACATCTCCTCCTAAACTAATGGGTCAAAATCAACCAAACTTGGCAGAAATGTTCCTTAGGTGGTCCCTTATAAAAATTGCTAAAATAATTGAAATCCATGAAAAACTCTGGTTGTCGTGGCATCGGAAAATGGGAAATTTCACAAAAGCTCAACAATTTCTTTAAACGACATCTCCTCCTAAACTACTGGGTCAAAATCAACCAAACTTGGCAGAAATGTTCCTTGGGTGGTCCCTTATAAAAATTGCTAAAATAATTGAAATCCATGAAAAACCCTGGTTGCCGTGGCATCGGAAAATGGGAAATTTCACAAAAGCTCAACAATTTCTTTAAACGACATCTCCTCCTAAACTACTGGGTCAAAATCAACCAAACTTGGCAGAAATGTTCCTTAGGTGGTCCCTTATAAAAATTGCTAAAATAATTGAAATCCATGAAAAACTCTGGTTGCTGTGGCATCGGAAAATGGGAAATTTCACAAAAGCTCAACAATTTCTTTAAACGACATCTCCTCCTAAACTACTGGGTCAAAATCAACCAAACTTGGCAGAAATGTTCCTTGGGTGGTCCCTTATAACAATTGCTATAATAATTGAAATCCATGAAAAACTCTGGTTGCCGTGGCATTGGAAAATGGGAAATTTCACAAAAGCTCAACAATTTCTTTAAACGACATCTCCTCCTAAACTACTGGGTCAAAATCAACCAAACTTGGCAGAAATGTTCCTTGGGTGGTCCCTTATAAAAATTGCTAAAATAATTGAAATCCATGAAAAACACTGGTTGCCGTGGCATCGGAAAATGGGAAATTTCACAAAAGCTCAACAATTTCTTTAAACGACATCTCCTCCTAAACTACTGGGTCAAAATCAACCAAACTTGGCAGAAATGTTCCTTGGGTGGTCCCTTATAAAAATTGCTAAAATAATTGAAATCCATGAAAAACTCTGGTTGCGGTGGCATAAGAAAGTGGGAAATTTCACAAAAGCTCAACAATTTCTTTAAACGACATTTCCTCCTTAACTTCCGGGTCAAAATCAACCAAACTTGGCAGAAATGTTCCTTGGGTGGTCCCTTATAAAAATTGCTAAAATAATTGAAATCCATGAAAAACTCTGGTTGCGGTGGCATCAGAAAATGGGAAATTTCACAAAAGCTCAACAATTTCTTTAAACGACATCTCCTTAACTTCTGGGTCAAAATCAACCAAACTTGGCAGAAATGTTCCCTTGGTAGTCCCTTATAAAATTACTAAAAGAATTGAAATCCATGAAAAACTCTGGTTTCCATTGCATCGGAAAATGGGAAATTTCACAAAAATTCAACAATTTCTTTAAACGACATCTTTTCCTTAACTTCTGGGTTAAAATCAACCAAACTTGGCAGAAATGTTCCTTAGGTGGTCCCTTATAGAAATTGGTAATATAATTGAAATCCACGAAAAACTCTGGTTGCCGTGGCATCGGAAAATGGTAAATTTAACAAAGCTCAACAATTTCTTTAAACGACATCTCCTCCTTAAATTCTGGGTCAAAATCAACCAAACATGGCAGAGATGTTCTTTGGGTGGTCCCTTATAAAAATTGCTAAAAGAATTGAAATCAATGGAAAAGTATGGTTGCCGTGGCATCGGAAAATGGGAATTTTCACAAAAGCTCAACAACTTCTTTTAACGACATCTCCTCCTTAACTTCTAGGTCAAAATCAACCAAACTTGGCAGTAATGTTCATTGGGTGGTCCCTTATAAAAATTGCTAAAAGAATTGAAATCTATGAAAAACTCTGGTTTCTGTGGCATCAGAAAATGGGAAATGTCATAAAAGCTGATCAATTTCTGTAAACAACATGTCCTCAGAAACTACATGGCCAAATTCTTCCCTGGGACAACAATGTGTAACATATGCAAAGTTATTTGGCATTATTAAAACATAACTCAGGTGAGCGATTTAGGGCCCTCAGGGTCCTCTTGTTTTTTCAGGGGAGCAAATAGTCGCCATACTGTCTGTCCATCCACAGCCAGATGTTAGCAAGCCTTTGACCAAATTCAATTAAACTTAACATGTGAGCTCCCTTGGATAATCCCTAGCGACTTTCCTCTCTATTTCTTAATTGAAGGCTGCATCACAGAAAAAGGGCCTTAATGTAGAAATTATTTTTTCACTAATTTCTCATCATGTAATTGGTAGAATTTAATGATTTTTCGTATTTAAGTGATAAATGAGATGTTCTAGATCATATTCTATAAATAATGTTTGTACAATAAACATTTTTGGTGACAAACACTTATTCGGGGGGCATTTAAACCTGTCTATGAAGGCTCAGATTGTTTATGATAAAAGCAAGAAAAGAACTAGAAAAAAGTAAATAAGATACTACTGCGAAATGTGTATAGGATGCTTCTTTAATAAGTAAACATTACAAATGTACACATATTACCTTTAATTATGACGTGAATTATTTTATGTAGTAATCTTTTTGTTGTGTCAATAAATATTTTGTTACAAAAATCTTTTCTTTATTTTGATTACTTTTCTTAAAGTTGATTTTGATTTATGAAAATATAAAAGATGAAATGTTCTAGAATCACCAACATGAAATGGGGACCAGTCTAAGACTCCTTTCTCTTTTTTGGAGGTGTTGAACCAATCCTAAACAAGAAATTGCAGACTGCCCTGATTTCATTGGTGGTTTAACCCTTTCCCAAACGACACAATTTTAGGGTGGTCCACTTCAAAAACTGCCACAAAAGACAAAATGGAAGTTATTAAAGATAGAATTTGTGTAAAATACGGCATAGAAAATATTGAGACAAAAGGAGAAACTGCTGGTTATCGGCAGTTTCTTCTTTTGTTTCAATGTTTTCCCAAGCCTTTTCTATTACGGACGTCAAAACCAGGTCTTGTTTGGGAAAGGGTTAAGCAATAGAATAGACATTGAGTTAGACAAAAAGGTGAATGGAGAAAATGATGATTTGCTCAAATTATTTTCATTTCCTTCTTATGCATCAATGTTTTCACAAGCATTCTCCGAAGAAGGCATTATGGACAGGTCTTGTTTAGGACCTTACACTTTGGTTTTGTCTCTGCACTTTATAATTTCTAGTCTAAGGTAGTTCACCCAAATGAGATTTATGTGATGTTGGAATTATTCAGGGGAAGTTGTAAACATTTGGCGGTTGAACATTGTCTGAACAGGTTTGGATAAAACAAATGTTATCGATGTTGCACGAAAGATTGAGGTTGCGTGAAAGTTGAAACACATTAGAGGTTGACTACCTTAATATCAAACTTTCACAAGTCTTGAATGAGCACTAAGAAGTTGGTATAAATCCAATGAGAAACTCCTTTGATTTTGGACCAGTCTCATTTTGTCATTAAGAACAGCTAGAGTTAAACTTGTATCTATTTTAGTAAACATTGCTGTAAAGTGTATGTACCTTTTTTTCGTGCAGGTAAGTAACTTATATTTTTTATACGCTTGAAGGATTGTATTATGTTATGACTCATGTCATATCATATGTCCATCTGTCTGTCTGTTCGAAATTTCTTTCGTTGGCACTCCTCCAGTTTTAATCAGAATTTGATCAAACTTTCCACAATGAATCTCCATGCTGTCTACTTTTGCATTCTGCTTTGGATTTTCAGACTGTATTTGTTCTTCAATTGTTATCCGTTGTATATGCACTGCTCTTGAAAACCCTTGTTCGTTAACCCTTTCCCAAACAGCAAAATTTTAAGGTGATCCACTTCAAAAACTGCAACAAATGACAAAATTGAAGTTACTTTGGATATATTCTGTGTAAAATATGGCATAGAAAATATTGAGACAAAAGGAGAAACTGCTGGTTATCAGCAGTTTCTTCTTTTGTTTCAATATTTTCCCAAACCATTTCTATTAAGGACGTCAAAACTAGGTCTTGTTTGGGAAAGGGTTAAGTAACACTTCTAAATAATTAACAAAGAGCACTACATTGTGATACTTTTGATTCAAATTTTTCATTTGAATACCAAACAGAATACTGATGACAGTGAAAGTATGATTTTATCCCTATTTGGTAAAATTAATGCATCATTTTGATCAATTTCAGATGGAAGAAACAAAAGAGAAATTAAAAGATTCTGCAGTGAAGTAAGACAGGGTGAATCATCATTCATGGAGAAAAAACATTCCACTAGTAATTTCCTAGTGGAGAATGATGGCAGCTGTGATTGCTCCATTTTGGGAGAAAATGAGGAGTTTTGTCAAAACTAGTGTATATTTATGCATAAATCACATATGAGCCAGGATCTGGAAAAAGGTCCATTAAGGCATTTGAGAACAACATGGCTCCAGATCAGCCTGCGTATACACGCAGTCTGACCAAGAACCTTGTTGTTCTCCAATAGCTTCCTCGTGGTCTGTAGCAATCATTTGAGAGTAACAAGGATGCTGGCTAGACTGCATCTAGGCACAGCCTGACCTTGTAACCTGGCTATTTCAAATGCTATAGGGGACGTTTTTCCAGATCCCGGCTCATATTATTATTTGAGGAAAAGGAATCATCTGGAAAGCTGTACATCAAATATATGAAGAAAGTGCTTGTCTCAGCAAGGGTTAATCAGACATTGCATCAGGAAAACATGTATTAACCCTTTCCAAAACGGCAAAACATTAGGATGTTGCAATTCAAAAGTTTCTTCAGATGACAAACTAAGTGTTGATAAATGTAGAATATATATAAAACGTAGCCAAGTAAATATTGAGGCAAAAGGAGAAAATTATCAGCATATTTTCATTTGTCTTGATGTTTTCCGAAACCATTTCTATTAGGGACATCAAAATCAGGTCTCATTTGGGTAAGGGTTAATTTTATTTTTGGAAAATGATGCCCAAAAAAGTCTTTGGAAAACATTGTGGAAAAAGAAGAAATTGTTTGTCACAAGCTTTTTCTCCATTTTCCACTATGTATTCTACACAGAAAGACCAAAATTTGTAAAATTTCAATTTGGACAAGTCTAAATTTTATGGTTCGATAAGGTGTCTTACAAGTATTAGAAAAACTGTTTTAGATTTAGAAAATTGTCTAAGGAAGGAAAGCTATGATTGATACTTTTCATTCACTTCTCCAATATGATCCTTTTGAGTCTGGTATGTTACATAAATAAAGTTGCTTTGCCATGTGACCAATACTCGGAAATAAGCTGCCAATCAAAAATCGTTATTAACAAATCAAATATCATAAAACATGCAACGATGTTTTCAAAAACTGTTTTTCCAAGACAGCACTTGCTTTAACCATTTCCTAAAGAGCAAAAGTATAAGATGGTCCTGCAGCAGACAACAAAAATGATGTTGATAAGTATAGGATTTGTGTATAATATTGTGTAGAAAATATTGAGGCAATAGGAGCTGGTCACCAGCAGCATTTTGTTCTTATGGCTCAATATTTTCCCAAGCCATTTCCCATAGGGATGTGAAAAGCTGAAGATCTTGCTTTGGAAAGGGTTAAAGGATTAATTCTATGTCTACTTACAAGTGACCTAGCCATTTCCAAAATAAAAGTTGATGCAGATGGCCTTTATAGATATAGTTCTTAAAATATTGAGAGAAAAGAAGATATTGGTGATATTCAGCATCTCCTGTCTCATTTACCCTTAATGATTTTCATCCTACAAAACACACATTTACTACATTTTAGATACATGCATTTGAATATCATCTGCAATAGCTTTCATATGAGAAAAGTCTAAAATTTTGCCATTTGTAAAAGGATTAACAGGACTATCATGTTTTCTGTGCTCTTAAAGGGGGAATAACACTTAACATCTTGCAAATTTTCCGAGAACTTCGTACAAAAAAATAAATATATATTATTAAAATATGGTCTTTAAATTGCATATATGCCAAATCTTAGCTTTCTACCTTGTGTATTGGCTTAGATGTCGACGGATTTAAAACCCCATGATTTTTTGTCGGGGGGATAAAAATTATAATAATAAAACATATGGGGTTTTAAATCCGTCAACATCCTAGCCAATACACAAGATAGAAAGCTAAGATTTGGCATAGATGCAATTTAAAGGCCATATTTTCATAATATTTATTTATTTTTTGCACGAAGTTCTCTGAAAATTTGTAAGATGTTAAGTGTTATTCCCCCTTTAAAACTATTCAAGTGTTTTAAAACTAAAATAAATAATGAAATAGTGTCATTTGCTTTCTTTCAAAAACAAAATGCATGAATTCAGAATACTTGGAAAAGGACAAGGTTTTAGCTCAACTAAGAAAAATAGGGTTACTACATCGTATTCCAGTCACTTTGATGTCGGTGTAGTTGTAATGTCTTGGTTAAAGTTTTTACATGCAGATGTCATATCTTTGCTCCCACTTATGTTATTGCTCTGAAACATAGCTCATGCCTTTGTTTAAAAAAGAAGAAGAAAAATGTAGCACCCGCTAGAGAAAGACTCATTACGTTGGTATCTATTGTAGCAGAATTATGGGCCAAAGTTTTACATGCAACTGGCATATCGTCAGTGTAAATGCAAAACCTTTTTATGCCCCCGTATCGAGAGATCGGAAACATATTGTTTTACTCGTGTCCGTCTGTCTGTCTGTCCGTCTGTCCGAAACTTAACCTTTGCCTTTTCTCCAAAAGTATTTAACATACAAAGCTCAAATTTGGTATGCAACTTCATTTTAATGATATCTATCTGTTCTATGCAATTTGACCCTACGAAAACTTAACCTTTTATTCTGATAACTTTGCCTTTTCTCCAATAGTATTTGACATACAAAGCTCAAATTTTGGTATGCAACTTCCATTCAATGATATCTGTTCCATGCAATTTGACCTTCCTCAAGGTCATTCGTTAACCCTTATCAACCCTTTACTCTACGAAAACTTAACCTTTTACTCCGAAAACTTAGACGTAACGTCAAAAGTTGGAGCTAATTTGATTTTAAGCGTTGTCGCAAGGTTAAAGTACTGAATTTCTCCTTCTGCTTATAGTTTTGGTATCTTTTATTATATATCATTTTAAAGAGGACAAAAATGCCTATGAGACTTGCAATTCATTTTCCTTTTTGGCGTACATATTTTCCTGTATTACTATTTAAAACATAAAACTTCGAACAAAAAAGCGATGTAGAGATGTAACACTGAATTGTTAAAGTTGAAATTGAAAATGCAATATGAAAAAAGTGCATGATCAAAATAGAACAATCTTTGTACAAAGTTTTCACTTGGTGTCAGAGCGTAACATACCGAAATACGAACGATCTGACGCAATAACAAATGTAGTATTTTTTATAATAATGAAAAAAAGAAATGTGTAGAGATTTGTAAAAAATGGCGTAAAAAATAATTCTTTAATTTTTAAAGGTCAATATCTTTTTTATTTCTCAACGTTTTTCATAGAAAGAAACACCACAAAAATAGTTTTTTAGTTTTATTCACCAATTCATCCATTATAGTTTGTTAAATGTTTTTACAAAGAAATATTTCAAAAAATGCTTTGTCTACAGAAATGTCCCATGACGGCCAAATAACGTCCGTTCTAAATGAATTGAATTTTCCCTTCACTAATGCAAACAAAATAAACTGTTGAACATATTTTCATAGCGATAGAAAAAATAGTTTTTTTCTTAAGTTTTCAAAAATGGTATTCTTTTCAAAATCGATTGAAAAATGCCGTAGTAATCGAATTTTTCCTTTGTCTACACAAATGTCCCATGTCTCGCTAAATTACGTTCACGCGTGCGAAACGTCAACATAAAGCCGTCGTGTAGCGGTTGATAGTGGTTTTCCCCCACAGATTCGGCGTTTTTGTTCTCCACAAACGAGTCTTATCCACATTTGACAAATAGAATAAATGCAAATATGAATTAATATTCAGTTAAAAATCTTTAGGGATAATTTTCTTACTACGCGACTGCAAAAGTTTTCGTTCTTAGCCTTTCTCGCATCTCTAAAATGCATAATTTCAATCTGAAAATTGCCGGAAATATAAGAATAGTACATGGACTATGTTAATGCAAGGAAATATAATTAAAGGATTGTTAGAAAAAGGCTGAATTGTGTAATTCATTTTAATGAAAGCGCGAGCTGTGCCATGTTATTATAAAACAGTAATAATTCACGAAGATTTGTAGAGTCTTGCAAAAGTTTAAAATGGGTGGTTACAGCTTATAAGCATTTTTTCTTGATATATGTATTTAGTTGATAAAATCTTGCAAGTCGTTGTTTAAGTGTAGGCACACCTTTATTGAAATATTATCGATATAAAATTACTACGGAAACTTTATGCCCGACGTTGTTTAGCGAAACGTTTAAAGAAGCGCCGACGTGTTTTAAACTTGTCATTTCGGCGTTACGGTTTTTAGCTCCAACTTTTGACGTTACGTCTTAACCTTTGCCTTTTCTCCAATAGTATTTGACATACAAAGCTCAAATATGGTATGCAACTTCCTTACAATGATATCTATCTGTTCCATGCAATTTTACCTTCCTCAGAGTCTTCTCTTAACCCTTAATAATCCTTTACTCCATGAAAACTTAACATTTTAGAAAAATGGCCATTTCGGGGGCATTTGTGTTTCACAAACACATCTTGTTTGTCGATTTTCAAAGTAAAATCTTGTGTGTCCAGTAAAGACAAGTCTTGTGAGATTTTAGATATTTTTACTGATCAGTTGTGATGACACATTATTTGTGAACAATATGTCCAAATTTCAAGTAAAACTATTCAGTTGGGGAAAAGTTATTACACTTTGTTCCTTCCCCTTTAAACTTTTCCACAAACTAGATACGAGGTTTTGCATTTACAACGACGATATGTCCGTGATATCTCTATTTCTACCGATGAAACTGCGCACACTGCTTCTTTTACAATAATGAATTAATCCTAGTCTAGGGAAAGCACTATTACCCTGACTTTCTCCAGACGGCAAAAGTTTAGACTTGTCCATATTGAAAGACTCTGCATACTACAATTTCGTGTGAATGAAATTATTTTTGGGTTGAAAACTTTGTGAGAAATGAAAAATGCTTATCACAAGCAATTTCTTCATTTGCCACTATGCTTTCTAAAGCATTTTTCTTGATGGGAGTCAAAATGTGTCATTATGTAATAAAGGGTCAAGAAATTGAATTTTCCTTTTCACTGTCAAGCAAATGCTAGTTAAGCATAATTAGGATAGTTAAGTTTCGCTGTCCTTTGACGCTCCTTGTTGCTGCTTCATATTGCATGTTTTCCTCTAAAACCTCGCAACTGCATTTTTGAAGAAGCTGTAGTTACGGTGTTTATAAAGAAAAGCGATAATATGATGTTCTTCAAAATATAAGTTTTGTGAATTCCCCGACATGTATAAACAGGGGCTTGTTTTACCCGTTTCAAGGTATTGACGCCCCATGAGAGGCTGGATAAATTGTGGAAAGTTCAGAAATTGCTTGTGACAAGAAATTTCTTCATTTCCCACACTGTCTTCTACCAAGAAAGAATAAAAAATGTAAAAATTTCATTCGCATGAATTTTCCGTCTGCAACGTCTTTGCATTTGGACCACCCTAAAATTTTGTCACCTGGTATTTGGCTAAAAAAGCATTGTCACTGCATTTTACATAATAAATTTCTATAGACATTTACAACAGTTTTACATTTACTCCTGGAAATGTGTGTACCGCCGTTTGATAAGTCCCTGTTATGCTGTAAACAAGGAAAAATGACAACAAGTCAACATAGGACCCTGTCTACCACGTCAATTATGCTTCCTGTAAATTGTCGGTAGAGCCTTCTTGTGTTGAGGTAGTCCATCCCTAATGAGATTCAGGCGACATCGGAATTATTCGGACGACGTCCTAGATACATTTCGCTGTGTCCAGAACGTTTTGGACACCGCCTAATGTTCTCTATGTCGCCTAAATAGGTTTGGATACACATGGAATGCTAAGACATAACGACTCAAAGGTTACGGATCAACGTTGTAACATACGACGCCGAACGAAAAATTCCGACGACGCAGTGAATCTGATTAAGGGTGCAGTGTCTTTTATCAAATGTGCCACGCGAAAGGGTCCGACCGGGAAGTCCCTGGTCCCTAAATATGACGAACAAATGGGACTGAGCAGAGCAAAGGTTTACTATACTAGGACAAAAATGATACGCAACCCCAATTTTTCATAATATACTGTGCACAAAAAGTTTAGCACACTTGGAAAATGTCCTTTCCTAGTCAAAAACTCTTCCAAAATCCATAAAAATAAAACTCTAATGTGTTTGAAAATTCAATTTTCTGGCGCTTCCTGAAAATTTTGTTTCAAAATTCTTAAGCGTTAGTTAGGTATCTTACGTTAAAGTGCACAGGGGTCAGATATCGAAAGTCAAGCAAATTTCAATGACGCGAATATCCAGCATAAGCAGATAGGACCGCCATTCAATGTTTTCCCATGTTGCAGAGAAGCTTCCTGACCACACAGAATGGAATCTTGCCCATTCATATTGCAGATGACGCTCATTGCCATTGACGTTACAGACGTCATTACTTTCTCTAGCCTGACGTCCAACAATGTTCTTTGTGTGTTCTTTTGCTGGTAATTAAGCAGTTAATGCGTAGATCATTCTGTATGTTCCTTGGAGTAAGTGGGTGGTGATTATCTTATTGAAATATCACAACGTTGTGTCGTTGTAAGACGGTCCTGTGACAGGTTGGATAATTTCATTGCAGTGCCCTTGCACCGTTTGGTTGCCATTAACTGAAATGAGGTCTGTTTAACTGTTTTCATCTATTAATGCCTAAAAATGACGCTGCATTCGACGTAACAGTCTCAATGATGACGTTATTGGTATCAAGCCTTACGCATCTTCTCCAACCACAAATCCTGCCGTCAGTTAATGACACGTAAAATGAGATTCGTCCGTCCAATGTCTCCTGAATCAATATCGATGTGTTAATACCCACTGACGCCTTGCCTGTCGATGCTTAACGTCATTTGCGTAAGATCGGAGGACCCTGATGCAAGTTGTGTGGAGCCTGTTCCGGACAGTCTGGTCACTAACGGTATACCTTGTGACGTCCTGGAGGAGTAGCACTAAATTCTTACTAGACAGGAATTCGAAACGTCGTCAAGACGTCGTTGTGAAACGATCCTCCCTGAACGTCGTTTTACACGGTCTACAAGATTTAGGTCAGTCGTTGGTGGCTAAAGTTGCATAAACCAAGTGCCGTAGGCGCGTAATTGTCAGTTGGAGACAATTGAAATGCAAAGCGACATCTCTAACAGACATACCTGCTTGGAGCATGCAAAGAGCTCTCTGACGTCGAACTTACGTCATCATTTTTCGCCTTCCCATAATCAATTTCAAAAAAATTTGTAACAGTTAAATTGATTCTGCTAACAGATCTGTGTAATTGTGTGTTTTTGGACAAGCTAGACATTATCGATGTCACTGCACACGTGCCACACGTGACTTTTGCTTATCTGGACTTTGTCCAATACACTGAATGTTCACTCTACACATGCACTGTATGCGTAATGGTTGTCGATCGGGACAACTGAACAGCACAAAGCAATGTTCATTTAATTATCATAAACTGAAAAAATAATGTGTTAAAAACGTGCTAAACTTTTTTTGCTCAGTATATGTTCGACAAAATATGTTATTAAGAGAGCCTGACACGAACCATCAAGCTTTTTTGGAAACTCAAAAATTTTCGACTTTTATTTTTTTACTTTAAACTGACCACAGTAATGAAATTAGACATATTATGCCGTTCATTTTCAATTTTTTCCGTTTTTTCTATTTTTTTGGATTTTTTTTTTTTTGTTGCCATGGATACTGAGGAAATGAAATGATTTTTCACGATTTTGAAGTAGATTTTATTTACATTTACAAATATACAACATACTTCAATACCTTATATCATAATTCAATAACATATCAAATTTCACAAAAGAATGTTTTTAAAACTTTAAACCTTATATTTATGTTGCTATGGTTACCAAAAGTTGACCTACTTTTCAATAATTCACAATTTTGAAAAATTGCCCTAATTTAAAATCGTTTTTTAAAAATCTGCAACCAGATACATATAAACAACGCAGTGTCTATTATTGAGGAAGAGTTCCTTTACAAGAATCATTAATAAAATTTTGCAGCACTCTGAAGGGAAATGTGTAAAAAATGCCTAAAAATCGCAAATTTTGGAAAAAATGATAAATACGATTAATAGATTTAACCTTAAACATAGGCACAGTTTTGATCATTTTACCTCAAAAACAGCATAAAAACAGATAATTAGGTTGAGAAACATGTTATAAGTACTTGGACATTTCCATAGCAACCATTTTTATTCCCTAGCAACCGTTTCTTTTCCTTAGCAACATTATGAAAAATGGAATTTTAAGTAAAAAAGTATTTCATTTTGACATGTAAAATAGGTAATCTTGAAAATAAAATGACAATATTAATAATCTATAATGTATGAAATTTCACCACTGAAACATTTCAAAGGTTTAAAACAAACAGGTATGTTGCTATGGAGACCACAAACAACACATATTCAGACTTTCTGGAATTTGAGAAAAAAACACTTGTATAATGACGATTATTTTTCAAAACTGCAACTAGATGAACATGAAACACTTAGTGTTTTATATTGGGGATAAGTATATTTACAAAAATCGTCAATATAAATTTGAAGCATTTTTGGGGAAAATGTGGAAAAATTGCATGAAATATCGCGAATTTTGGGAAAATCATAAATATCAATACTGGAGTCAAACTCAATCATATGCACAACTTTGAGCTAATGTACTTCAAAAACAACAATTAAAGAAATAATCATGTTGAGAAACAAGTTATAACTACTTTCGCATTACCATAGCAACCATTTTTATTCCTTAGCAACCATTTCTTTCCCTTAGCAACATCATGAAAAATGGAATTCTTAAGTGACAAAATATTACATTCTGAAATATAAAATATGTAATCTTGAAAATAAAATAAAAAATTATAGGGTTAAGAAACATGTAAAAAGTACTTAGGAATTACCATAGCAACCATTTTCATTCCTTAGCAACCGTTTATTTCCCTTAGCAACAGCATTAAAATACGAGTTTTGATTAAAAAAGAACTTCATTTCTGAGGATGAAAACTGAAAAAGAAACTTTGGAGTGGTTTTTTTCCACCATAAAATATGTTTTTTTTTTTTTTTTAAAAAAAAAAAATATTGAACAGTTTGAAAATTAATGGTTGCTATGGTAAGCCAAAGTTAACACTCTTTCCATTAAATCGTAAATTTGAAAAGAACCCTGATTTAGGACTCTTTTTCATATCTGCATTTAGGTATACATTAAATGTTTACAAAGGAAGAGTCATATTACAATAATCACAAATATAAAGTTCTGTAAACATTTTTTTGCACAAAATTCAATTTCAATTATTGAAAGATGCACATTTCTTTGATTTTGGATCTTGTAATGATGGTTATGAAGTATCTGAAACAAGAGCTGTCACTGTAAGATGACAATGCCCCCGACACCGCTTTGATTTTAAAGTGTCCGGTGATTGGAAAAATTAAAGTCTTGCGCCGAAAGAACACCTTACTATTAACCAAATATCAAAGTTTCTACAATTTTCCAACATTAGAAGTGTTTTTATTTCGTCTTTTAAATTGGATATTTTGGTCTTTTCCGATCTTTGCCGAAGAAAATACGCTAAACTTCCGACTTGAAATTATGACGTCATACTTGCCACTGAATGACGTCATGGCGGGAAAAACGGGCAGTCATGGGTCATTTCCCGGAAAGTCTGAAATTTCTGAAAAAGTTAAATGTCCGACTTTTCTGTCATAAAGCGACTTCCCCAATCGATACTCAAAACACGGAATTCGTCCTCAGTAATTGTTAGAAAAAATGTTAAAACAGTCAAAGAATAGGTCGCAAGTGAATTAAGGAATGTTCCAAAGAACGGTTTAAGTTTGTCTGTATTACTCTTGCGATCGAGAAATGGATAAAAACTGAAACTTCGCTATATGACAGAAAAGTCGAACACATTATCTTTGTCAGACACCTCATGCTCTAGATTGGGGGCGGAGTCAAGCCATTGATGACGTCAATCCGTGGCAATTTTACGGAAATTACCGATCTTTATTTTCTCAAAAATCAGTTTTTCAACGATGTAAAGAAAAGCAAATAAAACTTTTAAAACAACCGAGTTTGGCGGATCTTTTATAAAACACGTTAATTTAATGATTTTCTTCCAACATACGCTGCAATAAACTGCCAAGCTTGGTAGCCTTTAAATTATGGCCAATCTATGTTCAAGGTCAATGTCATCCAGGGGTCAAGGTCACCAAAGTATGTGCCTACAGAAAGGTAATGTACCAAGGAATGTTGTGGTAAAGTTGAAGCGAATATGTTAAGTAATAAGGAAGTTATGGCCAATGTTAAAGTTTTTGGACGGAATGACGGACAGACGGACAGACGGACGGACGGACAAGTCAAATTTATGATGCCTCCCTATCGGGGGCATAAAAATCAAGATTGTTAGGCAATTTTTCAAAATTTTAGATAAAATGCATTTTGTTATGGGACTCCAATAATTGTAAGCACAATATAATATTATGAATATTTTGTTTATCTTATAACAATTTTTAATTAACAATTTTAATACAAGAGCCGTCAGAGACGGACAATGCTCCCCGAACAAGGCATTGTCACAATAAATATATGCCATGCAGAGCTAATGTAAAGCTAACAAATGTTAAGCCCCCTTTTTCCATGACATATTTTTTATACGCAAATTTTAAATAGTTTACTGTCAAGGGCATCTGATTTGCCACTCAAATATGAAATTTCATCAAATTCTGACCATTAGACTAGGAGTAATTAGAGAAAAACCTTATTTAACCTTAAGTCCCATTTTCCCATGACGAGGCGTCAAATCGAAAAATCGGGAAAAGTACATCGGCATTATGTCATATGGAGTTCACATGGTAAGTCTCATTTGATTTGGCCCATGGGTTATGGAGATATCGCTTCGGATGGACGGACGGATGGACAGGACGGACGGACGGACAGACAAAGCGGCGACTATTGCTCTCCCTTCGGGGAGCATAAAAATGGACATAAGACAAGGGTATTTTTTTCAAATTGCTAACTTTTGGAAAGGGGGGGGGATAACACATGGTTACCTTGTCAACATATGTTTAACCCTTTCCCAAACGGCAAAATTTTAGGGTGGTCCAATTTGAAGATGATATGGACAACAAAATGGATTAATTTAAAGATAGGATTACTGTACAATATAGCACAGAAAATATTGAGGCAAAAGGAGAAACCAGACTTGGAGAACACCAGAAATCTTTGTCAGACATTTGGTCTGACAGTACCGAATAATCTGTCAGACCGAATCAAATTTTGTCAGACAGAACTCTCATTCAATGTCTTGACAGATCAAAAGGAGTGTCAGACATTTGGACTGACATTAGCAAAAAAATCATCAGACCAAGGAAATTTTTATCAGATATGTCAGATTGTCTGACGGATTTCCCCATGTCTGAGAAACTGCTGGTTATCAGCAGTTTCTTCTTTTGTGTCAATGTTTTCCCAAGCCATTTCTATTAGGGACGTCATAACCAGGTCTTGTTTGGGAAAAGGGTTAAGTTACAATTTTTTGAAATATTTTTGTGATGAATTCAAGAATATTGTATATGAATTCAAGTATGTATATTGTAGATAAATATATAAACATCCAAAAGCTAATTAAACTTTTCTTGTTAAACTAGACAGCCCTGGCGGTCTGGAAGCACTCCACAGGCCTGACTGTTTTTCTTGTTGAATGCAATTTCAAAGGTTCAGGCTGCGCAAACAAGCAAATGCATGACCAAGCTGAAAATTACAAGCAAATAGGATTGTACGGTCAGTAAGATTCTGTGAAAGTTCTGTATTGATTAGTAAGTTCTGTATTGATTAGTAAATACTAATGGTTGTCAAAGAGAAAATAAAGCCGAAAAGGGCAGTTTTGTCAATTTCAAGGGCACATAACTCATGATAAAAATTTCAAATCAAGCTGAAAATTATACAAAGGCAAGATCTTATAGTCTCCAATATTCTGTCCTAGTTTTGTCTTAATTGATCAATATTTGTAGTTGCTAGAGTGAAAACAAAGTCAAAATAGAGCCAAAAATGGCAATTTTGTCAATTTCAAGGACACATAACTCATGATGTAAAATTCAGATCAAGCTGAAAATTAAACACAGGCAAAATCTTATAGTCACCATCATACTGTCGAAGTTTTGTCTTGATTGATCAATATTTGTAGATTTTAAAGTATAAAGTCAAAACCAGCTATTTTTGACATTAAAGGGCAGATAACTCAGGTTATTCTGATTCAATCCAAATTCTTTGAAGGAATCTGAGAGAGGGTCACCCAATGACCATTCCTGTGAAGTTTGCTTGAAATCCATCCAGTAGTTTCTGAGATGAAGATTTTTAAAGAAAAAGTTTACGGACGGACGCACGGACGCACGACGAACACACCGCCATGACAATAGCCCGCTGGCCTGACGGCCAATGGAGCTAAAAATGAAGTGTTTTGTTACTTAAAAATATGTTTTTAATTCTGTTGCTAAGAGAGAAAAACTGTTGCTAAGGAATAAAATCAGTTGCTATGGTAATAAACATGCATGTGTTACTTGTTTATCAACATAATAATTTGTTTATTTGTTTCTTTTGCAATGAAAATAACAATGCTGAGCTCAGGATAACCTTTAACTAGCAGTGTTGATATTTATCATTTTTCCAAAAATTCAGAATCTTTCATGTATTCTTTTCAAATTTTTTAGCAAAAAAAATGTTTACAGAACTTTATATTTGTGATTCTTGTAATATGACTCTTCCTTTGTAAACATTTAATGTATACCTAAATGCAGATATGAAAAAAGAGTCCTAAATCAGGGTTCTTTTTAAATTTACGATTTAATGGAAAGAGTGTTAACTTTGGGTTACCACGGCAACCATTAATTTTTAAACTGTTCAATTTTTTTTTAAATATGGTGGACAAACAACCTCTCCAAAGTTTCTTTTTCAGTTTTCATGCTCAGAAATGAAGTTCTTTTTTAATCAAAATTCGTATTTTAATGCTGTTGCTAAGGGAAATAAACGGTTGCTAAGGAATGAAAATGGTTGCTATGGTAATTCCTAAGTACTTTTTACATGTTTCTTAACCCTATAATTTTTTATTTTATTTTCAAGATTACATATTTTATATTTCAGAATGTAATATTTTGTCACTTAAGAATTCCATTTTTCATGATGTTGCTAAGGGAAAGAAGTGGTTGCTAAGGAATAAAAATGGTTGCTATGGTAATGCGAAAGTAGTTATAACTTGTTTCTCAACATGATTATTTGTTTAATTGTTGTTTTTGAAGTACATTAGCTCAAAGTTGTGCATATGATTGAGTTTGACTCCAGTATTGATATTTATGATTTTCCCAAAATTCGCGATATTTCATGCAATTTTTCCACATTTTCCCCAAAAATGCTTCAAATTTATATTGACGATTTTTGTAAATATACTTATCCCCAATATAAAACACTAAGTGTTTCATGTTCATCTAGTTGCAGTTTTGAAAAATAATCGTCATTATACAAGTGTTTTTTCTCAAATTCCAGAAAGTCTGAATATGTGTTGTTTGTGGTCTCCATAGCAACATACCTGTATGTTTTAAACCTTTGAAATGTTTCAGTGGTGAAATTTCATACATTAGAGATTATTAATATTGTCATTTTATTTTCAAGATTACCTATTTTACATGTCAAAATGAAATACTTTTTTACTAAAAATTCCATTTTTCATGATGTTGCTAAGGAAAAGAAACGGTTGCTAGGGAATAAAAACGGTTGCTATGGAAATGTCCAAGTACTTATAACATGTTTCTCAACCTAATTATCTGTTTTTATGCTGTTTTTGAGGTAAAATGATCAAAACTGTGCCTATGTTTAAGGTTAAATCTACTAATCGTATTTATCATTTTTTCCAAAATTTGCGATTTTTGGGCATTTTTTACACATTTCCCTTCAGAGTGCTGCAAAATTTTATTAATGATTCTTGGAAAGGAACTCTTCCTCAATAATAGACACTGCGTTGTTTATATGTATCTGGTTGCAGATTTTTAAAAAACGATTTTAAATTATGGCAATTTTTCAAAATTGTGAATTATTGAAAAGTAGGTCAACTTTTGGTAACCATAGCAACATAAATATAAGGTTTAAAGTTTTAAAAACATTCTTTTGTGAAATCTGATATGTTATTGAATTATGATATAAGGTATTGAAGTATGTTGTATTTTTGTAAATGTAAATAAAATCTACTTCAAAATCGTGAAAAATCATTTCATTTCCTCAGTATCCATGGCAACAACAAAAAAAATCCAAAAAAATAGAAAAAACGAAAAAAATTGAAAATGAACGGCATCATATGTCTAGTTTCATTACTGTGGTCAGTTTAAAGTAAAAAAATAAAAGTCGAAAATTTTTGAGTTTCCAAAAAAGCTTGATGGTTCGTGTCAGGCTCTCTTAATGGCTATTGAGTACATTTTTAATATACCTGCATCCATACGCACAAATACAGTGCCATTTTCTTCAGATGTCGTACATTCATCACGTGATACATGGTAAATTGTTATATTCTGATTTTTTTCGGGAGAAAGGGCGGAGCCTAGTAAACGGTTATTACATTGAAGATTGAGGAGAAACAGCGTTTTCAATTAGCGGTAAATCGTCGGTGTTATTGCAAATTATTGTAACTGCAGCTTGAATCAAGCTGTATTTACGAGGTTTTTTAATAACACGTTTTACAATCGCACAGTCTTTCAATAGCGAACAATTTTCGCGCCAATTTGTGCTAAAAATAGATTTCTGATGGGAAAACCCCCAACAACGCTTGCCGGGTACCAGTCTAATATTTTGTTTATCGATCATGAATCGGACAATTTTTTCGTAACAGTGTTAGCGAAAAATTATCATTTTCAAGCGAGATATTAGTCGATCGTAGATAATGCAGGCGGGAACTAAAACTACGAAACATTGCGCATATTCAACATGCAACATTGATTCCAGATACGGAGACAGACCAGAAATGACAAACGTTTTTTCTTGAGGTTCCTCAGCAGCTTAACCAGAAAAAACATCGAAAAGTGTGAAAGTAAAGTAGCTATGATCATGAAACTTCGCGGGTAGATAGATCTCACCAAGGAGAAGTGCAACGTATAAGGAGCGTAACTCTACCTTGCTTATTTTGTGAGTTATTGCCCTCTGTTGTAGTGGAAGCCTGTGGGGGTATCATGACAAATCACATTCAGCGACAAATTCTAGTTTTTTCTAGATTAATCATTTCCCAAACAAGACCGGTTCTGTCGTCCCTTACAGAAAATTATTGAAAAAACATTGATGCAGAAGAAGAAAATGATGATCGATCAGATTAAAAAGACCTGCACAGCAGACAAAATGAGATTGAATAACTTCTTTGGATATTGATGATCATTTTACTTTTGCCTCGATATTTTCTCTGACATAAAACACTAAAAGTATTCACATCCGTTTTGTCGTCTGCAGACTTTTTTCAATTTGGCCCAACATGACATTTTGTCGTTTTGGAAAGGGTAAGCGAGTAGCACGAGCGACACGACGAAGCTAAGGTAGGACCGTATGTGTAAACATTACTTGTCAAATGGTTATTTCATAGTTACCTATCTTAAAAAGTACACGACAGTGCAGCAACCTTCTCAACTCTGAATTATAATGTTTCTCAACAAATGATTACGGCAATCCAGCTCTTAGAACGTCATCTTCAGCAAGTTGAACGTGGAAAAACTTCGCGATGTTGACAGCCATATTTGTACGATAGAGGATTCCCAATCTATTTTTAGACCAGTGAGGCGTGACGATGACGTATTTGTTCAACGAAAAAAGCGAGTCCTATTTGGCCCAACATGACATTTTGTCGTTTTGGAAAGGGTAAGCGAGTAGCACGAGCGACACGACGAAGCTAAGGTAGGACCGTATGTGTAAACATTACTTGTCAAATGGTTATTTCATAGTTACCTATCTTAAAAAGTACACGACAGTGCAGCAACCTTCTCAACTCTGAATTATAATGTTTCTCAACAAATTATTACGGCAATCCAGCTCTTAGAACGTCATCTTCAGCAAGTTGAACGTGGAAAAACTTCGCGATGTTGACAGCCATATTTGTACGATAGAGGATTCCCAATCTATTTTTAGACCAGTGAGGCGTGACGATGACGTATTTGTTCAACGAAAAAAGCGAGTCCTATTTCGAAATGTTTTCATGCTCGTGCCGCACGTTTTTCCCTTGTGTTAACCAAGGTATCGAGAAGTAAACTCGTCGAATAACCTTTTGGCTTAGCCACACCCTTTCGGGTGAATAAAAACGCAATATAAAAACTGAATATCCCCTGCCGTGTTTGTTAGATGACTACTATCAAAACAAATTTTCATCAAACACAAGCTAGAACATAGACAAAGAAGACGCTAAAGCGTTCACACACTTTTCACTACGCTATGCATTGCAATGCTAGGCCAAAACCAGCGCCTAACTGCAGTACAGATGTTGTTGGTGGAAAAGGTTCAAAATTTTGTCGTAAGACATTGATGGGACAAAAAATCGACATTTTTCACTGTATACGTTGTTGGCTCTCAATTGGACCACAAACGATTGAGCATGAGGCGGACGTGCAAGAGATATGACGTCAAGGCAGGACCGTATAATCACGTTAACCCCACCTACGGGATAGGTTTAAGACTGCAACGGAAACCGCTAATAACTCGTATGGACTTCACAACATTCGAATATCGGACCAAATTGAACGAAACAGATTGTGTTTTTCGACCTACGTCCATTTTTTTTTTGTCGTATTGTGTTGACGCCCGGTCTAAAGTGGGTGTTTTCTTACTAATGAAATTGACTACCAACAAGATTTTGTGAACTCTACAAGGTGAAATGTTATTGCTTTAAATGTATAAAGTTATGTTTGAATCTGATTTGATGTCTTTGCGTAAGAAGAAATTGAAAATGAAGTTGCGTTTCTTTTTTGTTTCAGTATATATCTCATTTTAAAAAATGAACACATGTAAAGGATACATGTTACATAAACATTTAATACTCAAGTCTTAAGAAAGCCCTTATCTTCACAATTCTTAAACATGTTAAATATATACTGACGTCCAAAAGAAACGCCTCGGTCCTAATAAATGTCCGATTATTCAGTAAATCTGATTTGAAATTACAAAAAACTTATTTCCATCTGTAAATTTGATTATCTGTTGTTGAAAAATGATGATAAAGAAATTATCAAATTGTTACAGTTTAGAAAAACGTCATATTTAAACAGAGCGGTATCAGAATTTTTATTTGAAAATCAGTAGCGCGTGGTTCAAACTTTCCTTCGACGACAAAAGATACTGTAAAACGGCTTATTAGGTGACCACAATTAATGAATACTTAAACGCGACGTCGATTTCAACGTCTCAAACCTGAAACGCAAATGACGTTAACGTAAGACAGCTTCTTGTATAACAAGCGTTACGCGAGGTCTACCTGACTTTGGACGATTGGCAAATGTTTCTGTAACTCTAACTCGTCGACCAAGATGCCGGATCGGGCAAAGAAAGACGTTAAAACGTCAGGCGGCTTGTTTTTCACTTCCCCGTATTCGAAAATGGCTTATCTACTAGCTCTATTTTCCAATCAGTTTGTCTATTTCAAACGTTAATGGCAACAACAACAGTTACCAAAAACACACTTATTTGACCACCACAGTAACATACTACTCGACAGAACGTCGATCCCAACGTCACAAACCTGAAACGAACATGACGTTAACGTAGAGAAACATCTTGCTTTAAAGGCGTTAAATGATGTCTACTTAAGCGTGACCGATCGATAGACGTTCGCGGAACTCTAATGCGTCGATCAAGATACCGAATCGAGAAACACAATATGATAAAACCGTCTTGCGACTTGTTTGTGCCTTCGTCGCATTAAAAAAATGCCATATTACGCGCTCCCTTTTCAGAATTTAGTCTGGGTATCCTTCAATTTGGATGTTTCATTAGAAAATCTTTAAACTCGTGGTTGCCTATCCTCTGACACATGCCATATGTAAAATATGACCAATTTCATCACGTGATAAACATACACGAAGCGCACGTAGAAAACGTGACCAGTCACCGGAAATGGACATACTGGCGAAGAAAAACGGATATTTTTTCATTTGCCGTAATTGTCGGTCAAAATGATAATATACAGTATACATTTTACTAACATTGTAGCAGGCATAAGGAAAATAACGACAAATTTCATTGGAGCGTTTCTTTTGGACGTCAGTTTACATTTTCAAGGACGAATTTTTAATGGCTCCTTTTTAGATGTCAAAGATGAAATGCTTCCAACTTGTCTGGAAACATGCTCAGTTGCAATTGGTGGCTCAAAACAACAATTTTGGGATACAAAATTCGTTTGTTTATTTTTAGCTCACCTGAGCACGAAGTGCTCAAGGTGAGCTAATGTGGTCACTTAAAACTGTCCATCTGTCCGTCCACAATTTCTTTAAAAATATTCTCCTTAACCATTGGACCAATCCTGATTAAACTTGGCAGGAATGTTTCTTTGGTGACCCTTTTCAAAATTATTCTTAAATTATTACTTTGTCAAAAATGTGGGCGTGGCAAGGCTGGGCTTGTCGGACTTAGAGAAATCAGAAAATATTCCTTAAAAATCAACCATTGGGCAAATTTGAACAAAACTTGGCAGGAATGTCCCTTTAGTAACCATTTACAACATTTGTTCATAAATTTTTAGATTCATAAAAATTGTGGGCGTGGCAGGGCAGGGCAGCGCTTATATGACTTAAATAATCGTTAGATCTTCAAAAATCTTCTTCTCCTTAACTATTGGGCCAGTTTGAATCAAACTTGGCATTAATGTTCCTGTGGTGACCCTTTTTAAAACTTGTTCGTGGATTTTTGATTTGTCACAAAATGCGGGAGTGGCAGGGCGGGGCTTATCAGACTTAGAGAAATCTTAAGAAAATTCTTTGAAAATCAACCATTGGGCCAATTTGATCCAAACTTGGCAGAAATGTTTCTGTGGTGTTTCTTTTCAACATTTAGTTACAGGTTTTATATTCATAAAAATGTGGACGTGGCAGGGCAGGGCTTATTGGACTTAAACCGTTTTAACTAGGACCATGACCTCTTGTGTCACTAAAAGTTGTCATTTTCCGCATAAGTTCACTCTGTTGAAGCACAAAAAGTCCCTACAAAAATTTAGGCGTTACACGTTTTAGCATACTGCAATATTAAAGGTTTGATAAAAGAAAAACACTTTCTTAATTTGGAACCTACTTAGGACTAGAAGTAAACAAAACTTCAATGAATAGAGCATTTGGGAAGAAATTGGGGTTGGATTGGCTAAAACCGGACACCGCCATTTTGCACCAGCCGCAGCGATATGGCCGTTGCAGTTAAAAGAGGCGTTTAACCCCAACCAATACGAAGTGCCTTTGAACTGCAATTGGTCTACCTAGGTCTTGACAGGTTGGAGATACAGTGTTCTTTCAAACGTGCCGTAAGACGTTGGTAAAGCCTCTCTTACAAACGGTCGTACGTACTCCTGCGTACGGTTTGCGTGCGGTCTGCGTCTAAAACTTATGCATAGTCGTGCGATGCACGCACGTGCAACTTACGGTTTTGGTGGACGCAACTACGACGCAGATTTCACGTAGCAAAGAATTGACCGTCCAATTCTGTATTCTTTCTTATAACCCGTCGCGCGTCCTTATAAATCGTGCGTTTTAAAAATCGCTGAAGACGTACGATTTATATAGACGCACATGGGGTTCACCGTTGTAAGGGAGGCTTATAACTTAGGCATAGACGCGCGATGCACGAACGTGCTACGTACGATTTTGGTGGACGCAACCACGACGCAGACTGCACGTACCATAGAATTGACCAGACAATTCTTTGCTACGATCATGCTGCGTCTTATAGAACGACGGGAGCACGCAAGGCTGAAGTAGGCCTACTGACCACAGGCCCGTAGGAAGCAATTCTATATTCGAGGGGCTAAAGCCCCAGTGTCTGCATATTGGGTAGTTGGGGCCAAATTGGATTTTCATTGTGAAATCAGTAAATTTCTGCATTTTGGCCAACTTTGGGGGCTCAGCGCCCCCCCCCCCCCCCCGCCCCCGGTCTCTCTGTTCCTACGGACGGTCACGTACGACAGACATGCGTGTGACATAGGGAAAATTATACAGAAATCGAGAGAGATCCATACTTTTAATCTGCTTTGAATGTACATGTTTTAAGCCTGTCTTACAACCCGTCGTGCGTCTTTATAAAACGTAGTAGTAGGAGATTTTAAGACAAAAATATGCGTACGTCTTAAAAATGCTTTGATGAAACTGGCCCCTCAGCCTGGACAAACAAACCTGATAACCATGCTTGCAGTGTTACAAATATTTAAGTCAGCTGAACATTATGGCATGTGATTTTGGCTTTGCGTAATGAAATATGCATTTTAAAGGCAAAAACAATATTTTTTTCAAAATGGGCGTTTTGCCCCACACCTGGGACAATACGCCCCTCGCGGTGAGGTAAAACGCCCGGGGGCGTTTTCAGGGTGTACAACGTTCGAACTGCATTATGGGTAATTTCGGCTCCGCTGTGGAGGAATGTAGTGAAAATTCTCTCGACTCGGTAAGTGTTTATCAAATATTTCCGCCAATTCACGACCGATTTTGAAAAACTAACATGGAGTGCCCCCGCCTTAACGAATGCATTCATCGGATATTTATTTCATGTTCCTGCATACAGTATTAAAAAAGTTATTGAAGAACGAAAATTGGAAACAACGTTTCCTGATGGCACCGCTGTGGAGTAAACTACAATGTTTTTGAAGAAAATGAGATGAAATACCTATGTTCGAGTACGAAAGCATGCTGTGTGTTATCAGAACGAGCATAACTGCGGTCCGCCTGACCATGACCCTCAGAAATCTGATTGAAACCGTGAAATTCAAGCGATTTGCAAGATTGCTCCGCTGTGGAGTGTGCCAAAAAAGGCTCCGCTGTGGAGTAGAAACATGTTAAAAGGCATGCATTGTTCTTTGCCACCGATAGGAAACGCATCGAACCATACAAATACATCTTTGTATATCACCTTTGTGTTATCTTACTTAGATCATGCCTATGTACGCTGTAAGACCGTAAAATGTACATTTGACATGACACAGTTAACGCCCTATTCTTTTAATGCTTTACTCCTAAACACTTTTAAAATAACTCATAATCTGGAATAACTTTATATGCCCGCAATTACAAGATTTTACGCATTCGGTATTTTCCGTTGATTTCCGTGCGTCTCTGTAAATGTACAATATAAGTGGTTCGCCGTTAATTAATGTACAATTTAAGTGGTTCGCCGTTAAAATGAATGGGACAGTACCACGTTCGAAAGATAACTCTTATTTACCTATCGGATTAACTTCCTTGAATCTACTGGGTAGTTCCGGTTGGATTTTACTCTGTATGTCTATATAGAAATAGTGTTGATTCTAATCATCTGACATCATATAAGCAAAAAAATTATACGAATTTTTGCTCTTTTCTAGATAATTATAAATCATTTGTAAGTTACTGTAGAAAACAGATTTTTTTCAGAATGTAATTTTAATGGGTTTATTTTCAATTCATAGATAATGCTATGTCGCGTGTCCTTGTTTGAAACGAATTAACAATTTAATATAATTGTTTCATACTTTTTAATCAGACTTCCCCACTTCGAGTTTAATGGGTATCATAAGACATTGCAAATATGAAAACTAAAGTAAACTGAGGTATATCCTATAATAGTTTTCTCTTAATATGCTTTTAAATCTCTGCAACTCCGTCGTCATGGTTAGTGAACTTCTAGTATAATATACTTAAATTTTATTCCTTGGAAAGGGATTAAGAATTGGTTGTTACCGACAAAGGGAGATTGACATGTGTATGTGTATGTGCATATCATCCTAATCAAATTCCTTTAATTATCCAGCAAGAAATTACAAGTTACTGTTTATCACACTTAGTCAATAGACAAAAGATCTACAAGAACGACGTGATAAATAGACATGACAACATTCCAACTTTCATCCCACACTACGTAATTTTACGACTGAATAAACACATTTGCTTAAAAGTGAAATTGCAATATGTATGACAAGTGACAAACAAAAAGACTGTTGGAAGTTTAACCCTTTCCAAAATTCCATCATTTTAAATTAACTGTTCTTATTGTGAAGCGGTTGCTGCTTGTATGTTACAAAATATTTTATACCAAAGGCAAAATATGCATAAATCATAGTAATCTGGATATTAAAGGAAATGGTGAAATCGCTAATTATCAGCAATTTGCCCCTTTCTTTCATTTTTTCCTAACATATTTCTAATGGGGAAGTAAAAAACCAGGTTTTGCTCGGGAAAGGGTTAATGTTAATGGACGGTACTGGATATATAACAACTGTACACGGCAACAGATAAGAGGGGTAAACTCTTCTAAAACAAATATTTTAAATCTTCAACAAACCTTAAGGATATGATTTGAATCGTTTTGACAGGATGATTCATTGAATAGGCCTACCCACAGCACAGGGTTTGATGGCAAATTTAAGATATTTTGCATTTTGAAATGCCTTTACCTCTCTTATCTGTAGCCCCAACCGGAAGCGGAACAACCCAAAATTACAAGGGAGATAACTATCAAGGGAAATCACTCTAGATCTTGGTAAAGGCGGATTGGTTTTAACACTTTCCCGAACGACTGTCTCAATTCAAAGAGAGTTGCAGACAACAAAAAATGATATCATAAGAATGAAATGTGTATATTACAACATAGAAAATATTTTGGGAAAATGATAATCAGCAATTTCTTCTTTTTCCTCAATGTTATCGCAATATATTCCTACTAGGAACACCAAAATCATGTCTTATTTAGGAAATGGGGTTAAGGCAGCTCACAAAAGTTTTATATTATTTTACAATCACGTTGATCGAGTCATCTTCAGGTAGGCCTATATCGCATCCGGAAGTCAGTCATATTGACGAACTTAGGCAGCGTGGGCGGATGCAGGATTTTTTCTGGAAGTGGGTGGGGTGGGGGGACCAAGCCCAAATGGCGACTTAAGGTTTACAGTCCCTCAAAACAAATCACCACTTTCTAGCAACACAAATATATCAAATTACACACACTTGTAATTACACTTCAAATAAGTTGATTCACCGTGTCGGATTTCAAGATTATGCTTCAAGAAGAAAATTATTTTCAAATATTATAGAAGTAGACCCTATGGATAGCATTATTGAGACACCATGTATGATTTTACGGTCTTACAGCGTACATAGGCATGATCTAAGTAAGATAATACAAAGGTGATATACAAAGATGCATTTGTATGGTTCGATGCGTTTCCTATCGGTGGCAAAGAACAATGGTGTCTTTTAACATGTTTTTACTCCACAGCGGAGCCTTTTTTGGCACACTCCACAGCGGAGCAATCTTGCAAATCGCTTAAATTTCACGGATTCAATCGGATTTCTGAGGGTCATGGTCAGGCGGACTGCAGTTAGGCTCGTTCTGATAACACACATCATGCTTTCTTACTCGAGCACAGGTATTTTATCTCATTTTCTTCAAAAACATTGTACTTTACTCCACAGCGGTGCCATCAGGAAACGCTTTTTCCAATTTTCGTTCTTCAATAACTTTTTTAATACTGTATGCAGGAACATGAAATAAACATCCGATGAATGCATTCGTTAAGGCGGGGGCACTCCACGTTAGTTTTTCAAAATCGGTCGTGAATTGGCGGAAATATTTGATAAACACTTACCCGAGTCGAGAGAATTTTCACTACATTCCTCCGTGCAGCAGAGTCGAAATTACCCATAATGCAGTTCGAACGTTGTACACCCTGGTTTTAACCCATGCTTCGAATCTATTCATTTTATGCTGACTTAAATAAGTTCTTACAGTTGAAATAGTAGATCTATCGGATGTTCTCCGTGGTCAATTTTAGATTCCGGGGTCGAGTACGTGGGATAACAACGATTTTGACACTGAACCTTTTGATCAAGTGACTAACACTCTTTTAATGTTATTCGCTTAATAAACATGCATAATGAACACACATAGAAAGTAGAAGGCATGCAAATGTGTATCAAGGTTTTAAAAGAATGCATACAATAGAAATACAAGACGTCGGCATTTTTCGGGCGTTGCCGTAATCATTCGGTGGCAGATTTTCCCCTTCGTAACGTTTCCGTATAGATCAAAACCCGCCGAAAGTCTACGACCAAGTTCGGAAAATTCCGAATCAGGGGGTGTTTTGCCCCATGAGACTGGGGGCGTTTTGCCCCAAAGTGACCATTTCACCATTTATCAAATTATTCCAAATAGGCTACACCAAATATTTTACAAAATGTTTCTTTTTCAATAAAACCACAATGTAATTGTGCTATAGATATACAGTCGACACTCGTTATGTCGACATCGGATAAGTCGAAATTCCGCTTAAGTCGAAGTGAAAGTCATGTCCTATCCTCAACATATGGATTTCAAAATGTTTAATCAAAATAATTCCGAAACAAATACAGCCATTGAAATTTAGTAGGAAAAGGACAGAAATTGCTCGTTTCAATCATGGACATTATGATGCCCATCAAAAATGGTTAAAAACGTTTTCATCGAAAATAATCAAAATCGGATGAGTCGAACTCCGGATATGTCGAGATATTTTGACTGCTCCTCTGACTTCGACACAACGAGTGTCGACTGCCGTATGTAGGCCCATTGTATGCCAGAAAAAATATATCCGTACCAGATGTAAAACGAAATAAATGGCAGCAGGAAATAACAAGAAATGGCTAAAAAATAATTTTTGAGAAATATTTTCTTATTGACTAGAGTATTATGTCAGAGCTAAAACTTTTCTGTCACATAATCTGTACACATTTTTACAATCATATTAAGGTCATAAGTTTGTCATATATATTGGCATTTCTTAGAAATCGATGGGGGCGTCTTACCCCGAGGGGCGTTTTGCCCCACCTTACCCTAATAAAGCTATAGTTCTTTTTTTTTCCAATGAAGCCATTTTTTTTTTTTTTTTTTTTTACAATTTATTAGTAGGCCTACCAATTTACAAGCATACAAGTTGGAAAACATTGTGAAAAAAGCAATCTACCGAGAATGGAACTTTCATTCACTTGAAATTGTCGTCTGCAACATCTAATTTGAATTTGGACCAGTCTAGAACTTTTTCGTTTGGTTATGGGATAAGGTTTGCAAGATCTAGAACTATATAGGGTCTATATCTATATCCAGTCTAGGTCTATATTTGAATTAGGCCCTAGGCCTATTTAAAGATCTGGATCTAGTAGCTTCCGGGACTCCAAGATTCTACATCTAGATACGGCAGCACGAAACTCCCAAATCTACCCAAATCTACCCAAATCTTACCCAAATCTACCCAAATCTAACCCAAATCTAACCCAAATCTACCCAAATCTACCCAAATCTAACCCAAATCTACCCAAATCTACCCAAATCTTACCCAAATCTACCCAAATCTAATGAAACTATTTCGAACATATTCCCTATATTCATATGATCATATGTTCTGTATTTGTGGAAATTATTTTTTGTGGAATTAGATCTAGATCTATTGTAGTTCTAGAATTGCCCTGAGCAAAGTAAGAATTCTTATATAACGAAGACAATATTGTAGTACGGTGCGTTGTGTAATTCTGTTTGATGTAAGTGAAAGAGGTTTAAATCAAATGGATTCGTAAAAAGGATAAGTAGACATCACCAAAAAAGTTTGATGGACAGCCGTGGGCCTTAAAATGAACTTTATATACTCAGTGAAAGAGCTAACGCATCACTTTTTAAAATTGCACAACTTCTTTATTGTGAAACATTTAGATTTATAATTTGGCAAATGTTTATCTTACAAGTTTCTGCACTCATTCATAAGACTATTTCTAAGTTTTCTTTCTTATGTGACCGCGTCATACCAAAGGGAGCCAAAACAGTTTTTCGGCTCCTGTAACTTGTGATCTTTTTCAATCATTTTTGTTTGAATTGATTTTGAAAGCTGGTTAATTGTGAAATTAAAGTCTGAAAAAATCAATTTTCTATCTAACATAACAAGGGCTGTTCCGGGACAACGTAGCTCGCATAGACACACGTTTTTGAAAGAAAATGTCACTTTTTCAAGGTCAAGGTCACAAGGTCAAATTTTATAGTGTCAAATGAAAGGTCTTGTTGTGGCCTGTCTATGTATGAAATATCAAGACTGCATCTTATACAGTTCATAAGATATAGACCGATACGTTTTTGTCTACGTAACCTACGTCGCCGTCGGCGCCATCAATGACACCAACGGCACTAGTGATGTAACAATGCCTCTGTGGGAATACATTACGCGCCCATAAAAATGTTAAAGCCGTCGGTTGGTTTTTTGAAGGGTAACTTGTATAAACAGAAACTCTTTCAGCCAATACAAAAGGTTTGAAAGTTATATGCGTGAATTTTCCATTTTAATCAAATTTCAGACTTTATTAATTTTAGAGTTAAGGGTGTCCATATTAAAAGTTCAATATTTTACAAGATACTGTAACATTTACTATGAAATTTCATAAATATCTTATCAAATGGTGGTAGTCAGCATGTGCAAATTTTGAAGGTATTCCGTAGATTCGTTAAAAAATATTAACAAAGATCTGAGTGATGCGTTAGCAGTTTTGCCGAGTATATATAACGTCATAAAAGTTATGTTTTTATTTAACGCGTTCTTCTTTAGCTTCCCCATATAATTTCGTGTTCACCTAATTATCATATCAATGGAAATGTTTATGATATGTTGTCCGTATCTGATCTCCCCTTATTACATATTTGTTGATTGATTGAAGCAGAAAATCCCGAGTTATCTGCCCTTGAATGTAAAAAATAAGTGTTTTGTCTTTTTGATCACTATATCATCTACAAATTTTGAAACGTCTTGACAAGATCTTGATAAAACATTTGTCATGACAAGACCTTGCATGGATGTATCTTTCAGCTTGATCTGTATCTCACATCTAGAGTTATGTGCCCCTGAAATTGACAAAAACTACCGTTTTTCACTCTATCTTCGCCACAAACAACAAATGTTGACCAATTATAGCAAAACTTTTTACAAAATGTTGGTGACTGTAGGACTATGCTTCAGATAATCTTTTTGTTCAATTGCAATTTCATGTCTAGAGTTATGTGCGACAAAATTTCCATTTTTGACTTTATTTTCCCTCTTTCAGCCACAAATATTGACCAATTGAAACAAAACTTGGACAAATTATTTGTGACTATAAGACCTTGCATAAGTGGAATATTTGCTTGGTCGGAGTCTTACATACATAGTTATGGGCCCTGCAATTGGACAAAATTTCCTTTTCAACCATTTTTTCTCTATAATTACCACAAATATTGATCAATTATGACAAAACTTAAACAAAATGTTGTTGACTCTAAGACTTTATATATGTGATTCTATTTAGCTTGATCGGACGCAAACAGTCAAAGTTATGTGCCCTTGAATTTATCAAAATAACAGGTCTAAACTTTCTGTTGCCTCTTATATCCACAAAATACGTGTATATGGACGAATTGAGAGCAATTTTGGACAGAAATTCGGGTACTATAAGATCTTGCATCAGTGTGATTTTTAGCTTAATCGAAAGGTAACATCCTGAGTTATAAACCCTTGAATTTGACTAAATTCGCTTTTCGGTCTTGTTGTTACTATAACAGCCAACAGTATTGACTAATTAAGACGAAATTTGGAAGAAATATTGGTGACCGTGGGATCTTGCTTAAGAGCGATTTTTAGCTTGATTGGAATCAAGCATTCAGAGTTATGTGCCTTGGTTTAGACAAAATTGCATATGCGGCTTTATTTTAGCCACAAAAAATGGTCAATTATATAAAACTTAACTTTAAGATCTTTCAAACATGTGATTCTTTAGCTTAATTGGAACATCACAGCTAGCGTTATGTGCCATTGAATTTGACAAAATTGCCTTTTCGAGCCACAAATATTTACCAATTTAGACGAAACTTATAAGAAATGGGAAGCTTGTGTAAGGGCGATTGTTAGCTTGATCAAAATAAAACATTTAGAATAATTTGCTCTTGAAATTTTACAAAATTGCATTTCAGTATTTTTTCAGTGTAACATCCACGCATATTGACTAATAAAAAGAAAACTTATACATTATATTGATGACTATAAAGCTTGCATCAGTGGAATTTTCATCTGAATAGCAATGTCACGTCTGGAGTAATGTGCCATTGAATTTTTCAAAATTGCCGCTTTCAACAAAATTTTGACAAAGTGTTGGGGACTATCTGATCTTGCATATGTGCATTTTTTATTGATCGGAATCACACATCTAAAGTTAATATAGGTCTAGAATGTGAAATTGCCCTTTTTTTTACTTTCCTTTCACTATAATAGCTACAAATATCAACCAATCAAAACAAAACTTTACTGAATTGTTTGTGCATGTTTTGTCATTGACCCATTTAATTTTCTGATTCATAAAGTTCAGTTTATTGAATAAGTATAATGGCAAAACGTTATATAAACAAAAACAAAAAAATATTTACCCCACCCACCACTTTCTTCCTCTGTGATTTGGTCATGCGCATTTTTAAATGTCATGAGATTTAGTTTTCATCAAGGTCTAGCCTTTGTCTTACATTTTGTGGGACCTAGATTATTATGAATGCAATATCTTGAACTCTACGTGGATTTTTTCGTCTGATAGAATAGAACACCACGATTTCCCCACCCACCAATCTTTTTCTCTCTATTGCAGTCTTAGTACAATACACAATGTCACGATTTTTTTGTTTTTCTATATTGTCCGGCCTTTGGCTAATATTCTGTGACAATTAAATTATTTCAAATGCAATATCTCGAGCTCTAACTCGAATTAGAGCTTTTTGAGCTTTGCTTATAGAACAACATCTAAATATGAAAATTGCCGAAAAATGATTATGGCAATCGGTGTGTACTATTCCTGTAAATGTACATGTAAAATGTTATAAAGGTATGATAATTATTACAAAAGTTATGCCCATTTGTAAAATTACGGATTCGAAATTTTGTAAATTTAAGTCACCATTTTTCATATTATTTTTAATTTTACAGCTGTCCATCAAAGTTAAATAATTAGAGCAATGTCTTAAGATCATGAAAACATATGATGGAAACCTCTTTCACTTACATCAAGCAGAACCTAAAAAATGGACATAACGCACCATACTATTGCGGCAAAATATGAAAATGCCGGTTATCAGCATTTTGGTCTCTTGCCGCAGAGTTTGTCTTTGTTTTGTTGTTATTGTTTTCTGTAAGGCACATAAAACTGGGTTCATTTGGGGAAAAGGTTAAATTATTCTGACAATCATATCGGATTAACTGTTGTAACGATGATATCACAAACTTCTCAACCTGGGTTAGATCGAGTAATTTGTCATAGCTTTTATAATTTACACCAATACGTGGACCCAAGGTTGTGCTTCCCTCAAACTTGAGAATTTGTGTTTTTCTTGCGCCAAGGCAGTCGGCCACCCAGAAAACACAGGGAAAAAATCAGGATCCGTGCATGACACATAACAGATCTGGGGCCACAATACGGAAATATGTCCTTAACACTCTGACCTGTCACGCTTAAAGAGACCTTAGCGAATATCTAAAAATCAAAATGTTGAGAAACTGATCACGTTTTGCTCACCGACGATATTATTGTTAAGAAACACTTGTTTTCTTTTTTTCTGTAACTAAAGACTGGAATATATCGAACAGTTTGCTTGATTTGTGTAAGATATGGGTAGATTTGGGTAAATTTGGGTTAGATTTGGGTAGATTTGGGTAGATTTGGGTAGATTTGGGTAAGATTTGGGTAAGATTTGGGTAGATTTGGGTAGATTTGGGAATTTCGTGCCGCCCTCTAGATAGGCCAGCCGCATATAATATCAGGCCCGTTGAAAGCAATTTCATAGGGGGGGGGGGGGGGGGGCTAAAGTCCTTGTCCTGAATATTGGGGGGGGAGGGGGCTAATTTGGATTTTCCCAAAATTTTCAGTGTAAAATTAATAAAATTTGGCATTTTTAGTTAACATTGGCCAAGGAGGAGGTGTGATGGTAGCTATCACCAAAACACTTCTAAGTCAAGACCAGCCCGAACTGAAGACCAACTGCAACATTTCATGGTCTAAAATTAGCCTACCAGGGATTCGTAATATCTTCGTAGCCTCCTATTACAAACCCCATGAATTTGACACAGCCTCCTTGAAAGAACTGTGGACCTCTCTACAAAAGATACCTAAAGATAGTATTATATGGCTCCTGGGAGACTTTAATCTTCCCGACATTGACTGGGTATCTGAAACCATTAAAAATGATTGTAAAAATAGGTCTTTTTATTCAGATTTCCTGGAAAACATGTCACACCACAACTTAGAACAAATGGTCAAAATCCCCACCAGACAAACAAACACCCTAGATCTTTTCTTTACAAGCCACCCATCTCTTGTACACCAAGTTAAATCCCTTCCCAGCCTTGCTAACTCTGACCATGATATTATTTTTCAAGAACTCAAATTAAACCGAGGCCGACCAATCCAACCTAGACGCCCAATAAAGAATTATAAGAAAACGAACTGGGAATCGATAAAATCTGACATGGTCTTATTCTCTAACACCTTCTTCCAAGCAAATCATAATGACCCTAATAAAGCCTGGGTGTCATTTAAAGAAGCCTTAAACCAATCCTGCGACAAACACATTCCAACCAAAGTCTGTAAATCTCGTGCCGACCTACCCTGGATCACCCCAAAATTAAAAAGGCTCATACATAAACGGGATAAGCTCTACTCCAAACTCAGAAATAAGCCTGACCCTCGCAAACAAGAGGAATTTAAGTCCCTGAAATCTACTACCCAAAAACTTATAAGGTCTTCTTACTGGTCTTACATGGAAGAGATCATTTTCAACCATGATTCCCAGCCAGGCAGAAACAAGAAATTTTACTCCTTTATTAAGCACAATAAGAAAGAGAATGTTGGCATAGCCCCATTAAAATCAGAGGGTGTCATTTACACAGACCCAGTGTCTAAAGCCAACATTCTCAACAAGCAGTTTGAGTCAGTGTTTTCACCTCCAAAACCCCTAAATCTGTCACATCTATGTTCAAGGCTACTAAAACCTGCCATCTCCAACATGGATGAAATATTTGTCACCATTGATGGAGTAGAGAAACTCCTTCAAGGTTTATCTCCCCACAAGGCGTGTGGACCTGATGAAATTTCCCCCCGTATCCTTAAGGAACTGAGTCATGAAATAGCCCCCATTCTTTCTCAGATATTCAACTTATCCCTTCAATCTGGTATTGTCCCTGAAGACTGGAAGAAGGCCACAGTAGCCCCAGTCTTCAAAAAAGGTAAAAAATCCCAACCTTGCAATTACCGACCTATTTCCCTTACGTGTATTGCTTCGAAACTACTTGAGCACATCATTGTATCCAACCTAATGTCCTACCTTGACAAAAATAAGTTGCTCAGTCAATACCAACACGGCTTCAGGTCTGGTCACAGCTGTGAAACCCAACTTCTGAATTTCACAAAAGACCTCTTCAATAATTTGGAATCTGGATACCAAACTGACGTCGTTGTGATGGACTTTTCCAAAGCATTCGACAAAGTTGATCACCTCTCCCTCATTTTCAAACTACAGCAACTCGGCATCAATCCACAAATAGTAAAATGGGTCAAATCATTCCTCAACAATCGCTCCCAGCGAGTTGCTGTAGAAGGTCAACTTTCCAGTGAACTACCAGTTCTTTCTGGAGTCCCTCAGGGATCTGTTCTAGGCCCCTGTCTCTTCCTCATATACATTAACGATCTCCCAGACTCTGTCAAATGTAATACTAGAATGTTTGCTGACGACACAATTGTTTATCTCACCATCCACACACACAATGACAATCTATCTCTACAACAAGACCTCTATAATTTGGAAAAATGGGAGAGACCTTGGTCAATGGAATTCAACCCCGATAAATGCGAAATTTTGAGAATAACGAGGAAGAGACATCCACTTATTTACCCATACAAACTTCACAACACTGAACTCAAGTCAACAAAGGCAGCCAAATACTTAGGTGTCACCATCACTCCTGACTTAAATTGGTCAAAGCATATAGAGAACATTTCATCCAAAGCCACATCTACCCTCCGCTTCATCCAAAGAAACATCAAAACAAACAATCAAAAGGTCAAAGTGGCTGCCTATAACACCTATGTGCGTCCACAGCTAGAATACTGCTCTTGCATATGGCATCCATGGCAGAAAACCCTTTCCCACAATATTGAAAGGGTCCAAAGGTCAGCTGCAAGATATGTCATGAACGACTATAATTACACCCACAGTGTCACTCAAATGCTCAACACCCTACATTGGAAGTCACTTCACGAAAGAAGACTACACAACTCACTCATTCTATTTTACTTGTAAGATCAGAGCAGGTACAGTCGCAGTAGATAGTAGTCACCTTATACCCACTAGAAATCTCAATTATCTCATCCCCTTTTCCAAAACCCAATACTTCACTAACTCTTTCTTCCCTAGAACTGTGAGATACTGGAATACTCTTCCCCTCAGTGTCAAGTCTAGCCCTAGTCTCTGCATATTTTCCGACAGACTAGCGGCAACCAACCTAGTATAAACCTATCTCCGCTTTTATTTTTTAACTGTAGCATACTATCCTATTTTACAATTTTAACACTGTAACATATCTTTTCTTTAACAGCTCTTTTACCGGCTATTAGCACACCTTCACCCAGTTATAATCGGCAATCGATTGTTGGGTTAAACAGTAGATGTAGATGTAGATTGCAGTAGCGTAGGAAGGTTTGTAATATTGGGGGGCCAAACGTTCTAGATAGTAAATGGAAAAAATGGTTGTTTTATGGGGGCCCATAGGGGGGCCAGACCCCTTTTTCAAATTATTGGGGGGCCAGGCCCCCCTCTTCCTACGCCTATGCATTGGGGAAGAGGGGGGGCTTAAGTAGCCCCCCGCCCACCCTGTTTCTACGGGCCTGAATACTGTAGGCCCACGTTGCTCTATTTACAAAGAAGACAGATCTAATTCTCTCCTTTTCCTAGACATTTTCGGTCGATGAAACATTATTTTTTCGTCTGGAACAGCCCCAAAATTGTAGTTTGGCCACAGAGCTAGTGATATAAATTCGAGAACCCTTTCCCATGCCCCGTTTTCCGCGCGGATGAGCATTGACCTTTGACCCAAGAAACCAGGAAAAAATGGCGACGTCCACTCTCAAGAAAAAGGTAGCTTTGGTTGAAGACTGCTAGGGGTTCCTCTGAAACATTGAAGAATGATCTTGAAGTAGATACATAGGTGGTTATATTTTCCATTTAAACGCTTTGTTTATCATCGTCTAGAAATAAACACGATACGTCCCCAAGTCGGAACGTACCCTCGCTCTAGTGTGGTTCGTAGGTGGTTGTTTTCGTTTTCACGGGGCGTGGGTGGGGTTTATTACAGTGCACATTAAACATTCATATTAATACATACACATGATTGCAAGGTCGCTCATGTTGGTACGTAGATCTTAAATAATTCTTACAAGTTTTCTTACTTTCACAAGCCAGAATGGGCCTATCAGCACTGAAAATTCACAATAATGCTTTTATCCAACATCCAGAGAAATAAAACGGAAAACAATCAAAATAGATGAAATTGTCCGGTCAATCTAGTAGAGCTGGGACGGGTAGAAATTTTGTACCCGGGTACCCGTGGTCGTATTACCCGCGGGTACTCGAGTACTCGATGATGATTCAAAAACACCAAGTTATCTATAAATATTTTTTCATCTTGGCACTTGTTTGCTATAGGCCTACATGGCTTCAAACAACCACGCTTCTTCGACGTCTTCTTCAAAAAGCGAAAAATGGCAATTCTTTAGTCTTCTTCAAGACAACGAGAAGACCAAATGCAATATTGGAATACGCTTTTTCATGTTTTTTTTTTTTCTTTTCTGCGACAAAAAAAGACTGGTCAAACTTTCGCAGACACACATCTTACTGACAAAACACTGGTGAAATGTTAATACCTCGCATCTACAGCTTGAATAAGCTGGCATTAAGAGATTTCGATCCCATAACGTGAATTTTAGTTCATGTTTATGACACTTGCTAAATATTAGGATTGTTTCAGGCCCGTAGGAACAGGGCCTGGGGCGCCAAAAAAATGCCAAATTTTCCTTATATTACGCTGAAAATCTATGGAAAATCCAATTTACCCCCCCCCCCCCCCCAATATTCAGACACGGGGGCTTCAGCCACCCCAATATGAAATTGCTTCCTACGGGCCTGTGCTTACAGAACGAAAAGATACTCCAGTCTGAAATTGTTATCATTTCCAGGGACGTAGCCTGGAATTTTGTAATGTTGAAGCCAATTGCGTTTTATCAAGACCTTTTCACGCATTTTGACGCCCCCTAAACAGAAAAAAGCTCTTGAAAACCTTTCGGAAAACGAAGATGTTGCTTGTGACAAGCAATTTCTGCATTTTCCACAATGTTTTTTAGACAGAGAGACCAAAAATGTAAAACTACATTCACTGGAAACTGTCGTCTGCAACATCTTTAAATGAAATACACACACTTAAGTATCCCAAATATATAGGGGTGTAACCATTTCAAACTGTTTGGATGGTCTTCTTCCGGCTCATAATCAAGTAAAATGTTGACACACGGTCCAAAAGGCATGAATATTATGAACTTGTTAAAAAAAGCTTTCCCTTTAGTTAGGTCATTTAAGAAATCGGGTAACGGGTAATGATTGAGTACCCGGGTACTGGTGTTACCCGACCCGATACCCGGGTACTCGAGTACTCGTCCCAGCTATACAATCTAGATATGTGTTTTTGTCACAAATGGTTGAAAATATGGGAGGAAAGGTTGAATTATTGGGGTTTAATGTCGTTTTCAACTGCTAGATGGTCATATAGCTCGGCTGGAGAGCCTAATCACAGATTTCTATCGCTTCTCAATCCAGTAGTTCCACTACCAAAACATCCTGGTCCCCCGCATCTAAAGGTTATTGACATTAAACCATTCAGCCTTTCAGGCATTGTCGGGAGACAAGTTAATGACAATGAATTCTGTGCTAAAAATAGACTTGGTTTGCTGTTATGTTTTGATAAAACATTTGCATTGTTATTAGCCTGACTTCCCGTAGTTTCGATAGCCTTATCTAAAACTATTTGCTTGCATATTTACAAACTGATTTTATAAAATTCTGACCATCTCCATAGATTCAAGAACCAAAGTTCTAGACATAAAAAATGGAAAACAGCATTTGTAAACAGACTAACAAAATAGATTGGCCAGAATACTCAAAGCATGTCATCACGCGGCGTCAAGGTGAGGCTCTCATCATTCCGATAGGGCTTTGTTTTTGTTCCTAGTTAAAGCACTAGGATGACCTAATAACAATCGCAATTTTTTGGATGGGGACTCGCTCAACCATGGAGAAAATCAAGCGTCTTGAAAACTTTTCTAGGATGGAAAGAGGCTTGGATACGGTTGAATGATTTTTACCCTGCCCTTGATTTTCTAGTTTCTGTTTTGTTTTGCAAAAAACATAGTTTGTTCGTGTAAAAATCATTATTCTCCAAATTTCTTTGACCAAAGACTTTGTTTGCAGCAACAGCATTTAGATGCACAAGGAATGGTACTCAGATTGTAAGCACTTCTGAAAATCACAAGGCTATCGAAACCATGTGACCTATCGAAAGGATGAGAGGAAAGGATAAATGTTGTTATTAAATTTCATAACTACGGCTTTTATCAAGCCTTAGTTACGAAATTTTATATCAACACTTACAAAATAGTTAATACTGATTGTTTGTCTGAAATGATGTCACGATTAACTAGAGAAAATCGTTCCCTAATACTGCAAATTAGGGTTGTTTTCTTTCAAAGTGGGAATAATTTATTAGTGATTTATCATTATAGGTCCATTTTATGTAAATTTACCTTTTAAAACAATGGTTTATTTTTACAAGCTCTAAAGAGTTTTCAGTGATCATTAAACTGTTACCATATATATATAGCCATTGGAAATGAGATTTTGTAGGCTAAATATAAAAAAAAAATCTTTTGTTTCGAGAATTTTTAGCAATTGATTGATTGATTGTTTGTGGATTAGAGCCTTTTTCAACTGCTATAATCATACTGCAGTGGCTGGAACACCTAACCATGGATTCCTGTTTATTCTCTCACTATTGATACTACCCCAACTTCCTTTCTGAACCCCCAGCTGCTCACTCAAATAGGTTCACGTCTCACGATCATCCTACCATTGATGGGAGACATAATTAATGCCAGAAAAGATGTTTGCGGAGGCTGGGGGTTGGACATTGGACCTCAGATAGAGTAGGACTTAACCCTTTCCCAAACAAGACCTGGCCCCGGTTTCTCGAAAAAACTTAAGTACGTTCTCATGCTCAAATCTGAGCACCGTGCTCAAATCGCACAAAATCCACGTGGACTTCAATCGAATACCCTCCAACGTAGAAGAGTATCCCTATGAAGTTGAGCATGTCCTCATGAGAATATACTTAAGTTTTTTCGAGAAACTGGGGTCTGGTTTTGACGTTCCTTATAGGAAAGGCTTGGGAAAATATTGAGACAAAAGAAGAAACTGCTGATAACCAGCAGTTTCTCCTTTTATCTCAATATTTCCTGTGCTATAATGTATGCAAATCCCATCTTTATCAACACATATTTTGTCATTCTCAGAAGCTTTAACATGGAAACAGTCCCAATTTTTGCTTTCTGGGAAAGGTTTAAGATAAATATTTGTCATGTTATTCTGTTTCAGATTCCTCACAGCATTATATCCACCACTCCATAGTTCTAGTGTCAAGGTCATGACAATGAGTGGTAAAAGGTCAATAGTTGACCTTGACCCTGACTACGAGGATGTGTCGGAGCAGCAGACGAAGCGGAGAAAAGTCATGGAAGAAGATGGTTAGAATAAACTTATGTGCTTCCTATAAGAGAGGTTTTAAAACCCATTACCAGATGAAAATTTTTAGGGTAGTCCAATTTAAACAAGGTGTCAAACCGTCACAAGATACGCCCGTTACACTGCTTATGAAAACAACAAAGGGCAATAACTAAAAAAATATGCCAGGTAGAGTTATGGTTCTTGTGCACTGCACTGCGTAATGATGAGAAGAATATAACTGCCAAGTTTAAAGTCAATGAGACTTAACTTCACTCAAGGTGACAGAGTTATGCTCGGGATAAAGAAGTGGATGCCGCCCATACGCCCGTACAGCACGGGTGATCCCATAATACGTCTCGTCTTCGACGGCGTATAAACATGCTCCAGACAACTAAATTGATGTTTATTAAAGTTATATTTGAGTAGTATATAAGATAGAAAAATATTGAGACAAAAGGAGAAATGCTGATTATCAACATTTTCTTCTTTTGCCTCATTGAGATATCCACAACATAGGGTTTGGAAATGAAAGAACAATTTTAGAATATCTTTACCCCTACTTCTCTATTGATTTGTTTAACTGATGTCTCTTCAAGACAATTATAATGAGTACCTATAAAAAAAGATTTTGAATGAGAAATACAATTAGTAAACTCTACATGTATCGTGATGCAATTGATTTCGGCTGTCTCCTTTCATATACAAAAGAAAACAACACTAAATCTAGCACTATTTAGAATTAAAAATGGAATCTCTTACCAATTTCGAGCCTTTTTGTGTAGCTGATAGATTTTGTATGGCATTGCATTATAACAAGCGATAAAAGAAATGGTTGCCGCTATTGTATGAGCATATTCTCTGGATCAGGACACAACATTCCAAGTATTTTACCTCTAATTGGTTTAACCCTTTCCAAAACAAGACCTGGTTTTGACGTCCCTAATAGAAAGGGCTTTGGAAAACATTGAGACAAAAGAAGAAACTGCTGATAACCAGCAGTTTCTCCTTTTGTCTCAATATTTTCTATGCCATATTTTACACAAATCATATCTTTAATAACTACCCTTTTGTCATTTGTGGCAGTTTTTGAAGTGGATCACCCTAAAATTTTGCTGTTTGGGAAAGGGTTAAAACTGTTAGATTATTACCACACAATTTATCACCAACACAGCATTTTCAAACATAATCAACTCCATGCACAAAGGTTTTATCTTGTATTTCAGCAAAAAAGGCCACAAAGAGAAAGATAGAGTCCATCATAAAGAGGCAGTTTGATGTTGAGATAGAAAATAAAGAAACTGAACTAATGGAGATTAGTGAGGTAATAAGAGCTACAGATAAGAGGGGGGTGATGGATTATTAAAATGCATTTAATTCATATATTGCTTATCAAACTCTATGTTGTGGGTACTCATTAGAATCGTCTTTACAAGACAATTTAACTGAGTACACACAACATAAGGTTTAGATTTGAAATAACAAATTCAGAATGTCTTTCAACTCACCCGTCTTGTCTGTTGCTCTGTTGCCTGACAAACCCCTGTCATGGGTATATGTGCTACTCCACAAAGCTTTTGTTTGATTGGTTGATTGATTAGTTTGGGTTTAAGGTAGAATACCGGTAATGTGGCCATTTTGAGATTTACAAAACATCGGATTTTTACGAGCGTCGTCGTTACATATCTAAACTTATTCGGGCGCAGTTGTAGACATTCGGCGATGAAAAGTTCCACTGCTGAATGTTTTTGACCGCGTCTGAAAAATTCTGACGTTGCACGAATCTAATTAGGGGTAGACTACCTTAACTCCTCTGTCAACTGCTAAGGTCATATTGTGGAGGCAGGCGTACCTCACCATGGATTCCTGTCGTTTCTCATACCAGTACTACCACAACATCCTTACCAAGCCTCCAGCTACTTGCCCACATTTAATGATTATCAAACCTTTGATGGGAGATAATTTTGTCTGAAAGGATGTATTTGCTGCAGCCAGGGATTTAGCCCTTGATCTAACACTGTTGTTTGATATTTCAGAAACTAGAATTAGCCAGAAGTGTAATGGACCGTTTGAGAGCTTGTATTGTAGCCAGTTTCTATGGGAATGCCAATCAACAGAAATCCACGGTAATACAACAAGTTGATGCTTTTAAAGAAAAACCTTGTTATTGCAGCAGTAACAAGGTTTTTCTTGAAAAGCAACATATTTCTCTTTTCTCCCTTCTAAAATTTCTGCATGAAATGACTGAAATGTTACATTTAGGTTTCAAAAGATACACAAATTGTAATTTCAAATTTTCGGTATGAATTGTAATTTCAAGTATTCTGTCCTCCATGCGAGTAGGTGTTAGTCTACCTAAATCTCACCCAAAATGTGACTTGTGTAGGAACTTTTTGTTAATGCTCGACCTCCCTGCTTAAATGAAACTTCGATATGTATGGAAGATCACTAGGGTGGAGGTCACACGATGGAGGTCATTTTAAGGTCACTACAAGGTCAAAGGTCAACTAAGTGCAAAAATCAATGGTATAGCTAGAAAATCCACCATAACTCACTTAGTTCTTGGTTTAGACTAACAATTTTGGAATCAAAATGAAGCTGGAACATCCGTCTTTAATTTGAGATATTGATATGCAAATCAGCTAATTTGCATATATACGATTTTGAAGATTTAATAAGAAATTTTGAAGATTTGTTTGTCATTTTTTATAGAATATAGTTGGAACATAAGCTATAACTGGCTAAGTTTGTGGTGAAGATTCACGAATTGGGTACCAAAATGAAGCCCAAACTTCTGTCATCAAGTAAAGTTATGCAAAATAGCTTAATTACGTGTGTATGATTTTTAATTTATATTCAAATTAATTGATGAAAATATCGCCAATTTGTGAATATTTGATACACAAGGCGATAGGACTTAGAGAAATCATGAGAAAATTCTTTAAAAATCAACCATTGGGCCAATTTGAACCAAACTTGGTGTGAATGTTCTTTCAGTGACCCTTTTGATTATTTGTTATCAAAAGTTTGATTTGTCGAAAAAAATGGGCGTGGCAGGGCGGGGCCTATAGGAGTTTGAGAAATCGAAGTAAATTCTTAAAAAATCTACCATGGGACTAATTTGAACCAAACTTGGCATGAATGTTCTTTGAGTGACCCTTCTTAACCTTTTAGAATAAAATTTTGATTTATGATTAAATGTGGGCGTGGCATGGTGGGGCGGGGCTTATCAGAACCAAACATGACGTGAATGTTCTTTGAATTACACTTTTGAGCAATTGTTAACAAATTGTTTGATTCATTAACATATGTGAACCTGGCAGGGTAGGGACATTTTCAACTTGGTGAAATAATGAAATAATTTTTTCAAAAATCAACCATTTTGCTGATCTATACTCAAATCTGCTGGATCGATTTTAACAAAATTGTAACTAAATTAATAATGATCGGAATAGAAAGTACTTAGTTATAAGCCATTGTCTTTGACAAAATTTTAATTTTCACTTAAGCCATCTTGGTTAAGGTGATCGATTTAGGAACATCATTGTCCTCTTGTTAAGAATAAAGCAGGAAAACAGTTTTAGTTCAAAAAGTTGGTGGCGTACACTAGCAATTTAAAATTGTTGTTTCAAAGTAAAGGCTACATAGTCATACCTAATTTAAGTAAAGCTTGCAATTTCAAGCTTACCATCATTTCCAAGATTTTTCATATCTTTTTTTAATCATGATGAAAAATATCACAAATATATATTCTATACATATATTGCTTTAAAGATTTATGGAAGGGTTAAACCATATTGTATATTCATAACTTCCAGTCACGAACAGAATTAAGCATTTTGATACCTTTTTACAGAATCAGATCGAACTACAGTATCCAAGAGAGTGTGTTTTCCATGGAAACGCATCTTTTAAAAAGCTGGTTGAGGGGTGTAGCTGGAGAAACAGCAATAGCAGCATTGGTGTCATTCAGAATTATTAAGGTCAACTATCAGGGTCAGATAAATATTCCTCAAAAGGAATCATTTATGCCAAGGGTAGACGCTGCTCCTTGATTAAATAGTTGATTTAAGTCTTCCTTTAACAGTAGACAAAGTTGCAAAGTGTGCATATATTTTTATCGAAGGAAAAATGCCTAAATTCATTTCAATCACGATTTCTTGACATTTAGCTGTCAAAGTTACGCAATAGGTGATCATGAATTTGTTCATCATGGATTTCCCTGGGATGTTTGGTATGCCTCAACTACTTGTCTCTCTTAAACTCACTAGCCATTGACAGTACCTGTCTCGGCAAAAAAGTTTGTCGTTTTGCATACAAGTGCTTTGGTACTCAAAAATTTTAGCCTATCTACTCTACCTCATCTTATTGAACCTTTGATTGTCGCAGGGCTGGTCTATTATCATTTAAAGGGCTGGTATCTTGTCATTTAAAAGAAAAGCATTAAGAATTTGATAAGATTTGCATTATCTTTCTATTCCAGCCTGGTTTGGAGCGTCTTGCGTCTTTGTATGGACATGCTCTAATCAAAGTACTTCCTGGTGACAAACATACATTCTCTTTTCACTATTTTTTGTTTCCGAAGCAAGAATTGAGCCTCTAAAGTCTTTATATGCTCCAGATACCCAGTATCACTCAATGATTGACTTCTGTTTGAATTTGGATTTTTTTGTTACACCCATATCTAATTTTATACTGGATTTTGTATATGCAAGAAAGTCCAAAGTCTCTTTTTTGGATAGATCAAAGTCCACCTTGCATTAATATGGATTAAGATTCTTTACGACATATGTTTTTATCTTGCATAGAGATAAACAGCATAGTCCAATATCATGCGGTCGTTTATTCAACAGTAAACTTTAAGTCAAAACTCACCAATAAACAGCAAATCTTAATGACAGCTAATGGTTTCTTCATCCACCATCCATCATATTCCATGAGTGTTTTAATCATTATTTTCTAACGAGTATGTATACCAACATATCATAAATCATTTTAGCCTATTAATCCCAAAAGATGAGAAATTAAAGGCAATCATAACTGTTCACATTAACTTGTGCAGACAGATGGGCAGATATAAAGTACAAAACTACCAGTCTGATTTTGGGCAGTATAACATGATTATACAGTGTCATTAAGTCTTTCCAAGAAACAAAATAACTTTATGAAACATGAATATTTTTAAAAAAAAAAGGACAGTTTTGTTTTCAACTGCAGGGTCATCCGCAAAATAATTTGAAGCCGTAGTGGCAAATCATAAGTATTGGTAAACCTTGAAACGCATTGTGTCCATGCAAATAATTGCGAATAAAAACATAATGGGAAAAGAAGAAATTGCTCAATTTGAGCAATTTCCTCTTTTCCCATAATGTTTTTATACAGAAGTGTTACATTTAATTGATAAGAATGTATTATTTATCAGTTTTTTACATGAAATACATTTACATCTCTCTTTTTGGTGATCATTTTGAGGAAATTAAGCTGTAGCCCTGGTAATTTTGAAGCTGTAGGGGCATCATAGTGATTTACGTGAAGCTGTAGAACTGAACTATTCAAAATCATCTGTATGCAAATATTCAATCTGCAAAAATGTTAAAACACGGACAACTAAGCTTCATTTTGACATCAAATTATTAGTTTACATATGGAACTTAGCAAGCTACAACTTATTTTCTTGCTGCATTCTCAAAATTAGCTATAATATCAGCAAAATTTTATTGAATCTTCAAAAATGCATATGGAATATTTGAGCTAATTAGCACAAATGTGCTTAGAATTGCATATTTGTGTCACAGCTTCAATTTAATACCGACAACACTTTTAAGTCGATATGCAGAACTTTAAAATCAGCTTTATCTAATTTTCCTATTGCACTCCCAAAAAACGACAATAATTTCATCAGTTATTCCAGTTATATCTCAAGTCATAAATAAACAAATTATTTATTTTATTCAAAGCTGTGCTGGAAAATTAAGATGGATGCCTAACCTTCATTTTAAAACCATAAAGCACACAACCTACACACAGAACCCAGTGAGTTATATCTGTTTCTCTAGTTATATCCCATTAAACAACTTTTTCAAAGATATGTTTCTATGGAAACCACACTCTGTAGCATATTAAAGTTCAACCTGATTCTGGAAAAATAGACTTCAAAATGCTTATTTTTTGTGTTGGACAGGAAGTTGTACGTACATATGCCACAGGATTTAGTATTTGCAAGATGATTGAAGCACTGTATATATCTAATATTCACAAAATTGTGATGTGTTCATCACAATTCTAAAAACCCATAAAAAACATTAAAACCGTGCTCATGCAGATAAGCTTATTTGCAAACTTGAAGTTAAGTATGGATGTCTAGGTTTTATTCATACCAAAATTGTTTGTGTACACCAAGTTAGTAAACGTTATATAGTGAACAAAAACAAAGAAAATTTCATCAAAATTTCCCATTAACTTATCAAAAAATATGCATTTGCATATTAGTCGATATGCATAATTAATACCGAAAAATAAAGATAAATGCTTTAATTTGATACCAAAATTGTTAATTTATACCAAGAGCATATAAAAAGTTAGCTATATCTGATATTCCCATTGTACTCTAAAAAATTGACGATAATTTCATCAATAATTCTTATAAATTCTACAGTCATGAATTTGCAAATAAGATTATTTGCATAACAATTCTGACAAATAAAGACGGATATGTTAGCTTCAATTTAAAACACTATCTGTCTAAACCCAGGATTAAGTGAACTATAGCCGTTTATCCCGCTATACCCCAAATACTTTTACAAAATATGTTACCATGGAAGCCACACCCTCACGATACTGTAATTCAATCGGATCTGTGTATACATATATTAAGATATGCATAATATTATTGGACGCTTAACATATAAATTATGATTAAATCAATCCACAAAGCTTTCCAGTGACATGAGCGAAAATGGCAATTTTGTCAGATACAAAAGCTTATAACAAAGGAATTTTTGTTCCGATCGAGCTAAAAGTAAAACTGTTCTTGCATAATCAATTTGGTTACAATTTTGTTAAAATCGATTCAGCAAAGTCGGTTATAAAGCAGCACAACGGTTAATTTTCAAAGAATTGTTTCATTATTTCGCCAACTTGAAAATGTCCCCACAATGCTACATTCACATATGTTGATGAATCAAACAATTTGTTAACTACTGTTCAAAGGTGTCATCCAAAGAATATTCACAGCAAGTTTGGTTCAAATTGACCCTATGGTTGTTTTTTAAAGAATTTTCTTATGATTTGTCTAAGTCCGATAAGCCCCGCCCTGCCACGCCCACCATTTTTTACAAATCGAAATTTTGTTAAAAATGTTCAAAAGGGTCACACAAAGGACTTTCATGCCAAGTTTGGTTCAAATTGGTCCAATGGTTATTTTTTTAAGAATTTTCTTGTGATTTCTCTATGTCTGATAAGCCCCGCCTGCCAAGCCCACTTTTTTCGACAAATAAAAATTTTGATAATAAATAATCAAAAGGGTCACTCAAAGAACATTCACACCAAGTTTAGTTCAAATTAGCCCAATGGTTGATTTTTAAAGAATTTTCTCATGGTTTCTCTAAGTCCGATCGCCGTGTCTATCAAATATTCACAAATTGGCGACATTTTCATCAATTAATTAGAATATTAATTAAAAATCATACATACGTAATTAAGCTATTTTGCATAACTTAACCTGAGGAGAGAAGATTAGGCTTTATTTTGGTACCCAATTCGTGAATCTACACCACAAACTGATTGAGTTATAGCTTATGTTCCAACTGTATTCTATAAAAAAAAGGACAAAAAATCTTCAAAATTTCTTATTAAATCTTCAAAATCGTATATATGCAAATTAGCTGATTTGCATATCTATATCTCAAACTAAAGATGAATGTCCCAGCTTCATTTTGATACCAAAATTATTAGTCTAAACCAAGAACTAAGTGAGTTATGGTGGATTTTCCAGCTATACCATTGATTTTTGCACTTAGTTGACCTTTGACCTTGTAGTGACCTTAAAATGACCTATATCAAGTGACCTCCACCCTAGTGATCTTCCATACATATCGAAGTTTCATTTAAGCATGGAGGTCGAGCATTAACAAAAAGTTCCTACACACGTGATTTCTAGCGCCTTATTTCTATAATTTAGGTAGACTATGTGTTCCCTATGAATCATTTATCTATGTAGGCCAAGGACCCTTACGAAGGTAACTCAACATAAAGTTGTGTTTGACAACAATTCTATTTTCATTCAGTATTAATCTACGGACTGACTAGCCATTCACTAAAATCGTGCCTTTTAAATTAATTTTGGAAAGCAATGAATGAGAAGAAGAAAATGGTGATATCTAGCAAGGCTTAAGTTTTGTTGTTTGAAAGAAATAAGATATACATGTATATGGAAGGGTCTGAAATGCAAAATCTTTGTAAATACAAATGAATTCCATATCATATGCTTTTACTTTAGATTAGCACTAGTTTAAGTTTATATTTGATTTCTGTTTGATTTGTTGCAGAAAAAGGCACCAGAACAGGCTCCAATGATCCATCCGACTGTTAGAAAGTTTATAGGCAAGGCTCCCCCAGGCACTGTGACTAGTGTGTGTAAAACAGAGACATGTAGCTCATCTGATACTCAGCCTTCAGTCATGGAGTCAGAGAAAATTGGCAATCTTTGTACTGAAACTAAGGTGAGTGAAGTTAAACCTTTACCAAACAGGGAAATTCTAGGGTGGTCCGATTTGAAAGCTGTTACCATTGATAAAATGGATGTTGTTAATGATAGAATTTGTGTATGATACAGCACAGAAAATATTGAGACAAAAAGGAGAAACTACTGGTTATCAGCAGTTTCTTCTTTTGTCTCAATGTTTTCCCAAGCCATTTCCACTTAATATATCAAAACCAGTCTCCCCCTGGTACACTGACTAGTGTTTGTAAAACAGAGACATTAAACATGTCTGATACTCATTCTTCAGTCATGGAGTCAGAGAAAATTGGCAATCTATGTACAGAGGCTAAGGTGAGATAAGTTAAACCTTTCCTAAATGACAAAATTGCAGGGTGGTCCCATTTGAAAGCTGTAACAAGCAATCAAATGATTGTTGTTAGATAAGCAATTTGTGCTTGATAGAGTGCAGAAAATATTGAGACCAAAAGAGAAACTTCTGGTTATCAGCAGTTTCTTATTTTGTCTCAATGTTTTCACAAGCCATTTCCACTTGATACATCAATACCAGTCTCCCCCTGGTACACTGACCAGTCGGCAGTGTATGTAAAACAGAGACATGTACCTCGTTTGACACTCAAACTTATGTCGTGGAGTCAGAGAAAATTGGTAATCTATGTACTGAGGCTAAGGTGAGTTAATAATTTGATTCAGAGCTTCAGATGAAGAGACTACATGTCGTTAAATTTAGAAAATGGATGCAAGGGAGCAGTGTCATGAAACAGTTATTTGCATTTGTCTGTTGGTGCATCTGTAAAAAATATTTATGAGTGAATTTAAATAAGCGAATGGGCATCTATGATGAGTATTTTTATGCCCCCATATCTAAAGATCGGGGGCATATTGTTCTACTCGTGTCCGTCCATGCATCTGTCTGTCTGAAAACTTAACACTTGCCATTTCTCCAAAAGTATTTGACATACAAAGCTCAAATTTGGTATGCAACTTCATTTCAATGATATCTTTCTGTTCCGTGCAATTTGACCTTCCTCAAGGTCATCTGTTAACCCTTATCAACCCTTTGCATAAAAGCTTAACATCTTAGAAAAATGGCCATTTCGGGGCATTGGTGTTTCTCAAACACGTCTTGTTATGATTCATGCAAAGGAGGAGATGAACCTTTTATTCAAATATGGCTTTTTACCATGACTTTTGAAGAGGTGATTTCTTTTTGATTTACAATTTGTTGGTTCATTGGTTATATTTATTTGCACATGTACATGTATTATACAGACTCCCCAAACAGTTGAGCCTCAGCCCACCTGTACAGGAACAACAGAGAAGGATATGAGTGGATCTAGACAGGGCAGGTTTAAAGTGAAGAAAAGAATCATTGTGGGAAATGTATCAAAGTAAGTTAACCCATTAGTAGACAGCAAATTTTGGACTGTTCCAATTTGAAAGATGTTGCATATGACAATTTCAAGTTGATGAAATTTTAAAAATCTCCATTTTGAGATAGAAAACATTGGGGCAAATGAAGATATTGCTTGTCACAAGCAATTTCTTCATTTTCCACAGTGCTTTCTCAAACTTTATTTGTGATAGAGTCAAAAGGTATCACTGTGCAGTCATGGATTAAAGTAGAAAAGAAATAGGCAAATCTGCTGGTCTAGATACTCAGGCACTTTTTCATCCACAGCAAATGTGACATGCGGTGTGCCCCAGGGGTCTATCCTTGGTCCTTTGCTTTTTTAGCATATGTTAATGACATGTCAGGTGTAGTACACAATAAGTTACTTTTATATGCTGATGATTCAGCCATATTAGTCTCTGGCAAAGATATTGTTACTGTCGAAAAGACCTTGTCAGATGATCTTCAAACTGTTAGTCACTGGCTTGTAGACAACAAGCTCTCCCTTCATTTAGGAAAGACTGAATCCATAGTGTTTGGGTCAAAACATAAGCTAAGGTCACATTCCAGTCTTAATATATCCTGTAATGATACTAAAATCACACCCGCATCTTCAGTCAAGTACCTTGGTGTAACCATCGACCAATTTTTGTCTTTTAAATGTATGGCTGAGTCAATTATTAAGAAAGCCAATGCAAGGCTAAAGTTTTTGTACCGCAAGAAAGATTATCTTACTCAGCATACTAAGAAATTACTTGTTATGTCCCTTATCCAATGTCATTATGATTACGCATGCTCCGTTTGGTACAGTGGTCTCACCCAGTCTTTAAAACACAAATTGCAGGTCACTCAGAACAAGTTGGTCAGATTTATACTGAACCTTGATCCAAGAGCTCATGTTGGTCAACAACAGTTTGAAACCCTTAATTGGCTACCTGTTAACAAAAGAGTTGAACAGATTATGCTGTGTCATGTTTTTAAGGTTAAGCATAACCTTGCCCCGGATTATATGGACTATTTTCTTACTCCGCGAGTAACTGTACACTCATACAGCACAAAGCTTAGCCGGTAAGGTGGTTTTAGTCTTCCCAAGGTCAAAGGGGCTGGAAGTAAGTCCTTTAGTTTTATAGGTGCTAAGTTGTGGAACGATTTGCCCTCTAGCCTCACTAACATCACCAAGTATCAGTCCTTCAAGGTTGCCATCAAAGGCCATTTTCTCAGCAATATATCCTCTTAAACATTTTTTTTATTTTTATGTTTGTTTAAATTACTTGCTGATTCTTTATTAGGCATAGATTACATAATGAATTACAATTTGTGGCATCTTCCTTAAATTTGTTTTAATAAATATACCATAGATGATTGTAGGAGATTAGTACATATACGAGGGGCGGTCCGGGTCGGAAAGTAGTTGGACTTTTGACTAGTTCTCTAAAACCATTCAACCTTTTAACAAAATTCTTTCTACACAGTTTGAACAAGTTGTCCACCTATGTCTATGCATTTTGCCATCTTCGAAGGAGCTTTATTATTCCCATTATTAACCATGACGTAGACCCACTGTATTAGGTACAGTGTAACAGCCGGTATCAAAGGCGCCCTGGTCCTCAAATTTCTTCCCAGCAAGTATTTTCTTCAGTTCTAGACACAAATAAAAGTCACGTGGGGAGAGGTCTTGACTATAAGAAGAGTAAAACAACTATTGTCATGTGTAATAGTTGATAATCTCCACTTAAGATGCGGTGGTGTGGGAGCGTGCGTAATAAGTGAGGTAGAAAACATTTTTCTTTGTTAATCTGGGACGCGTTTACTTCAGCATTTATTCTTAGATTTTTCTGAATTACTTCAGAATTGTACTTGGCAATGACAGTTTTTACTATTTGACATGAAATGAGTAACTATCAATCCTCATGAATCCCCAAAAGCAACAAACGTAACTACCAACCGAAGGTAACAGCTTAATCTTTTCAGGGTGGGGAACCAGCTTGTTTCCATGACTGATTTTACTGATTTTTAGCGAGCCGGGACTTTATGTCCGGGGAGCTAATGTCACAGCCCTAGTGTCGGCGTCGGCGTCGCGTCTTCAAAAACTTTAACCTGGTCTATATCTCGGGCACTATTAGTGATACAGCCTTGATACTTCACACATGGATACCTCCTGCCAAGACCTTTCATTTGGGACCATGACCTTTGACCTAGTGACCTTGACCTTGGAGTTTGACCTACTTTTAAAAAACTTTAACCTGGCCTTTATCTCATGCACTATTACAGATAGAGCCTTGATATTTCACATATGGATACCTCATGTCATGACCTTGACCTTGAGACCATGACCTTTGACCTAGTGACCTTGACCTTTGACCCTTAACTCCTTTTTTTGTGACAAGCTTTTGTATAGGCGAGCTATGTTGTCCGCGGACAACTCTTGTTTTATCCCAAGTTCGGAATTATGAACCCTTATTTAATCTTCAGTGATAATGAAGTTAAAAAACTTAACTTCTTTGCGATTAAAATGACTAAAATATTCTTTTGTTTTGGTTACCATAGTTGTTCCTCTAACAAACAGCCTATGATACATTAAACACCCATTACATATAAGTGGACAGAATATTGTATATATACAGCTATCTTTGAAAATAAACTGACCACATTGTTGGCAAATGGATGTAGATTCCACCAATATATAATGTGTACATACAGTTGCAAATGGAGAGACAGCAGGACTAAAAGTCCAACTACTTTCCGACCATCCCTCGTACGTTCATTTTACTAACTATGATATGGTAAAGACTGTTTCTCAATTATTATTGTGATTCTAATGTGATCGTCTTTCAGCAAGCAATCTGTGATACAAATGTAACAGTTAACATTGTGTTTGTTAAATTATGTGCTGTACTGTGATATTTATTGGTATAGGTTACTTAAATTTCATTAAACTGTAATTGCCTCTCTGGTTCATGCCACCTACAGCAAGGACCGCAATGGAAATAAGAGCTTGCTCTTTATTGCGTCATCCTTGGTGTAGGGAGCATGTCATTGTTCTTTTGAGTAATCTATTATATCTTTAAACTGTATATATGATGACATTTTTTTACATCATGAACCATTATATGTAACTTATGCCGAAATAAAATTATTATTATACCCCCGCAAAACGAATGTTTTAGGGGGTATACTGGAATCAACCTGTCTGTCTGTCTGTCTGTATGTCTGTCTGTCTGTCTGTCCGTGGACAAAATACTTCTCAACAGCTATCTTCTAAACCATAAGTGCTACCAACTCCAAACTTTGTACACATATACATCTCATTGTGGGGAAGTGTCATCAACCAAAATTGTTACTCTGCCACGCCCACTTTTTGGCGCAAAACGAATGTTTTAGGGGGTATACTGGAATCAACCTGTATGTCTGTCTGTCTGTCTGTCCGTGGACAAAATACTTCTCAACAGCTATCTTCTAAACCATAAGTGCTACCAACTCCAAACTTTGTACACATATACAAAATACTTCTCAACAGCTATATGTTTTAGCGGGTATACTGGAATCAACCTGTCTGTCTGTCTGTCTGTCTGTCTGTATGTCTGTCTGTCTGTCCGTGGACAAAATACTTCTCAACAGCTATCTTCTAAACCATAAGTGCTACCAACTCCAAACTTTGTACACTTATACATCTCATTGTGGGGAAGTGTCATCAACCAAAATTGTTACTCTGCCACACCCACTTCTTGGGTTATTGCTCTTTGTTGTTTGTACCCTTGCATTTTTGTCCGGAACATATCTTCTAAACCATAAGTGCTACCAACTCCAAACTTTGTACACTTATACATCTCATTGTGGGGAAGTGTCATCAACCAAAATTGTTACTCTGCCACACCCACTCTTTGGGTTATTGCTCTTTGTTGTTTGTACCCTTGCATTTTTGTCCGGAACATATCTTCTAAACCATAAGTGCTACTAACTCCAAACTTTGTACACTTATACATCTCATTGTGGGGAAGTGTCATCAACCAAAATTGTTACTCTGCCACGCCCACTTTTTGGCGCAAAACGAATGTTTTAGGGGGTATACTGGAATCAACCTGTATGTCTGTCTGTCTGTCTGTCCGTGGACAAAATACTTCTCAACAGCTATCTTCTAAACCATAAGTGCTACCAACTCCAAACTTTGTACACATATACAAAATACTTCTCAACAGCTATATGTTTTAGCGGGTATACTGGAATCAACCTGTCTGTCTGTCTGTCTGTCTGTCTGTATGTCTGTCTGTCTGTCCGTGGACAAAATACTTCTCAACAGCTATCTTCTAAACCATAAGTGCTACCAACTCCAAACTTTGTACACTTATACATCTCATTGTGGGGAAGTGTCATCAACCAAAATTGTTACTCTGCCACACCCACTTCTTGGGTTATTGCTCTTTGTTGTTTGTACCCTTGCATTTTTGTCCGGAACATATCTTCTAAACCATAAGTGCTTCCAACTCCAAACTTTGTACACTTATACATCTCATTGTGGGGAAGTGTCATCAACCAAAATTGTTACTCTGCCACACCCACTCTTTGGGTTATTGCTCTTTGTTGTTTGTACCCTTGCATTTTTGTCCGGAACATATCTTCTAAACCATAAGTGCTACTAACTCCAAACTTTGTACACTTATACATCTCATTGTGGGGAAGTGTCATCAACCAAAATTGTTACTCTGCCACACCCACTTCTTGGGTTATTGCTCTTTGTTGTTTGTACCCTTGCATTTTTGTCCGGAACATATCTTCTAAACCATAAGTGCTACCAACTTCAATTTTGGTACACTTATACATCTAATTGTTACTCTGCCACGCACACTTTTTTGGTTATTGTCCTTTGTTGTTTGTACCCTTGCATTTTTGTCCGGAATATATCTTCTAAACCATAAGAGCTAGCAACTTTAAAAACAACCTGTCTATCTGTCTTTCTGTATATCTGTATTCATCTTATACTCTTACACATCTCTGAAAGTAAAGTAGCTATGATTGTGAAACCTCATGGGTAGATGCATCTCTCCAAGGAGATGCAGTGTTTAAGGAGCATTATTCTACCTTTATTAACTTTCATTTCATTCTCACTTTTTTATTCGAAAAAGATGAAAGCAAAATGTTTCTTAAGATTTACCCTAGGTGCATTTTCATGGGAAGAAGGACAGTGAATTTCACTTCATGAAAGTAAGTAGGTATCTGTGTTTCAGTCTTATGTTACTTGCATATTGAATGGGCGCAACAGAAATGACACTTTATAATAATGTAAATTAATAAATGCAAAAAAAAGACAGTGAATTAGCAAAAACTCAAACAAAATATTGCAGGATATTTCATGCTTTTAACTTCATGATATTATTCACGCCTTTCATCTGTATGATATTAAGACGCTAACATTTTATTGACACTTTCAAATAGATAATTAATGAGCATGAACATTGCTGCAGATTTATTCTTTATTTGAAATTTATTGATATGTCTTGTTTGCACATATGATTTCCCAATGATTTTAAATTGTCATTTCTGTTTACAATGCAGTTGACATGGAAGTCATGCAAAAATACTTTGATGTCACATCCAGATGCAAATCTCGATTTAAAAAAATATTTGAAACAAATCTTTGGCTATGAAACAGTCAACTGCATTGTACCATGGGTGTACCTCCTAGAGCTTGCCTTAATAGATTAGTGCCCGTCTTTTGGTGTGTGTACACAATTTTTATCTCATGATTAGTATTTTTCAGGAAATAGTTTATGATATGACTTGAGTGAGCAAACAGGTCACATTTTGGTCATCCAAATATGAAGAGCTAAGTCTCTGATTCAGCTAAATTCATAATTTGCCCTTCAGCATTTTCCTTCTGAACACAAAGCTTTAGCAGACAAATTAGACAAACATAAATGCAAAAAATACAGTGTGATCATGGAATACATTACACTGTATGCTTTTTACACAATGTTTGTGGGGAATACTTGAAGTAGAACACTTTAACTTTCCAATATATTTGTTTAAACAAACTTAAATTCAGACAGAAAGGGGTAAAGATATGAATCATCTGATTCAAATTTGTACAATTTATCAAATACAATTTTTCTTTAATTAATGTACTTATTTAGGTGCACAATCATGAGATACAAATATTTCAAATCTCACTAAACTAAAAACAAACACTTTTTTCCCCACTTTCTTTATATACAGGCCAAAAGTCCTAACCTGCCACTTTAAAGTTTTTTGAGCTTTATCATGTTGCACTTTAAATGCGAAAAAGCAATAATAAGTTTTCACAAACAAGTTATCTTTGTTTTCAAAGTGGCCGGTTAGAACTTTTGACAAGTATATATTCCTACTTACTCATATTTTCTAACCTTTGTATATAATCACACTTATTAAATATTTAGTCACATATATCCCATATTAATCTGTATGTTGTGCGTTGCTATTCAGGCATGTGCGGTGCGCCTGGTAACTACATCAAATACACCATGTACATATATTTATCACAATATCAGCATTTAGATGTGAGATATACAACAAAATTACATTTTGAATAAATCATCAAATTATTTTATTGAAGTGTTTCATGTTCATGACATAGCAAACACTCAGAATTAAAACGAAAAAAACATACCTTTATCTGATACTTTTGATATGAAAGCAAGGATTATAAGACAGATTATACTTTTATAGTTGAATTATATACATGTATTTACAGTTGGTGTATTTGATGTAGGCTAAATCACCCATGGTTATTCTGAAAATTGGCCTTGCTTTCTTTGTTTGGATAAAACACTAAAGAAATATGTCTGTATCTATGGAAATTCTACTTTTATATTTTTATAAGATATTGAGGGTAATAAAAGTAATTTGATCCTTTTTCAGTTACAGCAGAGTTTCTTTACATAGGAAGATATAGAACAGTAATACATTTCTTTTTTATCATTGTTTTTAAACTTCTTTTTGAAAATGAGTATTGCTTTTAGCTCCACTGGCTGTCAGGCCAGCTGTCTATTGTCATGGCAGTCTGTCCGTCGTGCGTGTATATTTCCATCCGCCCATAAACTTTTTCTTTATGGATCTTCTCAAAAAGAAATGATGTATTTCAACCAAACTCTCAGATTCCTTCAAAGAATTCTAAATGAAGAAAAGAGTCTTGAGTTATCTGTTTTCACTCTAGTAACTACAAATATTGACCAATCAAGACAAAACTTGGACAGAATGATGGTGACTATAAGATCTTGACTGGGTGTAATTTTCAGCTTGATCTAAATGTTACATCATGAGTTATATGCCTTTGAAATTGACAAAATTGCCATTGCGGCTTTATTTTGACTTTCAGGCCTGTGGAGCGCTTCCAGACCACCAGGGCTGTCTAAGTTTTTTTTGTAATTGTTTTCTGCATCAGCTTTCAATCGAATACCCTTTTTTATTATCAATTTTGTCTTTTGGAAAAGGAATAAGGTATAATACCCTTAATAGGTCTACATGCAATGTCAGAATTTTTCAGGCAACATCTTAATCAGATTGTAGCAGAAAGTGCATTTTATTCCTATTCAAAAATACTTTTCCATATAGATTAGATACAGCCAAACAATTAACTTGTTGTCAAAAAAAATTCTCAAAATGGCCGCATTAAGGGAATTGTACCTTAACAAAGATGTTTCCTGACAGTAAGAAACAAAAAAAAATTCTTCTATTTTCAGGTTGGTGACTACCTAACAATCAAGGATGTCGAATCAAAGTACAAGCGATAACAACACACACTCTAGGATGTCAAATCAAAGTACAAGCGATAACAACACACACTCAAGGATGTCGAATCTAAGTACAAGCAATAACAACACACACTCAAGGATGTCGAATCTAAGTACAAGTGATAACAACACACACTTAAGGGTGTCGAATCTAAGTACAAGTGATGACACACACTCAAGGATGTCAAATCTAAGTACAAGCGATAACAACACACACTCAAGGATGTCAAATCTAAGTACAAGCGATAACAACACACACTCAAGGGTGTCGAATCTAAGTACAAGTGATAACACACACTCAAGGATGTCAAATCTAAGTACAAGCGAAAACAACACACACTCAAGGATGTCAAATCTTAGTACTAGTGATAACAACACACACTCAAGGATGTCGAATCTAGGTACAAGTGATAACACACACTCAAGGATGTCAAATCTAAGTACAAGTGATAACACACACTCAAGGGTGTCGATTCTAAGTACAAGTGATAACACACACTCAAGGATGTCGAATCTAAGTACAAGTGATAACACATACTCAAGGATGTCAAATCTAAGTACAAGTGATAAAAACACACACTCAAGGATGTCGAATCTAAGTACAAGCGATAACAACACACACTCAAGGATGTCAAATCTAAGTACAAGTGATAACAACACACACTCAAGGGTATCGAATCTAAGTACAAGTGATAACAACACACACTCAAGGATGTCAAATCTAAGTACAAGTGATAACAACACACACTCAAGGATGTCGAATCTAAGTACAAGTGATAACAACACACACTCAAGGGTGTGGAATCTAAGTACAAGTGATAACAACACACACTCAAGGATGTTGAATCTAAGTACAAGTGATAACAACACACACTCAAGTATGTCGAATCTAAGTACAAGCGATAAAAACACACACTCAAGGGTGTCGAATCTAAGTACAAGTGATAACACACACTCAAGGATGTCTAATCTAAGTACAAACGATAACAACACACACTCAAGGATGTCGAATCTAAGTACAAGTGATAACACACACTCAAGGGTTTCGAATCTAAGTACAAGTGATAACAACACTCACTCAAGGATGTCGAATCTAAGTACAAGTGATAACAACACAAACTCAAGTATGTCGAATCTAAGTACAAGCGATAAAAACACACACTCAAGGGTGTCGAATCAAAGTACAAAGGATAACAACACACACTCAAGGGTTTCGAATCTAAGTACAAGTGATAACACACACTCAAGGATGTCGAATCTAAGTACAAGTGATAACAACACAAACTCAAGGATGTGGAATCTAAGTACAAGTGATAACACACACTCAAGGATTTCAAATCTAAGTACAAGTGATAACAACACACACTCAAGGATGTCGAATCTAAGTACAAGTGATAAAACACACTCAAGGATGTCGAATCTAAGTACAAGCGATAACAACACACACTCAAGGGTGTCGAATCTAAGTACAAGTGATAACAACACTCACTCAAGGATGTCGAATCTAAGTACAAGTGATAACAACACAAACTCAAGTATGTCGAATCTAAGTACAAGCGATAAAAACACACACTCAAGGGTGTCGAATCAAAGTACAAAGGATAACAACACACACTCAAGGGTTTCGAATCTAAGTACAAGTGATAACACACACTCAAGGATGTCGAATCTAAGTACAAGTGATAACAACACAAACTCAAGGATGTGGAATCTAAGTACAAGTGATAACACACACTCAAGGATTTCAAATCTAAGTACAAGTGATAACAACACACACTCAAGGATGTCGAATCTAAGTACAAGTGATAAAACACACTCAAGGATGTCGAATCTAAGTACAAGCGATAACAACACACACTCAAGGGTGTCGAATCTAAGTACAAGCGATAACAACACACACTTAAGGATGTCGAATCTAAGTACAAGCGATAACAACAAACACTCAAGGATGTCGAATCTAAGTACAAGTGATAACAACACACACACAAGTGGGGAAGCGTTAAGTCAATCTGATGAAAAACGGTTACATAGGGCAGAGCAGAAAAGACTTTCAATGAAAAGAAAAAGGGATGAAGAGACCGAAGAAGAAAAAGAAATAAGAAAGGAAAAAGAGAGATTGGCTAAAAGGCAAAAACGTTTGAAAATGAGTGAATGTGAAAAAGATATTAGACGGAAGCAAGACTCTCAAGCAAAGAGAAATAAACGCAATCAGGAAGATAGTATTACTAAAACCAAAAGGATGGTAAAGGACAAGGAAGCAAGGCAAGAGAAAAGGAATCAAGAGGACAGTGTAACAGCAAGTGAAAGGAAGAAAAAGGACAAGGAAGCAAGAAAAGAGAAAAGGAATCAAGAGGACAGTGTAACAGCAAGTGAAAGGAAGAAAAAGGACAGGGAAGCAAGAAAAGAGAAAAGGAATCAGGAAGACAGTGTAACAGCAAGTGAAAGGAAGAAAAAGATTAGAGAAGCAAATAAAGAGAAACAGAATCAAGATGACAGTCTAACAGCAAGTGAAAGGAAGAAAAAGGACAAGGAAGCAAGGAAAGAGAAAAGGAGTACAAGTGATAAAACACACTCAAGGATGTCGAATCTAAGTACAAGCGATAACAACACACACTCAAGGGTGTCGAATCTAAGTACAGGCGATAACAACACACACTTAAGGATGTCGAATCTAAGTACAAGCGATAACAACAAACACTCAAGGATGTCGAATCTAAGTACAAGTGATAACAACACACACTCAAGGATGTCGAATCTAAGTACAAGCAATGAAATCAAAGGCATAGTTGAAAGATATTTGAACACTCAGAAAAAACTGTCGCAACAGAAATGCACAAAAATATTTCGTTCAAGGAAAAGAATTAAGAACAGTACTTCTAAAGGAAATGAGCAAACTTCCAATAGAACGGATAGATATAGACAAAGTGGGGAAGCGTTAAGTCAATCTGATGAAAAACGGTTACATAGGGCAGAGCAGAAAAGACTTTCAATGAAAAGAAAAAGGGATGAAGAGACCGAAGAAGAAAAAGAAATAAGAAAGGAAAAAGAGAGATTGGCTAAAAGGCAAAAGCGTTTGAAAATGAGTGAATGTGAAAAAGATATTAGACGGAAGCAAGACTCTCAAGCAAAGAGAAATAAACGCAATCAGGAAGATAGTATTACTAAAACCAAAAGGATGGTAAAGGACAAGGAAGCAAGGCAAGAGAAAAGGAATCAAGAGGACAGTGTAACAGCAAGTGAAAGGAAGAAAAAGGACAAGGAAGCAAGAAAAGAGAAAAGGAATCAAGAGGACAGTGTAACAGCAAGTGAAAGGAAGAAAAAGGACAGGGAAGCAAGAAAAGAGAAAAGGAATCAGGAAGACAGTGTAACAGCAAGTGAAAGGAAGAAAAAGATTAGAGAAGCAAATAAAGAGAAACGGAATCAAGATGACAGTCTAACAGCAAGTGAAAGGAAGAAAAAGGACAAGGAAGCAAGGAAAGAGAAAAGGAATCAGGAAGACAGTGTTACGGCAAGTGAAAGGAAGAGAAAGGACAAGGAAGCAAGAAAAGAGAAAAGGAATCAAGAGGACAGTGTAACAACAAGTGAAAGGAAGAAAAAGGACAGGGAAGCAAGGAAGGAGAAACGTGGACAAGCAGATAGTGTGTTGATCAATAATAGAAGACATGCCGATAAAGAATGTAAAAAGTTGAAACGTAAAACCAGTGATAATTCTAACCAGGCTATAAAAGACTTCAAAGGGATAATACAAAATGGACCTTTTTATATTTGCACTGTCTGCCAACGCTTTTTATATAAAGGGTCTGTAAAACTTTTCCATGAAGATGACTATAGTGGTGAGACATATGCAACCAGTAAACATTCTTTTGACAACTGTGAATATATTTGTTTGAACTGTCATAAATCAGTGAAAGCAAATAAGATGCCAGCTATCGCTGTATCAAATGGATTACAGTTAGATGAAATACCAAGTCAATTGGAAACTTTGAATTCACTTGAATGTGTCTTTATCGCTAGAAGGATACCGTTTATGAAAATATTAGCTTTACCGCGTGGAAAGCAAAAAGCCATCCATGGATGTGTGGTGAATGTCCCTATTGAGCCTGAACATATTGCTTCAGTTTTGCCTCGTGTCCCATCGTCAGAAACATTTATTACTGTAAAAGTGAAGCGAAAACTTCAATACAGAGGTCATGTGTTCCATCAAACTGTAAGACCAGATAAAGTTCTAACAGCCCTCTTTGTCCTAAAGAATCATTTGAAAAATCCTCTATACAGTGATGTAGTGATAAATAACTACTGGAATGAGGACAGTGAACGAGCTGATGAAAATTTGTGGACTCATTTTGTGGGAGATTCAGAAGGACAAGACAGAAACCAAACAAATGAGACTGTAGATGAAGATCCAGTTGATGAACATGATGAGGAAGAGGAAGATGAAAGATCAAGATTAAGTGGACTACCATTTGACTCTGCTATCCAACCTAAAGACATTGTTGCAGATCAGTCACATATACTGAATATTGCTCCTGGTGAAGGCAAATCTCCAAAACCATATTATGATGATGAGAAAGCAGAAGAGTTGAGCTTTCCTCAACTATTTCCACATGGCAGATTTGGATATTCACACAACAGAAACAGAAAGATTACTCTAAAGCAATATTTTCAGTCCAGGATTTTGAACTGTGATCAAAGATTCTCTAGGAACATTGACTATATTTTCTTCGCCCAGTACAGATGTGAAGCTAAAGAAGTGAATGACAATTTAAGTATCAGCCTTAGAAAAGGAAAGTCCCAAGATATTACAGCAGGACAAATCAAAGAGAAATTAGAAAATCTTGTACAATGTGATCTAGGTATCCATTTTCTTCAAAAGATTCGGGGTTCCCCATCATATTTCAATAAACTTTTCTATGACCTCCTTGGGATGATCAGACAACTTGGTCCATGTACATGGTTTATCACATTATCTGCGGCAGACCTAAAATGGCCTGATACTATCAAAGTGATAGCGAAACAACAAGGAGCCTCTCTGACTGATGAAGATATTCTTCATATGTCATGGGAACAGAAATGTCATTATTTACGGACAAATCCTGTTACAGCAGCCCGCCATTTTGATAATAGAGTCCAGATGTTTCTAAAACACATACTACTGAACAATAATCTGAACCCTTTAGGCGAAATAACGGACTACAAGTACAGAATAGAATTTCAGCACCGAGGGTCTCCCCATGTACATATGTTGGCATGGGTAAAAGATGCACCATCTTTTGAAAACAACGATGAACAGGAAATTGAGGAATTCATAGATGGGAAGATCTCTTGTCAACTACCAGAAGATGATCATGATATGTATGATTTACTTCACTTAGTTCAGAGGCATACACATTCAGTTGCGTGTAAAAAGCATGGAAAGAACTGTCGGTTTAATTTTCCAAGACCTCCCGTTAACAGAACTCTTATCTTAAAACCTTTAGAAGAGCAACCTAGTGCCGAAATTCAAACGAGGTACTCTGAAATATTGACAGCTATTAATGAGCTATTAGGAGACCCTACTGTTGATATGACATTAGAGCAAGTATTAGAGAAAGCTAATGTGACAGAAGAACTTTATTATAAAGCATTGCATTGGATAAAAACCAAAAGTGGACAACCGGCTGTTTTATTGAAAAGAACCCCATATGAAGTGAATGTCAATAATTACAACAAAACCATGATGAGTGCGTGGGAAGCTAATTTAGATGTCCAGTTTGTAACAAACGTATACTCCTGTGTTATGTACTTGGCATCCTATATATCAAAACCAGAGAAAACTCTTGGGGATGTATTGAAAGCAGTCAGTAAAAGCTCATCACATCTAGGATTGAAAAAGTCTATGAAAAGTGTTGCACACAAATTTCTGACTCACAGGGAAGTTAGTGCCCAGGAAGCTGTTTACAGATTGCTTTCCCTTCCATTAACAAGAGGTTCAAGACAGATAGTGTTCATACCCACAGATTTGCCTGAAAACCGAACTAGGCTATTCAAATCAATGACAGCCATATCTCACATGGATGATGATGACCCTGATGTTTATGTAAAGGGACTACTTGACAAGTATGCTGCAAGACCCAATTTGTTAGAAGATGTTTGTCTTGCAGAGTTTGCAGCTGAGTATAGGACCAGTACTGGTAAAAAGAAAACAGATAATGACATAACTGATGATATAGCCAATGAGCAAAATGAACAAGTTGATGAAGGAGAAGTATTACAACTAAAGAATGATCTTGGAACTGTATCAAAAAGAAGAGTACCAACTATTATAAGGTCACATAAGTGGTCAGTGAAAAAGAATCCAGAGCAGTTCTTCCATGCTGCGTTGTTATTGTATTTCCCTTGGAGAAATGAAGTTCAGGACCTCCTTCAAAACACCTATCAACAGACATATGAAAAGAATTACGAAACTATTTCTGAAAGACAGAGCAAGTTTGAACATCACACAGAAGAAATAGCCGATGTGTTAGATGATATTGAGCAGAATGGTTTTCCTGATGATGCATGGGCCAATGTTGCTCCTCAAAATGAACAGCAACAAGAAGAAGACAGGTTAGAAGGTTGTGTGGAGGAAGCTGATATTCATTGTGTCTTTAACACAGATCAACAGAACTCTGTCACAAGTGACCTTGGCATGATGGCATTTAAATATGACACCTCTACAGAGAATATGAGCAGTTCAGATTGGCTTCAAATGATATGTTCTCTTAACCGACAGCAGTATATAGTCCATAGGTATATTGTTAATTGGGCTACCCATATGTTGTTATCTCACAGAGGCATTAAGACAGATCCTTTTCATCTTTTTTTGACTGGTGGTGCTGGTGTGGGGAAAAGCTTCCTTGTAAGAACTATTGTCCAGACCGTAAAATATCTATTTGCCAGGAATAACCAGGTACAAGACACACATGTTTTGGTTTGTGCGCCAACTGGAGCAGCAGCCTACAACATATCAGGCCATACCTGCCATTCTGCATTCCAACTTCAGATCCATACATCAAAAGATGATGACTACTGTCCACTTTCTTCTGAAAAGCTTGCATCCATGAAAGAAAGCCTCTGCAACATCAAGCTAGTTGTCATAGATGAGATATCAATGGTTAGCGCTGATATGCTCCTGACTATACACAGAAGACTATGTGATGTAATGGGAAACCTAGAACCTTTTGGTGGAGTCTCCATATTGGCTGTAGGAGATTTACTTCAACTTCCACCTGTGGCCCAAAAACCAGTGTACTCCTTACCATCTGATGATATTGCCTCTATCTATGGATCCCTATGGACATCCCATTTCAAGATAGCTGAACTAACAGAATTACAACGCCAGAAAAATGATGAAAATTTTGCTGCTCTGTTGAATAGAATAAGAGTTGGAAAACAAACAACAAAGGACCTAGAACTCCTGCAATCAAGACAGATATCAAGTACTGATCCCAACTATCCAATGCAAAGTACACATATGTTTACCTATAATTCTCTACGGGATGAACATAATAACAATATGTTAGAAAAAACTGAACACCAAGTCTTTGTATTCAAAGCTAAGGATACAACAAAGGATGAACAAACCCAAAGAGTTAGCCAAGAAACAGCATCTAGTAAAACTGCTTGTGGACTCCTGTATGAATTGAAACTTTCAATTGATGCACGTGTTGTGTTGACAAAAAACATTGATGTTTCTGATGGTTTAGTCAATTCTGCAGCTGGTATTGTTAAAGGTTTCATTCCTTCATTTGACTCTACACAAGACCCAGAAACATTCAAACCAAAATACATACTGATCAAGTTTGATGAAGAGAGAGTAGGGAAGAAATGCCGCCTCACATCCAAAGGTCTAATAAAAAATCACCCAACTTGTACACCAATACCAGCCATAGAATGCCCCATATATTTCAGCAAAAGATCCAAGAAGGTATCAAAGAAGAGAACTCAATTCCCTATTGATTTAGCATGGGGTGTGACTATACATAAGGAACAGGGCAAGACAGAAGATCATGCTGTGGTTTGTTGTAATGGAAACTTTAACAAAGGTCAGTTTTATACCGCTGTAAGTCGTACGAAAACATTAGATGGGCTTTACTTTACTGGTCAAGTGGATGGAAAGAAAATCAAAACTAATACTGATGCTTTAAAAGAGATCCAGAGAATGAGAATCTCTAGTGAATTACAAATACAACATATTGAATCCCTGAGTAAAGGCAGTAGCTTCTTGAAATTACAGACATTTAATATCAACTCATTAAAACCACATTTTCAGTGTTATATAAAGGATAATTACCTAGAAAACTTACATATAATTTGTATACAAGAGACCTGGCTAAAGCCACATGACAGTTGTCCTTCAATTGAGAATTTCAACACAATAAGACAAGATTCTGAAACCAGACAAAGACATGGTGGTTTGATAATGTATATTCACCACAGCTTCAGACTACTTCATGAATTTCACATCAGTGACCTGTGTTTTGAATATCAGATGGTACTGTTGTCACCTGTGCTGTACCCAGATACTAGACTGGTAGTGGTATCCATTTACAACAATCCAAGAACAAAGTGTATACAATTCTTAAAAGATCTGGAGAGATTACTACAGAACGTTCCTTTTAACATTCCTGTATTTGTTGTTGGCGACTTCAACATTACAACCTCCCGAAACAAACAGGACTTGACAAATTTATCCAGTTACTATGGTTTACGCCAGCTTGTGACAGAACCAACACATCGTCAAGGTGGAACTCTAGATTTGTTTCATGTAAACAAGGATCCAGAAAATGTTGTCATAGATGTCATACCCACCTACTACAGTGATCATCTTATTGTGTCTGCAGCAGTGCCACTTGTGCTGAATGAGGAAATCTACTGAAGAATAAGATCTGAATGTAAGTACTAAACACTTATAAAGCTGACTTTCAAATTGTCAAATTGTCAAAAAATATATCTCATGGTGCAGAAGTGTCATGCACAAGAACCATTACTCTGCCATGCCTACAATTTCAGTGATTGCCCTTTGTTGTTGTTGTTGGGGAGCAAATTTTGCAAAATTTGCTTCTCTATGTAGCTGCCTCTCTCTGCACTTTACCATTCTCTGCATACCACACAACATTTTCCTGTCCTCCTCACTATAAAAAGTTTGTACACTTATTGCCCTGTTTTGTAGTGAAAGCTTGTGCGGGGGTATCAAGTCACATCCTGTGACAGTTCTAGTTATTATTACTTTTCATTCACAGCTTGACAAATTGCTTGTGGCACATGTTTAAAGATGCAAAAGTCTCTCTACTTTGTACTAAGTAATGCGTACTAAATGTGATAGCTTTTCAAATTTGCTAAATGACAAAAAAAAAAAAGAAAAAGCAAGGCCATCATGTGCTGCAAGTATTTCAAATTGCACATTGGATACATGGTGTCTTGTCATCTTTTCTATGTTCAGTGAAAGATTTAGTGGAGTAGGGGATAGAATATGTTTTAACCCTTTCCCAAGTGGCAAAATGTGTGGATGGTCCAATTCAAATTCTGCTAATAATGACAAATAGATGGTGATTAAGATAGAATTTGTATTAAATATTGCACAGAAAATACTGAGGCAAAAGGAGAAAATGCTGATTATCAGCATTTTCGTCTTTTGTCTCAATTTTTTTACCAAGCTTTTTCATATTGTCTTGTTTGGGAAAGGGTTAATTTGTGAACATCTCATATCTTTTGTAGGAGTATACCTGCAGATCAGCGTGATGACAATGATCAGGCCACACATAAATGGATGGTTTATGTGCGAGGACCTAAAGATAGCCCAAATATTTGTGGATTTGTCAAGAAAGTTTGGTTCTTCTTACATCCAAGCTACAGACCCAATGATTTAGTGGAAGTCCGGTTAGATATTATTTAGAAATATAATCCTTTCACAAACTGCTACAATGTAGATTGTTCTGATATTGAAAGAGTTGCCGATAAAAAAATTGATGTCAAAAGTAGAAAATGAGAATAACACAGAATTTATTGTTAGAAAAGTAGGCAACATAGATTATCAGCAGCTATAAATACTTCTTGTTTACAAAAATAAAAAATGTAAACTTTCAATGTACACTTTAAGGTAAAATTAGCTCGCACATGGCTAATCCCAGATTGTTCCTTTATTCTTTGACAAGCAACACAGAACAAGTTGAGCCTACATATTTGTACAGTCTGACTTCATTCTGTTCTTCCTGTTGTTCTACTCAGAAGGACAATGGTATTAAAACTTTTAATGTATTTCTCAACAGTCAAGCCCCGTTCCACCTGACTCGTCGAGGGTGGGGAGAATTTCCAGTCAGAGTCCAGATTCATTTTAAAGATTCCAGGAACAAACGAGTGGACATCATCCATAATCTTAAGGTATCATCTTATATCTTTTATAGAGATTTGATAGGTAACAAATACAAAATCTACCGATTTTACAAAGTAACATTTTAACCAATTTCAAGATGGTCGATTTTTAGACCAAGTTCAAAGATATTTCAGATGACAATTTTAGTACAATAAAATTTTACATTTGGGGAAATTAAGAAATTGGTTGTGACAATTTCTTAATTTCCCCAAATGTAAAATTTCATTTTCCACAATGATTTTGTAAGCCTTGATATCACAGGCTGTAAAAAAGGGTCAATGTGTGGGAGTGGGTTAAAATAAGCTTGATAATTTAACCACATTCAATCAATAAAAAGCATCATTTGAAAAGAAATAAATACTGATTTCAAGCATTCTCTGTGTTTCCAACATTGTCCTCTTAAGTTTGTCAATATATATGGATGTTAAAATTTGTGATTGAAGGTTTTTTTTACATTTCTACTTGGAATAGAGAACCATTTTATCCATTTACCCGTGACATAATTTCGGACAAACAATAGTATTTTCGTAGGTGTTATACAATCTCGTAATAATTATGGCTTAATTTAAGCCATAGTTACGAGAGTTGATAAAAACGCTGACGGTTTATCAAAACATGATGGTAAACCAAAGCTATTTTAGCACAAAATTCTTTGCCATTTCAGCTTGACAGAACTTACACTGGTTTACAGACACTGGGGGCAGAAACAGTAAGTTTATATGATTTACAACAGTTGTATGATGATTTTCTTATGTCTTGGGTTAGTCATCAACCAAAACCAATTTTAAGAGAAATAACTTTTTGGAAAAAATGTGATAATTTCTACATGTCAGTATTGGTATAAATATTGTTTCAAAGCTTGGTGCTGTTTTCTTTCTCTTCTTTTTCGGATGAAAGTTAAAGAGTTAATGAGTAAAGAGGAGAAAATACTGGATATGCCTAATATCTTTCCCGCTATGTTTGTACATGTATAACATTTCTCTATTAGTGACATTAAAAGAGGTCTTGTTGTTATTGAAAGGTTGCCATGTAATAACACTTTTTGATGCCCCCCACAAGATAAAGGCTTTGGAAAATTTTGTGAAAAAAAGAAAGTGCCTGGGAGAAGCAATTTCTTGATTTTCCACTATATGTTTACAAACAGAATAATCAAAACATGTAGAATTTCATTCACTTTAAATTGCCATCTGTAACATCTTTCAATTTGGACAGATCTAAATTTTTGCCTTCGGGTAATGAGCTAATTACATATCATGTATTTCAGATTGTGGATGTAGAAATAGAACGAGACAAAACAGAGATTAAAAAGGAGAAGAAGCAGAAGGAAGCCAGCAGGACATCAAACAATGTGGAAATAAAACAAGAGCCATTAGAACCGTGGGAGCTGACACAGGGGTCATCTCAAATACCGTGTGAAACATTCCCTCTGTCAGCGGATATAAAACTAGAGCCAGTAGATCATGACTATGGGCGGTCAGGCTGTGTGAATGGTGTGGACAGTTTAACCTCGCAACATTGTGTAAAGAAGGAGGTAGAATCTCAGGTAGACAACTGTCAAACTTTTGGTGATGTATCCAGGCATAATGACGGTGATATATCAGGACATATTGACGGTGTGTCATCATGTATTCAGACTGTAGGAAGCTCCAGTTTGATCACAACACAAGCTGGTTCCGTGATGTCATCACCACAAACACGGAACCAGCTGACTGTAATCTCATCTAGTCCCTCCAAACAACAGCTAGTGTCCAGTACTGGTAGTGTTATCCTCGCCTCTCCGCCTGGTAATGTGGTATTGAGGCCTATAGGACCCGCAGGCGCTGCAGCTACCAACAACACACTCAATCTCAAAATTGTAGACTCAGGGAAGCCAGCCACTGGACAGGGTGTCCAGGCTAAAGTTAACTTGAATCTGTCCCAGACTGGTTTACAGTTAAACAGACCGCAGACTGTGACTCCAGCACGATTACCTGTAAACCAGTCTGGTAATCCAGGCCTTGTGTTCCTCAAGTGTACAGACAATCAAGGAAAGACATTTCTGATTCCTCAACAGATAAATACAACTCTCACGTCACCACCCAAGGGGAATAACTCTGTCAATAATGTGAAACAAGGGGTAGTGAACAACAGACCTATATTACTGACTAGTGCAGTACCAGGTACCAACATCACGAATGTGGCGGTACCAGGGGGGACAAATCTTGTACAGGGTAAACAGGTGGTACAGACTCTAGTACGGAGCCCTAACACCATCACCTCACCAAACAGGCTACAGAAATCTCCTTTATCTAACGGGCCAGTATTCTTCATTAAACCAGAAAACATGAACAGAGCACCGCTGACTGTTAAAACTTCAAATGGTGTGGCTACTGTTACCAGTACAACTCCCAACAAAGTCAACTCAAATATACAAATAGTGAGAAACTGTGCACAAAAACAGACTACAGATTTAGTGTGTGTTAAACCAGTCAATCAGGTATGGACATCACCCAATGTTGGGAACCAGTCTGTAAATAAAGGTCAACTCAAGGTCACACCACAAGGTCTGATTCAAGTTCAAGGTCAGACCACTAGTCCTGTAGTTGGTATCAGTACCAGTACAGCTGATCGGACAGTACAGAATTCTATACGACCCAAACAACCTGTGGTTCTGATACCAAGTAATGGTAAAGTGACTTTACTGCCAGGGAAAGGTAAATCATTACTGAACTCAGTGAATTCACAAGTAGCAACACCAGCAGGGAATAACATTATCTTACTTAACCAGACAGTGTCACCGGTGGGTAACGGGAATGTTGTGTGTGTGACGCCCAGTCATGTGAACAATCAGAACAAAACTACCAGCAAACTGAACAAATCTGACATGTTTGTCTTACAAACAAAACAGGCAAAATCTGCAGGTGGTGCACCTAATCATGTTGTCATTATACCTGTATCATCAGAACAGAATTCATCGTTAGTGACAACAACGATTGCAAACTCCAAAACACCTGTAACCATAACAACAACACAGAACAAAGTGACAGGTAACTCATTAATGTCTACAGTGGCGGGAGACAAGAGAGGGAATGATAAAACAGTTCTGATTGTGGTACAAAATGACAACAAATCAACAGTACAGACACATACAATCAGTGATGCCACCAAACTTACAGCTACACCCCCTGCCTCTACCAGTCTCCTCACATCATTACCCTCATTACACAGTCACAACACACCAAAACTCTCGTCAACACCACAACAACACAGGAAGGTCACCGTCGCTGCCGGTGATGCCACGCAGAAACATGTGCTGTTGGTAAATGATGATGAAGGAAGAGATCAGAGTCAATCCAAATTTGAAGTAGAGGACAGGAAGTGCATTATGGATCCGAAAAAGAAGAGACAGAAAATTATTTCTGTAAAAGAATTCATCCAACCTATATGGTATGTATGGACTATTCAATTTAAACCAAGCAGAATTTGCCATAAGTTTTCAACATTTGATGGATTGCCTGGTGGTTATTTTTTTCGTAATTTACTGTATCGCTATATGTAGATTTGAATAGATTTGGTAATATTTCTTGTGTTTATACCAGAACACTAAGTCTATTTTAGCATTAAAAATACTTGTTGTCTTCAGATAGGGCAATGTAATCATAAAGTTTGGAAATCTTTCTAATCTTGATGGTCAAACTTGAACCAGCCTTGATTGAATAAATCTGTTTTTTAGCTCGACTTTTCGAAGAAAATGAGAGCTTATACTGTCACCCGGGCGTTGGTGTCGGCGTTGCAACCAAGGTTAAAGTTTTTTCAAACATCAATAACTTCCATGCTAACAAAGGGATTCAACCCAAACTTGGTATACTTATTCACCATCACACCCTCTACTTTACTATCAGGGCCCATGACCCTGGGACCACTCTATTTGGAGTTATGCCCCCTTTATACTAAGCAACTTAGAAAGTCGAGCTGCTGTCTTCGGACAACTCTTGTTTATGATATTTGATAGATCTATGTGTTACTGTATTCCAGCATGAAGGACCACCCAGATCTGTTGTCACTGATACGAGCAGCTGTATCTAGACATCCACTTGTCTCCGAAAACGCTGGTATGCTTTTAATTAATTTATCCCCTGTATTGAAAGACATGGGATTTTTGTAATCTGGTTATAGATAAAATACAAATACTTTATCTATAGGAAAAATAGAAAATGCAGATTCCAACCATCAATTTTACATCAAAACCTGAGAAATTGAACATATGTACATGCATGAATTGCAAGGCAATGGATTATAAAATAAGGAAGTTGCTCATGAATATGATCAACTTAGAGCTTTCCAAGTTTGATTAACCAATATTCATATAATGACATTTTTTGACCCCCTGCAATATAATGGCTTTGGAAAACATTGTGGCAAATGAAGAAATTGGATATGCCAAGCAATTTCTTCATTCCCCACAACATTTTCCACCCCAAAAGACCAAGGTACAGGGTGTCCCAAAAGTAAGGTAACACTTAAAATCTAATATATCTTGGCCAATATATCACTTGTGTATTCCTAATACCGCTGACAGTACAGAAGGTTATGTGTAAAAATAAAGAAAAGAAATTTCATCAAAATATCATACTTTTTATATATTTTATCTATGATGAACTAAACACACCCCTTTTTATGCCCCCGTATCGAGAGATCGGGGGCATATTGTTTTACTCGTGTCCGTCTGTCTGTCTGTCTGTCTGTCTGTCCGTCTGTCCGTCCGTCCGTCTGTCTGTCTGTCCGTCTGTCTGTCCGAAAACTTAACCTTTGCCTTTTCTCCAAAAGTAATTGACATATAAAGCTCAAATTTGGTATGCATCTTCCTTTCAATGATATCTATCCGTTCCATGCAATTTGACCTTCCTCAAGGTCATTGGTTAACCCTTATCAACCCTTTACTCTACGAAAACTTAACCTTTTATTCCGAAAACTTAACCTTTGCCTTTTCTCCAAAAGTATTTGACATACAAAGCTCAAATTTGGTATGCAACTTCCTTTCAATGATATCTATCTGTTCCATGCAATTTGACCTTCCTTAAGGTCATCCATTAACCCTTAACAACCCTTTACTCCACGAAAACTTAACCTTTTACTCTTAAAACTTAACCTTTGCCTTTTCTCCAAAAATGTTTGACATACAAAGCTCAAATTTGGTATGCAACTTCCTTTCAATGATATCTATCTGTTCCATGCAATTTGACCTTCCTCAAGGTCATCCCTAAACCCTTAATAACCCTTTACTCCACGAAAACTTAACATTTTAGAAAAATGGCTGTTCGGGGGCATTTGTGTTTCACAAACACATCTTGTTATCAATGACGTCATTTTGATAGTAAATGATGTTCTCTGGATTATGTCCCATCTGTCACTTCCCATGGTTTATTCTTGTGCTGAAAGTTTTAGGCTATTGACTGCCATGTGTGTCCATAGAAATGTTCTTACATTCTCCTTGAATGTTTTGTAGCAATATTATACATGTTCAATTTAATATGTTCTTGCTGTGGGAATTACACTTTAGACAACATGTGTATTCACAAAAAAATGGTCCAGTGAATTCAAATCCGGCATGTGTCCACCGACAACAGTCTAAGCGTTCAACTTGATCTCCAAAAGACTGATTTCATTATTTTAATATGGTATGTGAAAGCTTCAAATAAAATTTCAAAATGCACTGTACTAAAGATTCAAAGAATCTTAATCGGACGAAATTCTTCACGTTGACTTTCCTGGACTTCCATTTGCAGTCTTATTCAAAGCTTAGATGCTTAATGCGTTAAGGGATGTTTTCCGTCTTTTGATTCCATGTCAATCACAATCTGACCGAGATAGTTCAAATTTATCTATTATTGAGTAGATGGGTATTCTTCTTGGTGGATCTTCTGTTTTGAATTAAAGTTTAAAATTTCTTTGCACACATATTGGACATTTAGATAAATGCTATGCTTTACCGCATACATACGTTTTGAGCAGGTAGGTTGTGACGTCATTAGCTCCACTGGCCTTCAGGCCAGCGGGCTATTGTCATGGCGCTGTGTCCGTCGTGCGTGCGTGCGTCCGTCCGTCCGGTCGTCAACTTTTTCTTTAAAAATCTTCTCCTCAGAAACTACTGGATGGATTTCAATCAAATTTCACAGGAATGATCCTTGGGTGGTCCTCTATCAGATTCCTTCAATTAATGCTGATTGAACTAGAAAGTCTGGAGTTATCTGCCCTTGAATTAAAAAATGGCTGTTTTGACTTTGTTTTCACTCTAGCACATACAAATATCGACCAATCAAGACAAAACTTGGTCAAAATGTTGGTGACAATAAGATCTTGACTGAGTGCAATTTTCAGCTTGATCTGAATTTTATATCATGAGTTATGTGCCCTTGAAATTGACAAAATGGTCATTTTCGGCTTAATTTTTACTTTGTTTCACTCTAGCAATTACAAATATTTACCAATCAAGACAACACTTGGTCAAAATGTTGGAGACAATAAGATCTTGACTGAGTGCAATTTTCAGCTTGATCTGAATTTTATATCATGAGTTATGTGCCCTTGAAATTGACAAAATTGTCATTTTCGGCTCAATTTTTACTTTGTTTTCACTCTAGCACATACAAATATTTACCAATCAAGACAAAACTTGGTCAAAATGTTGGTGACAATAAGATCTTGACTGAGTGCAATTTTCAGCTCAATCTGAATTTTATATCACGAGTTATGTGCCCTTGAAATTGACAAAATTGTCATTTTCGGCTTTATTTTGACATTGCTTTCACTCTAGCAACTACAAATATTGACCTATCAAGACAGGACATTGACACAATATCTGTGAACTTAAGTTCTTGCCAGAGTGTAATTTTCAGCTTAATCTGAATTTTACATTGATCATGAGTTATGTCCCCTTGAAATTGACAAAATTACCATTTCTGACCTTATTTTTACTCAAACAGCCATAGATATCTCCCAATCAATATGAAACTTTCACATAATCTTACCGGCCAAAAGATCTTGCATGGATATAATTTTCATTATCATCTGAATCTTACATCCTGTTTTATGTGCCCTAGATTTTGACAAAATTGCTATTTTTTCAACTTTGTTTTGTAGACAAAGTTAAGATCTTGCATTAGTGTGATTCTTAGCTTGATAGGAAGATAAACCCTCAGTTATATGCCTTTCAATTTGAAAAAAAAAATGCTAATTGTGACTTTGCTTTCAATATCTAATCAACACTTGGATTAAATATTAGAAGAATCTCAGGCCTGTGGAGCGACTCAAGACCTTCAGGTCTTCTAGTTTTGGTAGTGGTACAGATGACATCAAAAACAACGCCATTTTGATATGTGCATAACATTGAAGTGTATGGTAAACAAAATTCCAATGAATTCTGCAGATATTGATAGTTTTCCGAAAGAAATCGGCTAAGAAATAGCAGAGCTAGAACCATTTATAAGTGTTACCTTACTTTTGGGACACCCTGTATATAAAATTTTGATCACTAAAAGTTGTCATCTTCAGCATCTCTTTGAATTTGGATCAGTCTTTAAATGTGTCATCTGGTAATGGGTTTACTATCTTGGGCCAATTTGAAAATGGTGGGCAGTATTGGTTTTTCAAGAGTCATTCTGAATTGTCTGTTATTAGTATGGTTCGAAATGTGTTAAAAAATGGATTCAATATCATTGTTTCTTTTTGTATGCTGGTATAAGAAGTATTTCTGTTGGAACACTTAACATTGGTCATGTTTCACAAACACATCTTGTTTAATATTTCCAGGTCGAAGTTTACACCCATATTGTGGAGCGACACATAATGACTGGTTATCATGGAATGTTGGTAAACGGAGGGCATCGGAGGTAATTTGTCATGCTGGGATATTGATCAGTCTATTTACCCTTTCCCAAACTATTTCTGGTTGGGACTTCGAAACTTGTATGGGAAAAGGATGATACACTATTTTACCATTCTTTAGGGTTACTACTTTTAGTTAACATAGGGCATTTTTAAACCTATTAGACATCAATTAGCTGTACAGGTCAATTATTGAAAATCTATTCATGAACGAGGAAAAAACTGATGACTTAGGTTAATTCTTTATTATATTAGTAAGATTCGACACAACTTTTTCAGACGCTCAGATTAGATAAGTTTGTTTTATTTTGTATGATTGGGCCATCCTTTTCTTAGTAAGGATGTAATTACAGTATATAACTTCATTGTTTATCAAGCCTTGATCATTTCAGTGGCAGCGAGCCTCGTGTGTGAGAAAGTTTATTCAGCAAGCACTAGGTGGCAGCATGACATATAAAGGGGAGTTACTCTGGACAACCAAGCAGATCCTAGTCTGGTGTAGACTGCATGCATATAGTCCACATTACTTAGGTAAATAAACTTTCCAGATTACAATCGCAAGCTGATTAAAGGGAGTTAACCCTTTCCCAAACCGTAAAATTTGAGGGTGATCAACTTCAAAAACTGCTACAAATGACAAAATGGATGTTATTAAAGATAGGATTTCTGTAGAATACAGCTCAGAAAATATTGAGACAAAAGGAGAAACTGCTGGTTATCAGCAGTTTCTTCTTTTGTTTCAATGTTTTCCTAAGCCTTTTCTATCAGGCACGTCAAAACCAGGTCTTGTTTGGGAAAGGGTTAAGGTATTCAACCCCCTAATGAGATTCATGTCACATCTGAACTTTTCGAGGGATGTCTTAAAAAATCAGCGACGGAACTTTTTACTGCTTAATGATTACGATGTCGCCCAAATAGGATTTGATACGTAACAAATGTTATCGAAGTTGAGTGAGAAATTTTGATGAATCTCATTAGGGGTGGACTAACTAAAGACCTTGTAAATTTGTTATTTCAAATTCAGACCCGTACAATGTGTGTACTCTTCAATTGTCTCGGCGAGACGGTTCTGTTGAGTACCCACAACATAGAGTTTGATCAATCATTAATCATATTATACTTTTTGAAAAGCCTTTACCCCCACTTATCTGTAGTTTTGATAATGGGATCTAATGCTTCTAAGGGATAATGCTTTTGACAGCTTGAAGAAGAGGCCAAAATATTTAAGATGTTATTTCCACATTTTCAATCCTATGAATGTGATGTTGCATGAATGAAATTAAGTTTTTAGCTCGACTTTTGGAAGAAAATGAGAGCTTATACTGTCACCCGGGCGTCGGCGTTGGCGTCGGCGTTGGCGTTGTTAAAGGTTAAAGTTTTTTCAAACATCAATAACTTCCATACTATCAAAGGGATTCAACCCAAACTTGGAATACTTATTCACCATCACACCCTCTACCTTACTATCAGGGCCCATGACCCTGGGACCACTCTATTTGGAGTTATGCCCCCTTTATACTAAGCAACTTACACTCACCCGAACTTCTAAACGGCCACCTCATTCTTTCACCTATAAATCAAAATCTCTGATGAACACTCATGTTGTTTTGGTTGTTTGTAAAATACATTCATTTTTGAAAAATATGAGAAAGTTTCACAAAGCTGAGTTCGAAATTAATGAAATGGTGGCGTTTAGAAGTGCACTACCCCTTAAATTAAAATTTGCATACCGCAACTTAATATCCCATGTGATCTTTGTGTGCATTTATCATGGCTAAGAATCCTATTCTCGTGGATAATATGCATTCTTGAAGATACTGTAGGGTATGATACAGTGCGGAAATACCAGGTTTGCCGAGTCAGGTCTTCTAAATCATTTACTTTGGCAGTGCACGAATCCGTCTGTTTAACACGTCGAAGACGTGAATCTTGATTAATCATGAAACGTATTATGTGTCCAATCCATTTTCGGATAACATAGGGGATGTTTAGTACAGTTTAGGCAAAATATGTTTCACAGTGCTAAGGCTTTGATATTTCGTTGACAATGCGGCCTAGGAATGCTTTTATTAAAGTGCCTCATAGCCATTTGTAGTGGATTGGGTGGCTAGGATTACCCAAATTTCGTCTATCGTTATTTGTACACGCATGGAATTATTTCTAAAAATTGCTTAATAAAGCTGTCAATCTTGTTGACGAATAGTAGTCCTTAAGTGTGGCCGTCGTCGTGTTTTACGCATGCACTCATCCTAAATTTGCTTATTTGTGAAAAAGCCGCAAATATCAGATTTGATCCATCGACAAACAATAAAAGCGATATGTTTACCCCTGAAACAAAAGAAATCAAATGATTGCATTAAGATTTTGTTAGAAAAGGAAATTATCAAATGATTCAAATCGGCCTTTCTGACTGGAACCCCAACATCAAACATTCCGAAGGTCATTTCTCGCGTTTTGATAATAAGTCCTGTCATGTTAAATGTTTTATTACTGGGCCATCCATATGGATAAATTATCAAAACAGAATCGATATTTATCACGTAATTCAAAATACGCACATGTTATTTTAACGTTTCGATCAAAATGATGTCACGTGCTTCTTTTTTGACGTGACACTACTGTTCATTGTTCGAAAAGATAGAATGTGACTTCGTTAAGAGCAAAAAGCAAACACACAATCCAAGTGAATTAATCTGATTTATTTATTCAAAAAATTAAAGTGGCCGTTTAGAAGTTCGGGTGAGTGTAGAAAGTCGAGCGCGCTGTCTTCGGACAGCTCTTGTATAGTCTTCATATCTCTTAATTCAAAACGAAATTTCAATTTAGCTATGGACTATTTGTAAAGTTTTGTTCCCCCACAAATGAAAATTAATGATAATCATTGTGTCTTGTTGTTTCAGAGAAGCCACTGCATCCTACAGGTATAGATCTGCAGGCGGAGACCTCCCTTCTGTCTGATAAACATCGTAAAACATTCTCGTCCGTCACGGGTATCAGACAAATACAGACAGATCTAGCGTCCATAGAGGAGACAAACTCAGCAGCAGACACGGGGGAGGAGGAGGTGGATATACTGTGTGATTGTAAGTTAGGCCTGGTATTTTCAGTATGCTAATTTGTTTCTTGGGCTTATCCTAAGAAGATAATTAAGGAATGTGTACTTTGAATTTATCTGTCTGACAGCCTGCCTATCAATATCTGTACTTAAATCATAAACATTTTGAACCTCTATAATTTTGTTTCTATTCAGTAGTAATGAAGACACTATTTAGACATTGATTTGTTTGTTGCAAGGATAATACTTTATCACTTATTACTGGACTTTTTATACCCCCCACAACAAAGTTATGGGGGGGTATACTGGATTCAGGTTGTCCGTCAGTCTGTCTGTCCGTCCGTCCGAGGACATAATTTTGTGTTCTCTTCTCCTCCCACAGTTTTTGACTGATTTTGCTGAAATTTTAGCAGGTTGTTTCCTATCATATGAAGTTGTGCACTTGCAATTTTCATCTTGATCCAGGCAGTAGTTTCAGAGTTATGCCACTTTGAACTTTAGCACTTTTTCAGTGACAACGCGCTAGTGGGGGGTATTTGTCCTCTTTGCGACAGTTCTAGTTGGCCATGAAATGATACAATGGCCTTGTTATACGCCCGAAGGGTCATATTATGTTATGGCCCTGTTCGTCAGTCTGTCTGTCCATTAACAATTTCTTGTGTGCATAACTCCTCCTACAGTTTCTATCGAAATTCCATCCAACTTGCCACAATGAATCTCCATGGTATCTAGTTTTGCACATTACTTACAGAATTCAGATAACTCTTTTCGTTCTTGAATTATCTGCCCTTGAATTAAAAAATACCCATTTTATTGTGTGGGCAACTCCTCCTACAATTTCAACCGGAATTGGATTAAACTTGCCACAATGAATCTCCATGGTGTCTACTTGTGCACACCACTTACAGAATTCAGATAACTCTTTTTGTTCTTGAATTATCTGCCCTTGAATTAAAAAATGCCCATTTTCTTGTGTGTGCAACTCCTCCTACAATTTCAACTGGAATTTGATTAAACTTGCCACAATGAATTTCCATGGTGTCTACTTGTGCACACCACTTACAGAATTCAGATAATTCTTTTTGTTCTTGAATTTGCCCTTGAATAAAAATAATGCCCATTTTCTTATTACTGCAACTAATACAGTTTCACCCACAATACAATCAAACTTACCGTAATGAATCTCCATGGTGTCTACTTGTGCATGCCACTATTAAAATTCAGATAACTCTTGGCATTCTTGAATTATCTGCTCTTGAATTGGAAAAAACAGCAAATTTTACTGACAAGCCCCTCTCGGGTGTATATGCGCTGCTCCGCGAAGCTCTTGTTCTTTTCAGCTCCTGTCAAAGTTAGATCTAGTCAGTAGTCTACACCTTGAGAACAAAGATAAGACAAATTTTGGTGACTCCGAGTGCCTTTCCCTGACAGAGGGAATGTAATGGATGTTCCAAAAGAGGGGATTTGTATATAATTTTAGCACAGAAAATATTGAGACAAAAGGAGAAAATGCTGATTATCAGCATTTTTTTCTTTTGTCTCAATGTTTTCCCAATGTTTTCTTCTTTTGTCTCAATGTTTTCCCAAGCCTTTTCTGTTAGGGACGTCTAAAGCCTTTTCTGTTAGGGCTGTCGAAAGCCTTTTCAGTTAGGGATGTTTGTGAAAGTGTTAATTTCATTTTCAGCTCCTGTCAAAGTTAGACCTAGTCTGCCACTACAGAACCAAGATAAGACAAGTTTTGGTGACTCAGAGTGCCTTCCCCTGACAGAAGGTGCGCTGTATGTGGAGGAAATGGCAAATCAGGTAACAATTTTGTTATCTGATTCAAAATAAAAACATGTAAGAAGTAGATGATGACATTGTCAGCATGTTAGAGTTTCCAGCCTTTTGCCAGCATTTGGATTTTGGTGACATGCAATAGATGAATTTATGATGTTAGTCTTTCACTATGCTTAGGTTAGATTCTGCCATTGTAGGGGTCTTATTGCATATTATCTTACATAAAATCAAAGAATACTTTATACAAGCATATGTCTTGATGTCGGAGAACAAAATTGCACACATGTTGATTAGGGTAGATAATCGCCAGACATTGTCATTTAAAGTGACATAAGCATCCGTAGGCCCAAATCCCTTATAATCCACAGAAGTTGGCTTTTAGCATGTTGTCGCACCGTTTATAGACTTTATAAGACAGAATACAAGATTCATACAGCAAATGACATAAATCGATAATCATGCAGCGGTGTAAAGATATGTAAAATATTCAAAGTGGGCATTATCTGCCAGATAGTGTTTACGAAATGATGTGATATTGGGTTTTAAATCCGTCGTCATCTAAGCCAATACAGATCAGACAGAGCTGACATTTGGCACAGATGAAAATTAAAGGCCATATTTCATTTATGTACAGTTATTTTTACAGTAAATTATCCAGAAAATAAGTAAGTAACAGTAAATGTGTATCTTTAAGATAATGGATTCATTTATTATGCTCCCTGAAAAAATTTCGGGGGAGCATATAGTAGCCACGCTGTCCGTCCGTCTGTCCATCCGTCCACAGCCAGATCTCAGCAACCCTTGGACCAAATTCAATGAAACTTCACATGTGAACTCCCTGGGATAATTCCTAGAGATGTTTTTCTCCGTTTCTTAATTTGAGGCTGTGTCATGGAAGAAGGGGCCTTGATGTAAAAATTAACTTTTCTCTAATTTCTCTTTATCTAATGGGCAGAATTTAATGAAATTTTGTACTTATGTGATAAATGAGATGTTCTAGACTATATTCTATAAATAATGTGTGTACAAAAAATCCGTCATGGAAAAGGGGGGCTTAATGTATGATAGTTTTTATTTTGTGACAAGTGCTTATTCGGGGAGCATAATCTGTCTATGACGGCTCTTGTATTAACACATTGGCTTGTTCATACCTTTCTTAGATAAGGTATGGTTTTGAATTGTGTCATAGAAAAGGCTTGGCAAAACATTAATAACAAAGTTGCAGATAACCATCAGCATTATCTCCTTTGTCCTCAATATTTTCCATTCCATACATTGCACAAAATCATTTACACACACCAATTGCTTACTGTATAAAGTTTTGCCATAGGATGTCGTCTTTAACCCTTCTAGTGCTGTTCATGTCAATTTTCTGTTGTGCCAAAACTTTGGCATGCAGTATAGACTAAGATAAGCCTGCACAGATGTGCAGTCTGATCTCAGCCTACATTACCTGCTTTGTACTCAAATTTTATCGTGGCAAGAACACAAGATAAATTTCAATAATAAAATGTCCTTATGTTGGCAATTTGTTTTGAAACAAGATTTTAAAGTCAGTAGGACTAGGATTAACTATAATGGCTATGTTTGTATTACAGATTGGTATAAAGTTACAACACACGGAGGTAGAATCAGGGTATTTAGGTACTCTTGTACAAGGCATGCTGTATAAGGTATGTACGAGGGGTGATCCAAAAATTAGTAAAATGAATCTATAACTTCCTCAAGACATGCTTGATCAGTGTATAATTTGGTAATAACGTAGTTCATTATCTATAGACGGCATAACAAAATATAAGGTTGACAAAAAAGTTATAGCGGCCGTAAAAAGCGTTACCATAGTAACGTGTGTACGCCTAGGCGGGGTAGCAACAAAAAATAATACATGAACGTTAAATTAATCAAATTTTCTTTAACATGGTTCGCACAGGTCTTGAAAAACCCTTGAATTTGACCTTAGCCTTATAAAACCCTTGAAAATAGATGTGAGCCTTGTAAAACCCTTAAAAAGCAAGCCCGAGCCCTTGAAAAACCCTTGAATTCTATTTATCTATTTTTTGTACGTAATAATTTTCAGCTGTCTTTTAACATCGTGGAAAGTTGTTTTTCTGCAATTGGAGAATCCATTTATGAAAAGATATAGATAGGAAAGGATTAACAGTAACTGAACTGCTTGTTTGCGAAGAAATTACGAAGGAATAAAATCAGTAGGGGAAAGTGTGTGTTCAACAAAAGTTGGTTAACAGAAATACAAAGCATGGGTCCGAGAATTTAAGTCGAACAAACTGCTAAATAAACCATGTTTGAACCTTAGATTGTCGAATGTTAGTAGCCCTTGAATTTCATTGTTGAGTCCTTAAAAAACCCTTGAAAAACCCTTGAATTTTCTCATCAAAATTTTGTATGAACCATGTTTAATTTCTGCTGGAATTTTTTGGTGAAAATTGTTATTACACTAGTTTTACGTAGTGACACCAAGTTGCATATGTTGATGTAAAAGTTGCTATGAATACACCACATTTTTATAAGGTAGAACAAATTAGTGAAAAGCGATATGACGTCAACAACGAAATTTGAATGTCGGTCAATTATAAAATTCTGCCACGATCTTGATCATACACCAACGCAGACATTTAAAATGTTAAAGAGAACAAGAATATGCTGCTGTAGAGAAATTAAGTTTATGTGACACCCAAGATTCGCACTTCAATAGAGGAAAATGAATGCCAAGATAGTAGTGCGAGGGGCCACAACCCGGTTCACGACGTCAGAACTGGGGTACACAGCGATAGGCTCCGCTTTGATAGTATTTCGATCTTAAAACATCCAGGCAGAGAAATATTCATCATTTCGATTCTAAAATTGTTTGACAACACTTTCAGCACATTTATACCTCGGACATAGAATTGTATGATAGTAAATAAGCACTTTGAATGGAAGGGTTCATAATCGCGTTAAATTGACGTCGCTTTTGACGTTCTTGCTCCCCCGCCCCGCGCATGGTCTGTGTCTAAAATATGTCACTGAGCAATAACTGTTATATGTACACAATTGAAAATTTCCACATTTATTGTACAGATGTCACATTTAAAAACTTTTGTTTTGATAGTAAACACCCCTGAAGTTTTATTAAACCAGTTTACGAACTTTTGGATCACCCCTCGTATTTGTATAGCGGTTACTACCTAGACACATTTAGATCAATACTTGGTTCTGATGTGCATTTAGTGGAAAGCTTCGTAAAATATTGATACAAAAGAAGAAAATGCAGATATATAGCTTTTTAGCTCCACTGGCCTTTCAGGCCAGCGGGCTATTGTCATGGCGATGTGTCCGTCGTGCGTCAGTGCGTCCGTGCGTCCGTGCGTGCGTGCGTCCGTAAACTTTTTCTTTAAAAATCTTCTCCTCAGAAACTACTGGATGGATTTCAACCAAACTTCATTGGAATGATCCTTGGGTGACCCTCTCTGAGATTCCTTCAAAGAATTTGGATTGAACAAGAATCACTTGAGTTATCTGCCCTTGAATGTCAAAAATAGCTGATTTTGACTTTATTTTTACTCTTAAATCTACAAATATTAACCAATCAAGACAAAACTTGGACAGAATATATATCAGCACAATATCCTGCCTGGGTGTAATTTTCAGCTTAATCGGAATTTTACATCTTGAGTTATGTGCCCTTGAATTTGACAAAATTGCCTTTTTCGACTTTGTTTTCACTCTAACAACCATAATTGTTAACGAATCAAGATGATATTTGGACAGAATCTAGTTGACAACAAGATCTTGCATATGTGTAATTTTCAGTATGATTGCATTGCTACAATCTGAGTTATGTGCCCTTGAAATTGACAAAATTTCAGTTTTCAACACTTTTTTCACTTTTGCGGCCACGATTATAGACTAATAATGACAAAATTTGGACAGAATGATGCTGAACATAAGATCTTGCACGATTTTAATATTCAGCTTGATTATAAACTCACATACTAAATTATGTGCCCTTGAATTTGGCATAATTACAGTTTTCAACTTTATCATCACTCTAAAAATCGCCCAAATATTGGTCAATCATTTACCTTCTTTTCGCTTTGACCACATGATTGCCTCTTTTTACTTTGATTTCGCTCTAAGAACCACAAGTTTTGAGGAATCTAGTTTTTTTTTTACCACATTGCTGTATTTTACTTTGTTTCTGCTCTAAGAACCACAAGAATTTAATAATATATAAGTTTAAGCATTTAGATAAATTTGTCAAATTTTTTATAGTAAACCCCAAGAAATTCAGGCCTGTGGAGCGACTCAAGACCTTCAGGTCTTTCTAGTTGTCCACTTGCCTCAATATTATCTATGCTATAACATTCACATTTCCTACTGTTCGCATCTCATTTTTGTCCTCTGCTACAGATTCAAATTTGGACCACCCTAAAATTTTGTCATTTTGGAAAGAAGATTGAAAGAAGATTGAAAGAAGATTACAGTAGATTAATTCAGCTGATCTATTTTACAGAGTATGGAGAACTTCATGTCTGATATTTTACGGGAAACTTTCGCTCTTCAAGTCAATATGGGAAGGTAAGAATATCTTTAACCCTTTCCCAAACAAGACCTGGTTTTGATGTCACTAATAGAAAAGGCTTGGGAAAACATTGAAACAAAAGAAGAAACTGCTGATAAACAGCAGTTTCTCCTTTTGTCTCAATATTTTCTGTGCCATATTTTACACAAATCCTATCTTTAAAAACATCCATTTTGTCATTTGTGGCAGTTTTTGAAGTGGATCACCCTAAAATTTTGTCGTTTGGAAAAGGGTTAACTTCTTTCTGTGACAGTGAAACATCAGACTGTTCAAATCATAATTCTTAGATATACTACATCTACAGTTTCACGCAACTGAAATGTTGTGTAATTTTGTGGCCTTTTTTGTCCGTTTGTCTGTCGCAGCCATAGTGCAGTTGGTAGAGCATCTGACTATTACTTATCCAGTGTTCGATTTCTGCTGCAGCAAGGATCCATTCTGACATATGTGACCCGTCGTGTTAAAAGGGACCTTATCGGGTGTGTGAAAAATATCGGCCCTAGTCAGTCTGCGCAGTCCGCGCAGCCAGACTAGGGCCGACATTTTTCACTTGTATGTACTTTTGTATATCTGGAATGTTTTCCCTATCTTACTTTACGTTCATTTTTCGAATACAGTATCTGGTTGACCTGTGCTGAGTCTGACAATTTTGTCAAAATTTGGATTTTTGGAGTTCGGATAAGGTCCCTTTTAGCGTGACGGGTCACATATGTCTCCCATTAATGATTGGATAATTTTAAAGCTATGTGTGTTAGCAGCTCAAAGCTTGGAAAGGATGTGGAAGTACTAGTGAGAGAAATGACAAGAATCTATGGTTAGGTGCTCCAACCACCACAATATGACCACAGCAATTGAAAGAGGCGTTAAACAACACAATTGTCTGCCTGTCCATCTGAATGTACATAAGCAAGTCAGATAACTCTTGTTGTTCTTGAATTATCTGCTTTTGACATGAAAAAAATGGCCAATTTCTTTTGTGCACAATTCTTAACCCATTACCAGACGGCAAAAATTTGGACTGTTTCAATATGAAAGGTTTTGCAGACGACAATTTCAAGTTGATGAAACTTCAAAAATCTTACTATTTTAGGTTGGAAAATATTGTAGAAAAAGAAGAAATTGCTTGTCACAAAATTCATTTTCCACAGTGTTATCCCAAGCGTTTATCACGAAAGGCATCTAAAAGCATCAATGTGTGGGAATGGGTTAATACAGTTTTAATTTTATTTCTGTTTGAAGAAAAATAAAATTCAACACCAAACACGAAAGGATGCTGTTCTGCTAAGTCACTTTAAAAAAACATAATGACAAGAAGAGTTATCCGAATTCCGAAAATTGTATACACAACTAAACCTCATGGGGATTCGTTGAGGCAAGTTCAAGTTCAGATTAACCCATTACAACTCAGCCAGCATCAAGGGTGAATGGTTTTGAACAAACAGATGTTGTCTGAACTTGAACTTGCCTCAACGAATCCCCATGAGGTTTAGTAGTGCATGCAATTTTCAGAATTCGGATAACTCTTCTTGTCATTATGTTTTGTTAAACTGTCATGCCATTCCTCCGTCTTTTAAAAAAAATATTTCCCTTTCCCAAACAAGACCTGGCCCCGGTTTCTCGAAAAAACTTAAGTTTATTCTCATGAGTCCATGCTCAACTTCAAAGGGATACTCTCCAGCGTTGAAGGGTATTCGATTGAAGTTCACGTGGATCTCGTGCGATTTGAGCACGGTGCTCAGATTTGAGCATGAGATTATACTTAAGTTTTTTCGAAAAACCAGGGCCTGGTTTGAAGTCCCTGATAGAAAAAGCTTGGGAAACATTGAGTCAAAAGAAGAAAATGCTGATAACCAGCATTTGCTTCTTTTGTCTTAATGTTTTCTGTGCTATATTGAACAAAAAATCATATCTATCAAATTTTGTTTGGCCTCTATAGCAGCTTTCAAATTGGACCACCTTCGTATTTTGCTGTTTGGGAAAGGGTTAAAGTGCTCTTTCTCTAAAAGCATATCATCTGAAATGTTGGCACTATATCTCGCTGCTTTTCAAGGAAAAACTTTGTAACTGCAGCTTAAAAGAAGCTGGAATTACCAGGTTTTTGTTGAAAAGCGACAATATGTATATGTTGATATTGTTTCTGTGTTATTACAGGTATCCAGATACACTATCCGTGGGGGATGTCTACGAAGCCTTGAAGAGTCTAAATGTGACAGACTTTCTTACAAACAAATATTTTGGTGTGGAAGATAATATTGGCATGTCTACAGCTCCAACTTGATGTCGGAATTGTCCACAGAGCTCCAAATAAGAGGGATTAAAGGCTTTTCAAATTGCTTTATTTCATTATTGTTCATCAAACCCTATGTTGTGGGTACTCATTGGAATCGTCTCATCGAGACGATTCCAATGAGTACCCATAACATAGGGTTTGGATTTTAAATAACAAATTTATAATGTCTTCACCTCCTCTTATCTGTTGCTCTGCTGGTCCATCTTCTTTTTATCGTTTTGTAGCAAAAGATCTTATCCATGCTGTTTTACTGTTGTCTGTCCGTCCATCACTAACTAGGAAAAATTAAGGTTTTTAGGTCACCTGACCAAAGATCATTCCGACCATGTTTTGTCTGTCATCATCTGTCGTTCATGGTCCGGAACAGGGGGGCTAGGTGGGGCTAAGCCCCCCCCCCCCCAAAGTTGGCCAAAATTTCCAAATTTTCTTGATTTTACTCTGAAAATTTTGGAAAAATCCAAATTAGCCACCCCTCCATATTCAGAAAAAGGGCATTAGCCCCCCCCCCCCCCATATGAAATTACTTCCTATGGGCCTGCGTTAACTTTAGGCATTCTTATTAAGAACCATTGACCAAATTTCAACTAAACTTGGCAGAATGCATCCCTATGGAAAGAAAGTTCAGATTTGTACAAATCATGGAGTTATCTTACGTTTGGGTTCCATAAGTGGCCAAAAAAAGGGATAAATAGGTTTCATTTAAAACAATCTTCTCATGAAAAGGCTGTTGGATTGGATTCCCTTTTTAGTGTTTAGAGTTTCTAGGGCAAGGGATGCAAATCAAGCTAGTTCCCCGCAACTACTCCTGATCGCCCATGCAGACCAACCTCGATCACTTGATTGAGTTGGTGATGTTAGCAGCTTGAACGTAGCATTATGGAAAGATTTGATAGAAAGTTATATAGAGTGTTCCTAGATACCTGAGCTTGCACATGATCTGGTTTTACCTTGTTTTGGAAAAGAACATATCATTGCTTTTCAACGAAAGCCTCGTAACTGCAGCTTGTTTTAAGCTGCAGTTACGAGGTTTTTGTTGAAAAGCATCGATATAATTAATTTCCAAACAAGTCCTTGTTTTGATGTCCTTACACAAAAAGGCTTAGGAAAACATTGAGACAAAAGATGAATATGCTGACAACCATTGTTTTCTTCTTTTATCTCAATATTTTCTCTTGTACTGGTACTCTAGTTCTTTGTTGTTAAAATTCTTCTCCTGTTAGTCCTCTATACTGTAATGCAATTTTAACTGTTAAAGTAGAGATTATTAAATTGTAAATGCACCACACAATTCTATTTCCAAATTAAATTATTGATATTTATATAACATTCTTCTGCCTTATTTATTCAACCCCGAGGATTGACATATTTTGTTAACATCTTTTCTCCGTCCGTCCATCAGTTTGTCCAGCCTTCTGGACGTCAGTACCTACGAGCACTTCTAATACACCCTTCCCAAAGGAGAATTCTGGTATTTTAGGCTTGTCCAAATTGAACGGTTACAGACGACAAAATAGACAATAACTCAGTAGAAATCATCTCCATGCAATAGCCTGGAACATCAGCGTTTTCTGATTTTCGTCGGTGTAAATTCAAAACCTCGTATGTCGATTTTTACTTATTTCAAAGTAAAACCTTGAACATGTATGTCAAGTTTAGATAATTCTTGCAGGTTTCGCTATACTTTGACTTATCAGTATTTTCTCCTTTTGCCTCAATGTTTTCCAACTTCTATTCTATTTAAGACGCTAAACAAAGGGTTGTGTTGTGTCAACAAAAAGGAGAAAATGTATATTTTGGTCTGTTGTACTATTATTGGCTTCAGGAGAAGCTATCCAGTGGTAAATTACCGGTACAATGTACCTATACCGACAAAACCGGTGAGGAAAAGGAGAAAATGCTGATGTTCAACATATCGCTGCTTTTCATCGAAAACCTCTTTATTGCAGCTTGTTTTAACCCTCTCCCAAACAAGACCTGCTTTTGACGTCCCTGATAGAAAAGGCTTGGGAAAATATTGAAACAAAAGAAGAAACTGCAAGAAGAAACCAGCAGTTTCTTCTTTTGTCTCAATATTTTCTATGCCATATTCTACACAAATTTTATTTTTATTAACTTCCATTTTATCATTTGTGGCAGTTTTTGAAGTGGATCACACTAAAATTTTATCGTTTGGGAAAGGGTTAAGCTGAAATTACGAGGTTTTCGTAAAAAAATGACGATATTATGACATAAAGAAGTTTATACGTCATTTCTGTCCAATAAGGTCCAAAATCAGATAGGTCGGTATTTAACCCTTTCCCAAACAGCAACATTCTAGGGTGGTCCAATTTGAAAACTGCCGCAGACGACAAAATGAATTCAAATAATGATAGAATTTGTGTACCATATAGCATAGAGCATATCGAGACAAAAGGAGAAACTGCTGGTTATCAGCAGTTTCTTCTTTTGCCTCAATGTTTTCCAAAACTATTTCTATTAGGGACGTCAAAACAAGGTCTTGTTTGGCAGAGGGTTAACATGCTACCTTGCGAAAGATAACCATATTGTATTGTCATTCAAAGCTCTTTCTCAAACAATAGCTGAATTTGACCTTCCATCTACAAATAAAATGGGGAAACATTGAGACAAGAGAAGAAAATGCTGATATAATCCGGGACCTTACGAGTTTTATGTATCTAATACACAATATCTAGTATGATAATATGCTTTACAGCTTTCAGATTACCGCGGCCATGTTACAATTGGTTTCGCATCGGACTCTCACTCTTGAGATCCTTGTTCGATCCCCGGTTGCGGCAAATATCCTATCAGACAAAATTGTCTCCCACTAATGGTTTGATATCGCTCACTTAAGTGGGCGAGTAACCGGAGGCTCGGTTAGGATGCCGTGGTAGTGCTGGTATGAGAAACGACAAGACTCTCTGGCAAGGCCGTGCGATATGACCATAGCAGTTGTGCACAAACTGTGTTAAACCCCAATAACCCAAATCAAATTACGATAGTCCTAATGTTATTAACCCTTGTCCTGCTGACTTTAACCTTTCCCAAAACAAGACCTGTTCTTTGACGTCCCTGGTAGAAATTGCTTGTGAAAATATTGAGGCAAAAGAAGAAAATGCTGATAATCAACATTTTCTCCTTTTGCCTCAATATTTCTGTGCTATAATGTATGCAAATCCCATCGTTATCAACACATATTTTGTCATTCACAGAAGCTTTAACAAGGGACAGTCCCAATTTTTGCCGTTTGGGAAAGGGGCAGAGACTTCAATGAGGCTATGCCAAGTTTAAGCCACAATAATTGAGTAGAAAGCGGGCAGTGTAGGATAAGATCAAACTGCACTTTTTGTGCTGTCTGACCTTAGTCAACACTGTCTGTGTATGCGGTTTAACTCTAATTAAATGTTTCCTTATCTCAGTCGCTGATGAATGATAAATGACATGATAAACTTCTAGCGATTTTCTTTCGTTCGTCGGAAGTTTCGATATGCTGGGCAATAAATTATGATATTAGTTCCGTACTATTTAGGGATGTAGTGTACATTGCGTTTCACGCACATACACATATTTCTTTCTTTCTTTCGATGTCATGGGAACGAAGCCGCATTTCGCCAGTCGTTACGATTTCATTTAAGGTATTGTCGCATCAAGACTCATACCATATTAGAAAATCACAAGAAGAGTTATAAGACTGAACATATTTCTGCTGGTCGACGTCTCGTAGAGGACGAGAAAACCAAATAACCGGAAATTGTTCATATGCTTATTTAATTCCTGTAAAAGTAGGATAAACGACTTAATAAATTCGAAAGAGACTTCTGCACAGCAACAGCCCGTACAGTCAAGCGCCTGTCCGCCCTGACAAGCTATCCTTCATAAGCACTTGTACCCTGACTGACTGAATGGTTTGGTCTACCTGGCTAGCCATCATCATGCATCGATGTTTTGTCTGTCTTTAAGCGGCCAAGCATAATATTTATGATTTTCCACATATCGACAAATTCATCGACTTGCCTATTTCTATGTTTCTGTAGCCGATAACCCTAACCAAAACACAAAACATCACGACGTCGCGCCATCAGGTTATCAGATGACGTCAGTTTTCTTCGACGATTTGCTTACGACATTATCTTGTGTAGCCTACATGTGTACATGTCAACTTTTGAAATAAAAACTGCAAATTTTCAGAAAATGACTACAAAATGTCAACCAAATGTTATCATCTTAATTTCCATGGTTCTGGCGCGCACTGTTATGGTGCACCGGCACGAATTTCATTTACACAATTATTTCAAAACTGACCAAAGGCAACGTCGCGTATATGGGTTGCTATGGATACGGAAAAAAGTGCATAAGAGTGGGTAAATTTTATTGTCGCTATACCCCCAAATGTATGACATGATTTTCTATACGTGTGTGTAATTTCATAATTTTTTAACACGAAATAAAGAAATGAGAAACAAATTCCGCGAATTTATCAAACAACCCTCGTACATATTTAAGACATTTTAAGCCATCATTTGGGCTTGGAAACACACACACACACACCTGGAAAAAATCTTGATCTGTCCTTGTGATAAAACATGTAACAGCCTTCAAATTACGCTTCCAGGAAAGGGTTATGTAAGCAATAGTGTCGGTCAGAGTTTTAAATAATTTTATCTACATATGAACATTTGACATAGTTAAAAAGCTAAAATAGAAAATAAATGCTGAGGAATGCAATGATGGACTTTAAAAGATCAAATTAAAATGGAATGTTAAAATGTATTACTGGGTAATTATTAACTCTGCACGGAAATGTTTTCTTATGTTCTGGCTTTATGTATTGAATTCTTCACCTCACATATGATTATTCGTTCGGCACAAGGTTAAGTTACCATAGATCGACATTACTCTTGGACGCTCGAATACGCTTGCATTGGAATGTCCTTCCTTATTGCTCATTTCAAGTCTCCTCTCATAATTTCCCATGTTTTGACTATTAGCATCGGGAACGTGATTGCAGTCTGACCAGCGTCTATTAGTTGCTTGGGAACTTGTATGCTTTAAATGCAAATGTATGCATTTAAGGTAGAATACCCGTAATGTGGCCATTTTGAGATTCATAAAACATCGACTATTTTCGAGTGGCGTAGTTACGTATCCGAACCTATTCGGGCGCGGTCGTAAACATTCGGGGATGGAAAATTCCACCGCCTAATGTTTTCGGCTTCGCCCGAAAAATTCCGACGTCAAGTGAATCTCATTAGAGGTTTTCTACCTTAATTACACTGGTCATGCTGATGCTGGAATATTCCGGCCGCTTTGGCAGACAGAATAGAACAAGACCAGTCTGCGCCTAAGTGCAGTCTGGCCTTATTCTATACCGCATGCATCTTTAAATTATGCTTGATAAAGGTTAAAGGCGCAGTCAACGTGTTGCAGTTCGCACCGAGACGATTTTTTTCAGCACAAACAATTGTAACCCCGCCCACTCAGTAAGGCGAGAATTACCAACATGGTTTGTAATCTAGAAGTGTGTCCCGCTTACCTGACGCATAAAATCGCAAAAGACTCATTATAAGCGTCCAAATATTTGCGCAACGCGAAACCGTCAGATTTCTCCGTGATATTCTTGACTTCATTTGCGTCTAACACTAATAATATTTAAAAAAGCAAGCTACAATTTGTTTTAAGTTGAGGATGTTCCTAAGCCCTGGACATCTTTATCCGTTTAATAAGTTCCGTGAATTTTTCCAGGTCTATAGTCTTTTCTTCGCCAGCTTTGGTTTTAATCATGGTTAGTAGTTGCTCGTCATCCACACATCGTCCTGTTAAAGTCTTCAACTCTTTCAGAAAGTCCCACATGGCCGAGTAATCCGCCTGTCCGTCCTTCTGTATGGATTCAAAACGATCGAGGTAGGTGTTCGTACTGAAATACACGGCAATAGATTTTTAACCATTGTTCAAAAGAAATATGAAACGACCCTTGAATTTGGGCGATTTCATAGGAACGTACAATATAGCATCGAAAATATTGAGACAAAAGAAGCAAATGATGAGTATCAGCATTTTCTTCCTTTGCGTCATTGTTTCCCCCAAGTCTTTGCCATTAGGAACGCCAATACAAGGTAATGTCTTGAAAAGGAAAAACAAAACAGCAACACAATTTCAGGCTGGTTGAAATTAAAAGCGTTTTTATACGCCCGAAGGGTCGTATTATGTTATGGCCCCACTCGTCCGTCTGTCTGTCTGTCTGTCCATCCGTCCGTTCGTCTGTCTGTCCGTCTGTTAGCAATTTCTTGTGTGCGCAGCTCCTCCTTAAGTTTTGATCGGAATTTAATAAAACTTGCCACAATGAATCTCCAAGGTCTCTATTTGTGCACACCGCTTACGGAATTCAGATAACTCTTTTCGTTCTTGAATTATCTGCCCTTGAATTTAAAAAAAATGCCCGTTTTCATGTGTGCGCAACTCCTTCTACTGTTTTGATCAGAATTCGATCAAACTTGCCACAATGAATCTTCATGTTGTCTAGTTGTGCACACCGCTTACCGAATTTAGATAACTGTTTCCGTTCTTGAATTATCTGCCCTTGAATTTAAGGGGAAAAATCCCAATTTCTCAAAAATGCCCATTTTCTCCTGTGTGCAACTCATACAGTTTCAACCAGAATTTAATCAAACTGACCACAATGAATCTCTATGGTGTCTTGTTGTGCAAACAAAATTTTGATATCTTTTCATGTTTGAATTATCCGCCCTTGAATTGAAAAAAACATGGCCAATTTTACTGACAAGCCCCTCTCGGGCGTATATGCGCCGCTCTGCGAAGCTCTTGTTTAAAATATTGATTTTGATCTATCGGAATAAAACATTAGATGAAAATACTGAATAGCTGTATGTCTGCTTTCCCTTACTGTTCCAATTTTACTGACAAAAGCAAAGGCTTAATATTTTTGGAAAAAGAAACGATTGGTGCCGAACGCAACATGTCTTTTAACCCTTTTAAAACAACGTCCCTGAGAGAAAATACAGAAGGAAACATTAACATGAAAGAAGGACATGATTTTCCTCCTTTTGTCTTGATATTTTCGGGGATATTATGTTCATAAAAATATAAACTTTACTCTTATAGGTTTATAGTTTGTCGTCTGCAACAGCTTTCAAATTTTATTAGCCAAATTGTTTGTTGTTTGAGAAAGGGTTAGACATTAATAAACTTGGATCATTTTAATTTGATTCATGTTTTTAGATAGATACAATTCGAGAATCCATAAACAAAAATAGCCGCATAACTCGTTACCTTCGACAATGCTTTAACATGTTTTCTGAAAGACGCATCATTTAGACGACGTTGAAATCTGTCGTGTACAGAGTTTACACTTCTCTCTATTTTGACATTTCAAACAAGTCGGTATTTGAATAAAGTGACATCGTGTTTATTTCTCAAAGAATGTCAAATATTTAAACAAATGTAAATTTAATTATGTGACATGACCTATGTCATCTGATAAAATACGTCGTAACGTGTGTAATTCTAACCAATTTTGTCTTATCATGAGGAATGGGGCATTCTTGGAAGTACATCGTCGCTTTTCTGCAAAAACCTCGTATCTGCAGCTTGTTTTAAGCTGCAGATGCGAGGTTTTTGAAGAAAAGCAGCGACATACGTTATCGACATTGCCCAGTCTGTGCCCTTTGCGTAGGGTGGCAAAGCTCGAAACTGTGTGTGTTTTTTTTCTCTGGACCTAGGTGGCTGATTTTACATTGTCATGCATAAGTTCATTTTAGCTCCACAAAAAAGGAATACTGACTCGGGTCATTAAACAAAACAGATCGTTATCATAATTAACTGTAACCCATCACTTCAAAAGGGACCAATTGCAATTGGGAAGTATGAAAAATATGCACCCTAGTCGGTCTACGCGACTCCACAGACTTACCAGGATCAAGCCTTTCTGATCTAAGACAATGTTCTGATTTTTATTTTTTCCCTATCTTACAATACTTATGTTGATTTTTCCAATTCTGCATCTGGTTGACCTTTGCTGAATCGGTTCAATCCATTTCTCATAATTCAGACTTCTCAGATGCTACCTATTAGCATCGAATGTCACAAAGCCCATGTTTTAATTCTCTCAACATTAGTATCTGAAAAGTTTGCAAACTTGGAAAGTCGAACTGCGTTTACTTACAATAACGAACTAAAAGAGTAATAAGAGTCTATCAATAATGTATAACTTTCTTACTTAGCTCTATTTTATTGAGATAAATATATAGTCCAGTTACGATGTAATGATAATATGCTTACTTAATGTAGTAAACAGTGGAAAATGCGTTGACTTCTTAATTTTCAATACAATTTTGCATGCGTTGGTTCGAATATTAAAGTGAGTTCGATATTGTGTTGTTCACAGGCGTCCGTAATTTGAGCCTTGGCACCATCTAAACTATTCTTTATAAAGAATTGTTTAGATGGTGCCAAGACTCAAATTACGGACGCCTGTGGTGTTGTTTACATTGGTAAATTATGTAAACATGTGTCAAAATAATTATCGTGATCGAACTATATCTTGTTTTGTTATACCATATCAAGAGTGGCCGCGGCCTTAGCGCAGTAGGTAGCGCATCTGACCCTCATTCGAGAGCTCCCGGGTTCGATACCCGGCCGCGGCTAATACCCTTTCTGACAAAATTGTCACCCACCAATGGGTTTTAAATCGTTAACCTAAGTGGGCGAGCAGCTGGAGGCTCGGTAAGGGTGTTGTGGTAGTACTGGTTTGAGAAACAACAGGAATCCATGGGTAGGTGCTCCAGCCGCCGCGATATGACCCTGGTAGTTGAAAACGGCGTAAAACCCCAATAAACTCAAACCCATATCAAGAGTAACGAAACTTACTCAAAACCAAAGCATGTATAGAAATGTTGGAACTCCCAGATACTGAGTCTGCCGTCGTTGTCAATGTCGAATATTTTAAACATGAAATCTGCTCTCTGCTGATCCAGACCGAACTCCGTCTTCAACAATTCTAGTGACTTATCCTTGTTTAGACGCCGTACAAAGTTGGTCGTGTATTTGTCGAACACCTTCTGTACTTCATCGCTGAAAAGAGACGGGGAAAGATGGGACTATTAAGGTAGTCTACGCCTAATGAGATTCGCGCGACATCGGAATTATTCGGGCGACGTCGAAAACATTCGGCGGTGGAACTTTCCACCGTCGAATGTTTACGACCGCGCCCGAATAAGTTCGGATACGTAACGACAACGCTCGAAAATACCCGATGTTTTATTAATCTCAAAATGGCCACATTACGGGTATTCTACCTTAATCAACACGAATCTTTGGAAAGTAAACCATTTCCAAAACTTAACAATACCCTATTTTGAAAACATCGAGAGAAATAACAAGAATGCTGATTACCAGCATTAATTTTACTTCGTTTCTCCCAATATGTTCCTATCTTAAAGCAAAAATGTGCACCATTTAGTAACATTTATATTGTCTGCAGTGACACAACAACTTCGAATATGGACTAGCACTAAAATATATTTTCAAATTCCTTTGTTCACAATTCAACCAAAATTGTTAAAAGGTCTATGGTCTATCTTTGTTCTAAGCGAATTTTCTCAAGGCTTGGTCACACACACGCGTTCTACGTCCACATTACGGTCGTAGCAAGTCTTAAACAGGGGACCGTGATCGAGATATGGACGCGGAATCGTATGTGACAGGGCCTTAAGTTGCGACTGGTACGGGTATCTCGAATTTTGAGGGAAAGTTTAAACTTCGACACACAAATAATTCACTCAACTCTAAAATGATGGATATACGGTCATGTATATTTAACATATTAGATCTAGTGACATTAATTTAGGGATATTTAGACCTCGAGAGAGCTGTCATGTATTTAATCAAAGTGTCAGTTTAAATTGAAATCCCTGTATTCAGAAGTAATTCTATCTTGTCATTAAATAAAACATCCCATTTATAGCACACGACAAATGGCCTGGCAGAGCATCTCTAGCTAAGAGGTAGAGATGCTCTGTCATGTTACTTATCGTGAGCTATACCCTGTGTTTGTACTGGTTTGTTTACACGATACAACAATTTGATGTCTTTATTTCGAGTTTTAACAATATCTAGGCCATTATGTACAACCCATCATCTTCACAAGCCAAGGATTCTGTCGCAACTGTGTTCCTTACGAGCACAAGGAAACGAGTGGAGGTAGAAGTCTTGACTTGCGAAAAAACCAAGACAGTCGTAGCCATCCTTGTTAGTGCAATGTCCAATAGTATGTTTTTTTAAGTTGTCATGGACCAAATTAAGTTGATACTTCATGTACAAATGTAGTAAGTGTACAAAGTGTGGTAAATGTGAGTGTCTTTTTTCTTGCAAGATTAAAGGGCATGTTTAGATGTCTTTCCATATCGGATTGCACAGACATGTAGATTTTTGTTCGCTTACTGTTTCATAAATGAAACTGGGAACACTGTAAAATACAGGTGAAAAAAGAGAAGGCACGAATCTGCCTTTTTATCTACATTAATTGGATTTGTTACCCAGCAAGTGAGAATCACGAAAAATTAGCCGGGTTTTGAGAGAAAGGGTCATACTGGCATTTCGGAACAAAACGGATCCAGATCAGCCTGTGCGTACGCACAGTCTGATCTGGATCTACGTTGTTCACAAATAGCTGCTTAATGTATTACTTGAAAAAACTCATGGAGAGTGGTACAGATCACGATCAGACTTGAACAATTACGTAATCCACAGACTAATCCGGATCTATGGTGAACGAAAATGCTATAATGGACATTTTTCCATATCCCGGCCCATTAATTGAAACTTGAATCCATTTTTAGCCCACACGTTGTGGGAAACCAGATGACAAATGGATCTAGCCCTCATTACACAGTGGGGCGAATATAAATGGGAGCTAAAATGGCGACTTTGATACAGTAACTGTTGCACTTTTAGTCCTTTACCTGTTTCCAAAAGAGCAACATTTTAGACTGTTCTATTTTGAGAGCTGATGCCGACAATGTTCTAAGACGTCGCGCACGGTATTGCGACCAATTTATGTAATGTTAAAATATAGAAAAAACGTTGCACGTAAACGTTGCGCTTAACAAACACTTCTTTGTTATCCGCGTTTTCTTTTTACTTACATTGTGGGGAAAAGTCAATCAGCGTCGTTTATTAATTCATTCCTAAAACAGGAATATAAAAAAAAATAATAAAAAAACAAATTAATTTCTGGATTTTGGTTTGTGTTTTACAATTAAACTCATGACATTGTTTGTAAATACTCGTTCAATGCATTCGATTATTTCCGCGATATTCAAAACGCGGGCGGTATTTGATTTTGTTATATAGATTTTGAAAAAGAACTATGTTAAAAACATTTTAGTCGGCGAGAGAAAGCAAAAAACTTAACATTTGATCATAACCGATGCCCTTAATGTTTGTTATAGATTGTCCCAATTTTTCAGATATTTTTTACGATACACGAAGAATCAATCGCTTTAACGTCGACGTTCAACGTCCAATTTGACGTAAATTTAAGGGGTGGACATTTCTGTTTTACCTGGGAAAAAATCTGGCGTTTCTCCTATATTTATGATACGCATCTACATGTTACACTATTTTAAAGATATTGTAATGAACTAACTTGTATTAAAACTATCAATGTTCATAATTTGACGGATTACATTATATTCATGTCGAAAGGCGCACTAAAATATTTTTGTTAAAAAAAAAACACAGGGGGTGGACATTTCTGTTTTACCAGGGAGAATTCTAATTAAGACATGAAAACGGCGTAATACATCGTATATATTTCATACATCTATTTTTCTTATGTTGGACTTGATTATGCAAGAAGTTTGAATGAAAATTATACGAATGTTTTTTTTATTTCAAAGACATTGAAAAATCGCATTTCAATGTAAAATTCCAGAAAATGGCTCACGTCACGCGCCAGTGCGAGCTTTATTTTTCATTATACTGACTTTAATATTTGCTTGTAATTTATAATAAACATATCTCATGGTAGACAATAGGATAAACAAACGTAAAGTAATATTTTTAAATACGTTTTTACGTCGAAAATATAAGTTTTGCTCGGAGTAATCAAATTCTTCGATTTTTTATGTTACAAGTCACGCGTTAAAACGGGCGTCTTTTCGAATTAAATTTTAACCGAAATTCAGGACTCTCCGGTGTTTCAGGTCCATGTAAAACTACATACAGACAGGTTCATGTATACAGGATCAGCTTATAACAAGAAAACGATTTTCAATTAAATATGTTTCTTTAACCAGCACAACTTTCATTGATGATCCGGATTTTTCACGACTGGTCGCAATAACGTGCGCGACGTCTAAGTGGATGGTAATAAAGAAAATAGGATTTGTATACAGTAGGCCTAGTACAGAAAATATCGCGATGAAAAAAAGAAAATCTCAACAGAACCATCGTACAATGCAGGCTTTTAAGCTTCAGTGACTGTCATGGGGTTTTCAAAGCAATTAAATGCTGGTTGTTAGCATTTTCTGGTTTTGTCTCAATGTTTTATTTCTTCCAGAGACGTCGATATAGCAGGGTTTGATTGAAAAGTAGTATGTTAAGTTGTACAACTTGGGGGTATTTCTCTGTATTTCAAATAAAAAATATTGGGTCATTTATGGTGTTGTGACTTTTGAATCAAGGCAGTCCACCCACCATTAGATAAAAAACACGGAAGTCATCCGTTCCAATTGAAATTGGCGATGGAATACCCTCGTCAATTTGTGGCCATCATCCGTGGCAAAAAAATCTAGAAAACATTTTACATAGACATATTAGTCTGTACTGTCGTGCAGTCTGATCAACGGGTGATTCACGTTTTGAATTAGCTTTTCTTCGTCTCTCGTGATTCAAGAATAGTCTGATTCAACGTCTGTTTTACGGACTTCCCAAAATGTCTTTTTTTTTGGCTTTACGGGTCATGTTCTATCTAAAGTTAAAGCAAAACAGGCCTAAAATGCAGGCAATTAGCGAAGTCGGACATGCGGCAATTTCCCAACTGTCATTATTTTATTGTTTCGCACTCGCTAATTTCGTGCTTTAAAATGGTATAATCTTCAGTATTTTGTGCATCTATTTAACTTTTACCTTTTTGTTCAAATTACCAAAATATGGTTAAATTGTCTGAAATGAAAGAGTAACAGACTGTTTGAACTAAACTATCTGAACATCTGACAAAAGGGCAATCTTTGTGATAAGTTTTGGGCATAAATGCCTTCAAATGTAACATTTCCAAGTTAAAGGCCTACTATATTTAGCCAATTTACCCGGCACAACTTTATTTTCGTTGGTATCGTCGTGTCTGTATCCACACGAAGTCAGGTTCACTCTTAGTTCGCGAAGATGGCGCCTATTTACTAGCGTACATGTAAATACACCCAAATACACTTCCAAATTTTTAACCGTGACCTGCGCATGAAGAGAGCAAACAAAAGGTCACGTGGTCTTTTTACTATATAATTCATTGTGCGAGTCGTTATTTTCGCGCGAGCATTTTTCATTTATTCTGCCTAAGTATTAAGAATATTTTATACAGTCATTTGCGTTAATTATTAGAGTTTTCAGTTACAGGAATATTTTTGCAACTTTGATTGAAAAAAAGAGATTTTTTTGGCTTGTAATCATTCGTACCCTGTCTCCATCGCCCATTACCACCATGCAAGTTCAGGATGAGCTACTGCTTTTGAAAACCATATAAAAAGAATTTTGCAGGAGCAAGTGAGCTCCTTAGTACTGTCCAAGTGTGAGCGGTAATATTTTGCATGTGTTTGTGCTAGATTAGAGCCAATAATGAACAGGTCACAAAATGGATTCCCAGCCGCGGAGCGTGGACAATTATAAATTAACTTATTGCTGAAATATTGTTGAGAGGCGTTAAATTAAAAAAAAGAAATGAAAAGAAAAATATTTTAAACTTTTACCAAACAAGAAATGTTAATGTTTTGAATGTCAAGGGCGGATCCAGGATTTTTTTCAAGGGGTGGGGGGTGTGAGGTCTAGCCCAAAAGATGGCTTTAAATTTGTGAATTTTGTAATGTTAGATACCATACTAACGCTGTGTAGTCGATTTTCGACCTATTCAAGGCGGGGTCCGGACCCCCGACCCCCTTTTAGATCCGTCTTTGACTGTCTTACAGAGATTGTTTCAAAAATTATTTCAAGGGGCAAAATAATGAAATACTTTTAATCAGCATTTTCTCCTTTTGCCTCAAGGTTTTCGTTACTATATTACTATATTTTTCATGGGGGCCAATCCCAATTGCCGGGGGGGGGGGTCCACGCCCAAATGATAGCTTAAATGTCTTAAATTATATATAACGTTAGGCCTATATTGACGCTTTAATTATAGTCATATTCAATTTATGGCTGATTCCAGGGGGGGGGGAGTGCGGACATCCCGACCCCCCCCCCCCCCCCCCCACTCTAGATCCGCGGCCCTTGCACTTAAAAAAAACTAATTTCATGATACCCATTCTGTTATCTGCAAAAGCTTCCAAATTGAATCAGGTGCCGTTTAGGAAAGGGTTAAGCCGCTGTCAAACTTGAAAAGTCTAATTAATTGGTCGTTTGGGAAATGGGCTTTAACAGCTATGCTTTTATTATCAAATTGATCTACCATAATGAATTATCTTTCTTCATAAACCTTTCGGTACTGACATAATCATCTTCACACTGAAAATGGCATGTTTTGTATTTTTTTGTTGGGGAAGGGGGTTTACGTGAATATGACAGTTTAACCTTGCGGCTAGGTCCTCAAAAGATCCGAGGATACTACTTTTTCGGAGGGTCAAAATGACTTAAAAGCCGATAAAGGCCATAAATGGAAGTCAGTCAATGATATCCCGTCGAGATTCACAGAGGAATCATCACTAAACGGTGTGTGATTCCTCTTAAACTTCTTCTTTCCTCCGTTCATTTCCATGCACGTTGGATGCTTTACTCTCATTTGGGTCAGAGCCTCGATCTGGCATCAAAAAGTGTTACTATTTTTAGTAACAAATTGGAAGTGTATTTGGGTGTATGCTTGCAAATTGCGACTAACCTCCGTTCCGTTTTCGCGCCTTTTTACAATGTTGGTTCACAGTAAAACTAGGACCCAGCGTATGCAATGTGGGACAGGACGCAATTTTCGAAAGTTAAATGAGATACAGCAAAAACGAGACAGATAATACATTTCCCAGCGTGAATCTTCAAATGTCGTCTGTCAACCACCGGATATCGTCTGCTGCAATTATCCCGCCATTTACTGCACATACGCAAATCCCCATTTATTAAGGTTTACGAACTGAGAATGAAAACACCCTAGTCATACGAATGCATCAAATTACACACACTTGCCTTTTAGGCGTTTATTTCGCGTAGAATCTATACATCCTCTATCTAATACGTAAAGTTCATAACAATTAAAAAATCTAAGTAATTACGAACGATCGTGCATAAAGACCATTTCAAGCTGTGTTTTTATCGTACCAGTTTCCTCTGGAAGCCTAGCTCATGTGTGAGCTTAGACATATAAAATCCATCGTTATATCGGACAAGTCACAAAAGTACACTAGAAGCACTGGTGGTGAACTCGGCCAAAGCGAGGAACGTTTTTTCGCGAACAATGTATTTCGTCGGTGTTGTTATAAAATCTCGTAACTACGGCTTCGATAAAGCCGTAGTTACAAGATTTTATAACAATACCGACGCTGAACCCGGTCTATTTTTTGATCAAATTCATTGCAATTACAGTTAAAAATCTTTAACCTCATATTTAAACGCAAAATATCTATACCTTGTTGTAGCGAAAAACGTCCCTCGCTTTGGCCGAGTTCACCACCAGTGAGAAGGCTAAGATCAAGTTTATGGTTACGTACCTACGAGAATTCATTATAATTGCGAAATAATTGATTTACGTGACTTGTGGTTCATGAACAAAATGCTGTAAAATGAGTAATCAATACCTGTCGTACAAAACAATTAACATTCCTTACGTTTGTGAAATGCAACACAGATTATATGGGCTCTGACAAAGTCGAATTTGGACGAGAAGTTCATTAAACCTTTATGATTATGTGGTCATTTTGATATTTTTAAGTGGTACTTGTAATTGTCGTTTAGACAAGTACTGTATAGAATTAGTACTAAATGCATTCTTCACAGCATTCCTTGCATTTGAAACGCGTTTGTCGTAGTATATAAAGACAAGCGGGGTCACTGACATCAAACTCTGGTATTTGGGCTTCATTGTAGATTAGTCGTGTCCATGAGCAGAAGTCACTACGAACTGTCTGAAAGTTTCCATTATGGGGGTTAATAACAAAATTTGCTCTTTAAATAATGTGCACTCATTGAAATTTGTTTACTCATACATATTTTCGAATTGATGCCATGACTGACCAATACGATACATCATGAACTTTGTGTGGGGTTCTCGAAAATCTATTATTATGTATCAATATAATATCTGATGCTCAAATGGCTAAACTCAATTGCCAATGATCACGGTTGTAGTTTTCATTTATGGCGGAAATTTTGAATGAGTGAGAACCATTTAATCCTAAATCAATAGTGAGGGGGCGACTCGATTCAAAAACGCGGACGTTAAGTAGGATTAAACCCATTTATAATTTATGCATGAACAAGTTCGTGTTGATGTATTTTTCAACTTTTGATATTCGTGCATTATAAATTGTAGATTTCGCCAATTTTTACCATATATGGAAATATAAAATCTTCCTTTGTGCCCCATTACACAGATGCAATAAAATGCATTAATAAGTAGTACATAGTGCAACATTATTTTAATTCGCATTAATGCTCCTTTTATATATAGTTTCCGGGTAAGAACAACTTGGTTTGCTCTAAAGAATGGCCTGGGCCTAGCGGACTAACAAACATAGGGCATAAAATTAGGAATGATCGGTAGAGTAATGCCATTTCAAAATCAAATGAATGTCAATTATAAATTATTAAGGGACAAAACCTTTATGCGGTTGGTAATCATTTGAACTATCCAAATAAGACGTCGGGTTATACGTCGTTCGATAAATTTGACCGAAGGGCATTTAATGGGTCCTTTTTGCGAGACCCTAATACATTGTTACTTGTTAATTCTGCCATTGATAGATTGGAGCATGGATTCCAAACCCAGCATGATATTGACTCTGTATATACCGAATGGTGTACTATTATGAAGGACAGTATGTATGATACTATACCTTATAAAACTATAGTTTCTAGTAAATATAGTAAAAAACATCGCCCGGGTAAAAAGTGGTGGAATGATAGTCTGTCTAGCCTTTGGTCAGATCTAGTTCAGTCTGAACGTGCATGGTTACAAAGCAAATCTAGGTCTGAGAAATTGCGGCTCAAAAGCATATTTGTCAAAACAAGAAAACATTTTGACAGAGAAGTACAGAGAGCGAAGCGTCGTTATTGGTATAAAAGCCAAGAGCAATTAGTGGAGTCTTGTAATACAGATCAAAATGAATTTTGGAAATCCATCGGAAAAATAGGAATAAAGTCTAATAAAAAGATATCTATTCCCAATGAAGTCATTTTAACAGATGGTAGTACTTCATCTTGTACAAATGTTATTTTAGAAAAATGGAAATCTGATTTTAGTTGTCTGTTCAACAACACTGAAACTTCAAATAGTACATCTTTTGATGTTTTGAATACTGATGACACGTCTTTAGCTTTTAATTCACCTATTAC